>JASAOG010000318.1:0-429373 GCA_030265305.1 Biomphalaria pfeifferi | reverse complement strand
CTTGTGCCAAAAAGACGGAGCCCTATTTCTGGCCTTAACACTTCACTAACAAAAAAAATTCCTCACAAATAAACTAATTACTTTACATACACAAAACTATATATATTATTGAAGAGAAATGAATGAACTAATTTAATCTTATGGAATTTATATCTGAAATATTAACATTTATTTAAAAAAGCCAAGCTAATTTGCATAATTTATGCACATACAATTCCAAAAAAGTTTTTTCAAAAAGAACAGAATTATAAAGGTAAAGTTTTTTAAGAAGTTTTAGGTTTGAATAAGCCCTAATACATGTCTTTAAAGAAACAAGGCACATTGAGACCCTTCAGACACTTCTATCACATTATTTTACTACTTTTCTCTCTCCCCCCCCCCCCCCCCCCCCCCCCCCCCCCCCAGGCTACCATGGAAAGAAACACCTTCATAATTGTCACAGTGATAGTCACCCATTTATGACCCAGGGATCGTTTTTTTAGCTGTTTGTTGTTCAGAAAGTTGGCATCATATTTATTAGTCTCCCTGACAAATGTTTGCACTAAATTGATAGTAAAAAAAAAGAGCATAAAACAGCCTGTAGGGTGCTAATCTCTTGGCTCTCAAATGGGTCTTCTCTATCCAGCTACCCACCCTTACCTCTAAACCATGTTACCAAGAATAAACATCGTCAAACCATACTAGATCTAGTGTAAACTTAGATCTAAAGCTTTCCTCAATTCTGCTCTTATTTTTATTAATTCTAGCATATTTAAAATAAAATCAGAGTCAATGAGTTTGTTTTCGTCAATATCAACGGCTAACATGTTAAAATTTTCACCTCTCATTAGCTAACTTCAAAAAATCAATAAAATAAAATTATTGCGTTAAAACAGCGAAGGAAGTCACCATTACAGTCTACTAATGTGTAAAAATAGTAAGAACTAATCTGATTGGCTGATACAAACACTGGCGAGCCAATCCTTTGGGTGAAAACAATCGCTGCCGATATATCGGCACAAGGCTATTTGGCGAAAAAGACGAGCCGTGTCGTCTTAAGAAGGTTAAGGGGTATTTTTTTTAAATCTACTATTTATTTGTGTCTTTGGATCATGGACATTTACAAAGAACAACTTACAGTCAAAACTAGGTCAGAGGGGCTAATGTCACATCTCTTGTACTCAATGTAGATCAAGTGTTTTGCAAAGCATCGAAGCCTCCGGTTTTCATCTTTAAGTATATATAAATAAACAAAAACATTAAAAACATTTTATTTAGATTTTAAATATATATATATATATATATATATATAAAAACAAAGTGATTCAGTATATTTAAACACTATATGTAGGTCACAATGTGAGTTCGATTGCATCTATTTTTCTTTTTTTGAGTTCCATATATTAAATCCAACCTTGGTAAACAATCAGAACACTAAACAAGCACCTAGATATCACTACTACACAAATGGCAAGGCAAAACATGAACTAGCTCAAGATCTACTGAAACTAAAAAACTGAGTTTTAGGAAATGACACAATCTGTAATCAGTCTGCTTGTATATCAAGTGTTAGCTTATGTAGCTAAGGAGTTAATTTTTTAAATGAAACTTTTTGCTCAACTTGGTGTCATAAATGAATTATTTTTAAAAGTAGTTTTCAATGAACTGTTTACAATTTTTTTTATTTCTTTATGTTCCATTGTTTTAAAAATCGCCTAAAGTTTGTTTTTTTAAAGAATCTTTTTTAAAATTCTATACGTTCCATGATCTTTGAAAATCTCGTTAGCTTTTTTTTCAAAGAAATGTTTTCAAAGATGAAAATTGAATCTATAAATTATATTATTTACAAATGCGCAATCACAAGAACTAATATAATGAAATGCTGTGAACATTTATATTTTGTTTTAAAGCCTCACCTTTGAAATTGGTTAGAAGTGTGTATAGAAACCTAAGTCTGCCAAGAGAAAACAGTGAAATGATATTACAAATAAGGATTGTTTAGTCATACACTATTAATGAATACCATAGCTGATAATACTATATGTTAAATCACTAAAGGTGATGATGATGCATGAATAAGTATGGAAATAAGCAAACAGTATTTTACAAAGGTGTCATGAAAAAAATTGAAAGGAGGCTTGGATATTTTTTTATTTTAGATGATTGGAATTTACTATAGCTTAGTGTAATAATAGTAATAGATTGACTTCCGAAATATCTTTTTTTTTTATAAGGAGCTGTGCAGTGTTTAGATACTCTCACAAACAATCTAAAGATTTGTGGAATCAACATCTATGACTTTGAAAAACTTTTCAGTAAATTTAATTGGCTTTTCCCAGTGAAAATCACATTCCATAGTCATCTAAATTTCATAGGAAAAGACAGTAAAGGAGAAGCTTGACTAGCTCCATTGAGATTATCTTGACTAAATTTGTATTATAAAATGTTTGTTGAAATTACTTGAAAATTTGTGTTTTCAAATATTTAACTATTCCTTCAATCACATTTCAAAATAATTTTGAATCTAAAACTTTTTACATAATTAATTGATATGTTTAAAGACCAAATTAAAAAAGATTGAAATCACTTCAAGAAAGCTAATACAATGAAAGAACAAATTTTAAAGACTTAATCATGTTCTAGGGGCCATCATCGAAAGTGAAAATTATATTTCATTGACAAAACATTATTTACTTGTCATTTGAGATATCATAGTGAACCTCTCTGTCTTTGATGTTAACTTCACAACATTCTTTACTTCTGTTCAACTCTTTGTCAGCAACCTAAAATCAAATTTGTTTATTCAAACTATTTATTGTATGTAAGTAGTACCCACTATTACTAAAACTGGTTAACTCTTTGTCAATAAGAGTTTGCTAAACTGAGCCTAATATTAATATGTAAAAGGAATGGTAAAATTAACCAATAAAAATGACTTGCACAGTTATTAATGTATGTCATTCATGTACTAACTCAAGGGTAGACGTCTTAAGTAAAATGGTGCAAATCAAATAGTTAGAACATTGCTCAGAATACTCAGTCTGGTTTATACAAAATTTTCCTGTCTTGTTTTAGTTAGCTAAAAAATATGTTTTTAAAGGTATTACAAAAACAGTAAATCTATTTTGCTTTCTTGTCAAAGTAGACAATTTTGAACAAATTAAAACACAACGTAAAGGCATAGTCTTCAGTGTAATTATTTAGAAAGAGTACTAATATTAAACTGTGTCATATATATATATATATAAATATATATATATATATATAATATATATATTGTCATGTATACAAAAAAATCCTGTGGTCATTTTAAATTTCCTTACTTTTCATCCTCACCTAGCAGATAAGCCTTCAGAAAACAATATACCTTCCATTTAATTAAATGTGAAATTAAATGGACAGATCCTTATCTGAGAGAATATAACTTACTATTAGATCACAATTTGTTGAATGGCTAATCAAGTCAGGGGCGGTGAGAACACTGTCATTGATATCTTTATCACTCAAAGGCCAAGGAAGATCAGGCGTACTGCTTAACTATTGAAGATAAATAAATATGTTTTTACAATTTGCACAATGTGTAAAATCAAAGAAGCTTGACAAAAAATGTGATCTAAATTAGGCTACCAACCTGAAATGCTAACATAATTAAAGGGAAAGGATGCATACAATTTACCAAATCTTTCAGCTCATTACAAATAGATGAGGCTCTTTCATATTGAACATCTAAATCTCTAGGCTCAGACTCTGTTAGTTCTATCAAATCTTCTGAATTAGGAAGTAGCCCAGGCACACTGCCAGTGGTTTGGTGAAATGATTTGAATCTGAAGGCAGAGGTGTACATGGTCTTAAGTTGGTCTTAAGATTTTAAGCACAAACAATACTAAAAAGCAAGTAGGCTTAATAGAGTAGGAGATGAGAAAGAAACACTGGGTAAAAGGAGGGGGAAGAGGTCAGATTGATGACAATTATGTGATCAATGTCCATTTTTAAATATGAGAAATAAATAATTCTGAAATATGACTCGAAGCATCTAAATTCTTCATTTAAATAAATAATATAAAAAGTTTTTTCTTTTTTTTTAATTGAGCATTTGTATGTGTATAGTTCACTGTTTTGTGACTGATTATTACCACATTGATTTTTAGACATTCTTATGTCTATTAGTGATTCTAAATATATGTAAGTTTGAATTGTAAATATGAAATTATATTGACCTTTACAATAAGTGTTTAAATTTGTTCTAGATTTGATTTTTTATTTGGTCACATTTCTTATGATGTCTAGTGACTCAATGAACTATTCTATTTGTTCGGCTTTGACTCATTAAAATTGTAACTACAAAACAATTAATCTATTTTTAAAAAAATAACCTTGATAATTCCAGTTCACTTTCAGTTAATTTTTCTAACAATTCTTGTTTTTGAAATTTCATGTCCTGTTAAAAAAAAAAAAAAAAAAAGAAATAGAGCTATATTTAGCTGTTCAAGGTTTGTACCTAGTTCAATAAATAACAAAATAAGAAAAACAAAAAAAAAAAAAAAAAAACTTTGTAAAAACCAATCTTATATTAAGCATAGTTGTATAAATTAGTTTGGAGCAATCATGTAATAAAATTAGTATTAGAGCTAGACAAAATAATTAATTACCAATAGCAAATTAACTAATTGGTTAATTTTTTGTTGATTCTTGTTTTTTCAGATAAAAGAAATAATTGCTCAAAATTTCAGCTAGATCTGAGATTGAGTGGGAGAAATAACGTGATCAAACTTTTTACCAGAGTTTATATATAAGCTTTGTAAAAAAAAAAAAAAAAGTAAATAAATGACTTTATAGCAAGAAGTATAAATATAAAAAATCATTTCACAATAGTTCATACAAAATTATACTGAGTAAGACATATTAAAAGATGAGCCACTATACTATTAAATGCCAAATGTACAAATGTCCATAGGACAAGAAAATGTAGTCTTCATTGAGTTTAGACCAGTTTTTCTCAAACTGTGTGCCGTGACACACTAGTGTGCCGCCGAAGATTTGCAGGTGTGCCTCGGGAGTTTTCAGAACGCCAGAAGTGCAGGCGTTACACAGGCCTGCCTACTATTACATTTTTATTTTATGTTGCGATGACATCTCCACTTGCAATGACCAGTAGTAGTAGTGGATCCCTCAATTATGACAGAAAGGGCTGTTATTTATTCAGGTTATGGAATTTTTTAACTATACATATATTATTATAATGACTCAAATGTAGGCCTCCTTAGCAAACGCACAGCAGTTCTTGAATTGGTAACGATAATAATGGATGCGTTTCATGTAAATTTTTTAGGTGTACGCTAATAATAACAAATTATCACTAAGCCTTATTCATTGTTTTCCACGGAGAAATACGTTGGCAAGAATGAAACTGCGAAAGCGTTCAATGAATAGCATGGAACCAAATGAAGGTACGAAGAAGATTTCATCGGATATGGTTTCATATCTTCTGGACCTGAAGATTCTCCATGGCCATTCTGTCTGATCTGCAATGCAACTCTGTCAAATGAGGCGCTTGTTCCAAGCCAATTGAAGAGAAACTTGGAAACAAAATATCCAGATGTAAAAGTGCAACCGAAAAAATACTTTGAAAACATCAGGGCTTAACAAAATAAACAAGCTAAGAAACTTACGAAGTACCTAAAGCTGACAGAAAAGGGATTGATTGCAAGTTATAAGGTTGCTCAATTATTAGCAAAACGCAAGAAAGCACAAACAGAGGCTGAGTCAATCATTGCACCAGCTTTAGCAATAGTTGTTGAAACTATCCTTGGACCCGATGCCGCCGAAAAAGTTAAAAAAGTTCCTTTGTCAAATGATACTATCTCGCGCAGAATAGAAGACTTATCGTCATATTTACTAGATCAAATCTGGTAACATTTCGATGTGACTGAAGATGAAGTGTCTCTGCTGTGGTCTCTTCAAGTTGATGATTCCACTGACATTAGCGGCAAAGCCCAGCTGCTAGCTTTTATTCGGTTCATAAAGGATGAAAAATGTGTCAACAAATTCTTATTTTGCAAAGACTTACCAACTACGACCAAAGTCGAAGATATTTTCAATGTGGTAAACGAAAACATTTTCCTATTCAAACTACAGTGGAAAAACTGCATCAGCGTTTGCACCGATGGCTGTCCTTCCATGCAGGGAAAAGCATTCGTCACTCTTGTGCGTCAAGAAAATCCAAATGTATTAGTTGTTCACCGCATGATCCACAGAGAAGCTCTTGCCTTCAAATCTTTATTTGATGTTTGCTCTGGATCAAGTGATTGAAGTTGTAAACTTCATCAAATCTCGACCGCTTGCACCCCGACTTTTCTCAGAGCTTTGTGAAGCAATGGATTCAGACTACAAATGTCTCCTGTATCACACCAATGTTCGTTGGCTCTCCGGGGGAAAAGTGTTAAAGGTGTCGTCCAACTCAAGGCTGAGCTGATTTCATTCTTGGAGGCTGAAAAAAAAAAGACTTTGGAGATTTTCTATTCATGACGAGATCTGGTGGGTTAAGGTGACATTTCTCTCTGATTTATTTGACAAATTAAATTCATTGAATTTAAGTCGTCAAGGACCATCATCACTGCATCCTCAAAACTGAAGTCATTTGGTGAAAAATTGTCTTTGTGGCAAAGTAAGATCTCGAAAGGAGTCTTCGACTGCTTTCCTACTTACTATGAATGTGCTTCAAATAAAGAAATCACCCCTGAAAATTTCGGACACTTTTACCCACTTGTAGTCAGCATTGCAGCATTACTTTCTAACAGTTGGAAGTAATGAATATGGAAACATTTGGAAACAATGAAGCTACAAATCTGACAACTGAAGAAGCAGAGCAGCTCATTGATTTAAAAAACGATGCAGTTCTTAAGTCAAGTTTTGCTGAGAAAAGCCTGGATTTGTTTTGGATTTCATTCAACAAGTTATATCCTGCAATCAGTTTAAAAGCAATCAAAATAATTCTTCCATATAAACTTAATTACACATAGTTTTGTGAGTTTGGATTTTCAGCATTGACTGAAATTAAATCTAAGAAAAGAGAGAGACTTCTTACAATAGACAATGAAATGCGAGTTTGTTGGTCGACTCTGGAGCCTCGATTAGATCGCATTTGCTCTAAAAAAAAAACTTGCAAACCCTTCACATTAAATGTAATACTTCAAAACAGGTTAAATACATTTTTTCCTTTTTATTATAAAATAACTGTTGCTCTTCGTGGTGTGTCACGAAATTTTTGTAGTTTTTTTACTGTGCCGCCAGACAAAAAAGTTTGAGAAACACTGGTTTAGACTATAAAGAAAATAAGTAGGTATAATCTTAATCTGCTGTACTAGGATTAACAAAACCATTTTAAATCATAAGTCTGTAGATGTCTAAATATGTGCCACTTCTCCCCTAGCATCCTCTAGTTTTGTTTTTTTCAGATGACTTCTACTTTAAACACATTTAATTTATCTCAAAAGTATGCTGGTGTTAACTCCAGATGTTACCCTAGCTGTAGATTAGTGTCTTGACTGCGCAATGAATGTAAATAGAATAAGAACATATGTTTTATCTCACCTATTCATCTCATAAAGTTATACTGATTATATTAGGCTATATCTAATATGGTTATATACAGTGCCCAGTTTCATACACCTATATATAGAACTTAGTTATGCTGAATTTTTTTTCCTAATATTTAGAAACACCTTGAACTGTACAATTCTGATAAATTAAGGTAAGAATAAAATAAATTTTGGTTTCAACATGTTACTATGCACAAAAAGTATTGAGTAAAAATTTATTTGAAGAGTTCTTTCTAAAAGAAACATTAAAAACGTATTTGAACAGGCCTAAATGTACCATGTGGATGTAATATAGCTGAATACTAGCTATAGAATTAGTAATGACACATCTAACACAATTTGACATCTAGGTAGCAGTATAGTTTGTATACTGCACAGTATTAACAATAAGTAGAAAGTAATTTTCTGTGTACTGGACCAGGAAAAGTGGAGGGACTTAGTTACACGAACTGTTACAGCACCTATACCATGAAAATTAAGGGACAGATGGGATGAGATTAAACAATGACATAACCCACATCTAGTTAGTTCAAGCAGCAGTATATGTTGTAGCCTATAAACCTAATCAGTCTTGTCACAATGCTCATTTCTTGGTAAATTAAATGTTTGTGTAGACTAAAATGAATAGAAATTATAATATTAAATAAAGAAAACTACTTGTGTCTACTTTAATAAGTGATCCATCAATTAAATGTTTGTGTAGACTAAAATGAATAGAAATTATAATATCAAATAAAGAAAGCTACTCGTGTCTACTTTAATAAGTGATCCATCAACATCAGAACAACTTCAAGTTTTTGAATAAAGAGATTTAAAAAAACAGTGTCAAGAAATTTTTAAAAATGTATAATTAGCCTTTTGTTAAAGGGAAATTTACAAAATAATTATTTCAGAACAAAATGATTTAT
Organism: Biomphalaria pfeifferi; assembly: GCA_030265305.1. Lineage (NCBI taxonomy): Eukaryota > Metazoa > Mollusca > Gastropoda > Planorbidae > Biomphalaria > Biomphalaria pfeifferi. Next base: position 420,888 of record JASAOG010000318.1, on the reverse strand, counting down.
CCGAGTCAGTATAAATCTCTAATTTTTTTTAGTGTGCACTAAGGATTGTCCACACAATGACAGAGTCATCCTGTCATCTGCCATAGTACAGAACCCAGTAAATCTCAAACTAGAATCATGTTTGAAAATAATGAGACTGCCTTACCTCACAGTACTTGGAAACATCCTCTAGGCTTTCCTCAAGTATTTGGATTCTTTCATTTTTCTTACAATGATTTAAAAAAAAAAATAAGTTTCAAGTCAGCAAATAAAAAAAAAGATAAATGAGAATTGTATTCACTTCGACCAAACAATCCTCTAGCCCTACACTGGACCCAGTAATCTAACAAAAGTAAGTCGAGTTACACTGGACACAGGTGTGTTGCTAAATATAACATAGCATAAGCCTCCAGGCTTTACACGAACAAGGTGGGGCAATGAAACAGATAGTATGGTAATCAAACAATTATATAAGTGTGTTTAATGCTAGAATAAGCTTTTTTTAGTGTGAATACAATATTTTGTATAAGTACGCCATTACAATATTATTTATAAATATCTCAATACAAAATGTATTAAGAGTGTAACCATATTTTACTATACTACAGCAAACTAGACAAATTTATTATTGCCTTATTTGCAATGCAAATAAAAAGTAATCATTAACTATTCTGTTAAGGAATTTTTAAATGTACCTTTTAACCCCAAAATACGGTTCAATAATAACATCAAAATTTTTTAACTTGAAAAACATGAATTTACCTGTGCTAGTTGAGTTTCAAGTGAGGAGCACATTTCTGTAAGATGAATCCATTTCTCCTGAAATACATTGGCAACCATGTAAATAAATAGATAGTATAGATATTTATAAAAAATAATTTCTTTGAAATTGACCATGACTTACATTTACTGATGTTATTTTGGAACAAATATTTTTATAATAATTCTTTTCCTCTTAATCATTTGTTGCTTCTAAGACTGTCTATAGATTAATATTTCATCAAATCAAGCAGTGTACCACACAAATAAATTATGTATGTAATAAATATGTTTGAATATTTACAATTTATGTCTATTTTACTGTACAAAATGACCTAAAATTGTATATTCCAATTGTTTTATTTTATCTTAGTTTTTTTTTTATTATTATTTTGTTTGTAAGTGTTTGTCATTTAAATTTATCAGTTCCCTGTACAATATGAGGACAGATAATGTATAAAGAGTTTACCAATATCTCAAATGCAACCTCTCACTGATGATATAATACACACAATAACAGCACACACTCGTTATCTTAAAGTACGCAAGTCTTTCAATATAGACTTTCTTTTTTCTTATCCAAGGGGAACAATTGCAGTTAATGGATACAGTAAAACAAACCTAAAGTCAATAGATTAAAACAGTACGCAAGTCATTCAATATGGACTTTCTTTTTTCTAATCCAAGGGGAACAATTGCAGTTAATAGATATAGTAAAACAAAGCTAAAGTAAAACTGTGAATACAAAAACATGTTCCACGCACAAAAGGTTGTTTATTTTTTTAACAGAAAATTGAATGTGACAATCATCTATACATATTTCTTGTATTTGTGTTTAGTCTACAGACACAAAATCTTTTTACTGAAGTTGTAGAAGTTCTGAGCACTGTAGTATGAATTAGTAACTATTCTTGTGTGTATAATTGTTATTTATCTGTTAGTTACCAGGGGATAGTAATAATACCAGATGCAGCTTTAGAACTTTGCATATTAAATTAAGCATATAATTATAGATAAAGCAACCCTTGTTATATAGTGGGAAGTGTTGTCGAGAGGCCAAGTGCGCTTGAACTTGGCTTGGCTACCTAGAAGGGGGCTTGAGGTTCGACACCCGACTCAAGCAGAGTTGTGTTTACTGAGCGCCTAAAGGCAGCACAGAAAACCAACTCCTAGATACCCCCCACTAGTCCACAAATGAGATTGGACCAAAAGCGCTCTGAGCATGCTATAAGCATGAAAGTAGCGCTGTATAAAAGCTATAATAATAATAATATAAAAGCTATAATAATAATAATATAAACCTCAAAGGAACCTAGCCAAAAAAAAAAAGTAAATTTTTTAGCATATATATTTAGTATATAGATTTCTGATGAGACCATAAAACAGACAACAAAACTTCTGATTTCTCATCAGAAAAACTTTATTAAACTCAACTAGACTAGTTATTTAATGGTGCATACTAAATGTGAAAACTAAATTACATCAATAAAAATTCTAAATGAGAATATTGATGATAATCACTTACTTTAAATTCTTTCAAGCTGTCTCGCAGACTTTCCTCATTTTGGATGGACATAGACAGTTCAGAATTGACACTGGCCAGCTGAACAAAAAAGAAAGCAATGTAGTCCTCAATAAATACTGAAGTATTAATTCATATTTTGGAGTATTTAAATTTAATGCACTTTTAGAGTACAAGGTCTTTCTAAATGATGTGGACTTAACCTAAAAATAAAATAATCGCAAACAATATCCATTTGAAATATTATCAATACTAAAACATTGTTTGGAGGCGTGGCTTATGAACTAGGGTCTCAGGTTCGAATCTTGGTCAAGACTTGGATTTTTAATTGCAGGATCTTTAGGGTACCTCTGAATGGGTACCTGACATTAGTTGGGGAAAAGTAAAGTTGTGCAGGTCACATGACTTTTACATCATCTGCCGTATACTTTGCAAGGTCTAAAAGGGGAACAAATTATAGCCAAATTTCAATGAAATACTTGAATACTATACAAATCAAAATCTTGACTGGGTTTTTGAAAGATAATATATTTATTTAAAACATATCCAAATGCCATATCTACATGTAAGTAATAATATGTATATACATAACAAAAAAAGTTTTTACCTGAGCTTCAAAAGATTCTATTTGTTGTTCCAAATTAATTATCTCCATTTTAGCTTGCTGCAGAGCCTGCTTGTTGTCATACAACTCTCTATCAGCAGCCAAAATATGTTGTCTCAATTCTGAGTTTTCTGCTTGAGCCTCATGTAGAATGTCAGACATCTCTTGGAGTCTTTTCATTTCCATTCTAGTTTCAGACAACTCTCTACAAGTGCTGATAAGCTCCTCTTCTTTCACTTCCAGCAAAGCCCTTGTTTCCCTGTTCTCATCAGTGATTCTTTGGCATTGGTGTTGTGCATCTGCTAGTTTACTTAAAACATCTGATAGAGTTGAGCTAAAAAGAGAAGGCTCATATTACAAAGTTTAAATCTTTTAGTCTAATTGTGAAAATCCCTGCAACTCAATTTTCATGCAGATAGAAAAGTAATCATGTGCAACATCAAAAAGGCAAATCAGATACTGACAAAAAAAAAAAAAGCTCACATCAAAGCCTCTCATAAAAAAATCTCAGTTGAAAAATAAAATTTGGTCAAGAAAAGCCTGTCAAAAAGATTTTTGAAATTAATGAAAAAAGAAGATGTGCATCTGAAATAAAGCTAATAGATATTAGAAAAAAATTGCGTATTAACAAAGACAATAATGAAAGTCTATAAAATAAGTGAAGGCAAGAGTGGAAGTAGTCACTTTACTGATATGCTGGTGTTTTTTTGTATTACTTTAGTTGCCAGCCATTTGTAAGGAACCCATTTGATAATGAGAATTAAAGAAATATAGAAAAAAAATGATCTAGTGGAAATTATTCTGTATTTTCTCTGTTTTTATGGAAGCTCTTTCTATCTGAGAATGTTTCTAAATATTTCTTAAGGTTGTATGACAGGAAAGCATGGTCCTGCAATCTTTATTTCTTCCATTACAAAAACAACAATGGCTGCACATAAGAATGTTCTGTTTATTTTTTCCATGGCTATGGTCACTAAGAATTTATCATAACAAGTTACCTTTCTTCTATAATGCAACAGTCTTCTACTTGACTATCCATAAACATGTTCAACATCACTGAACCATCTAAAATAGACAAAACATAAGTTATTTTAACATTTCTTTAGTCATATATATAGTTCGTCCATCGTGGTTCGATGATGACCCCTTTGTCATCCAGGGGGCTGAGGGCTTTGCACTGGGGTTTTATGTCTGGTGAAACCTATGTGAGCCCGGAATGTTCAGCCGCACACTGGGCAGGTTATTCCAGCTGGAGCTAGTGTCGTTTGCCTTGCTTTTCTTTTCTGGCGTTTTTCTTCTGCCAGCATTGTTCTTTTTTCCTCAGCAACCTATGCGCTAGTTTTCACAGCTCGACGTCATGATGCCCTGTCATGTGCCTCTGTCTCCCAGGTGCCTGGGTCTCTGCTGAACGCCTTCAGAGAAGCTTTGAGGGTGTCCCTGAAGCGCTTTCTTTGACCACCTTGCGAGCGCTTTCCTTCGCTTAGTTGGTCATACAAGAATCGTTTGGGGATTCTGTAGACGTGACCTGCCCATCGCAGCAGGAACTGCATCAGGATTGTGTGGATGCTTTGTAGACACGCTCTTCAAAGAACTTCCATATCTGGTATTTTGTCTTGCCATTTGACATTTAGTATTTTTCTCAGACATGTCACGTGGAAGTGGTTCAGTTTCTTTGCATGTTTACTGTACACTGTTCATGTTTCTGAGGCATAGAGCAATGTAGGGAGGATGACGGCTCTATAGACCCCTAGCTTTGTGTTTGTGGCGATACCACGTCTGTTCCAGACATTTTTAGACAGTCTGCCATAGGATGCACTGGCCTTGGCGATACGCAGGTCGATTTCACTATCGATTTTTCCATTTCTGGAGAGTGTGCTGCCAAGATATGTGAATTTGTCCACTACATTTATATCCTGTCCATTTATAGTGATGCTTGGATCCGAGTAGGCTTTCCCAGGAGCAGGTAAATATAAGACTTCAGTCTTATTCCTATTGATGGTAAGGCCAAAGTCTGAGAATGCTCTTGAGAAGTCACTGATGATGCTCTGCAGATCGTTTTCAGAGCAGGCATTTAGGGCACAGTCGTCAGCAAAAAGCAAGTCTCTGATTACTGCTGCATTTGTTTTTTATTTTGCTTTAAGCCACCTTGGGTTAAATAGGCCACCATCAAATCTGTATGATATATTTATCCCGTTGTTTTCTCTATTTGTGAATGCATCTGTCAGCATAGTGGAGAACATGATACTGAACAGTGTAGGTGCTAGGACACAGCCTTGTTTTACCCCGTTTGATACTTCGAAGGGCTCTGATGGTTCTCCACTTTCTTGGACACGAGCCTTCATGCCATCATGAAATAGTCTCACCATGGTTATGAATTTTTGTGGACAGCCATACTTTGACATGATCTTCCAGAGTCCTTTCTGCTAACAGTGTCGAATGCCTTTGATAAGTTGACATATATTGAGAACAGGTCAGCATTTTGTTCTTGGCATTTTTCCTGGAGCTGCCTTGCTGCAAAGATCATGTCAATAGTTCCACGCTCTTTCCTGAAGCCGCACTGGCTTTCTGGTAGTAGACCATATTCTATGTATTGCATGAGCCAATTTACCAGGATGTGTGCAAGGATTTTCCCAGCAATAGAGAGAAGAGATATTCCTCTGTGGTTGTTGCAGATCTGGCGGTTTCCTTTTTGGTTGTATAAATGAACAATTGTGGCATCTTTAAAGTCTTGTGGTATTGACTCTTTTTCCCACATAATTAAGAAGAGCTCATAAGGTCTTTCAATCAGGGCCTTTTTGTAGACCTCTGCAGGAATGGAGTCAGCTCCTGGGGCTTTTCCGCTTGCGAGCTGTTGAATGGCAAGATCGGTTTCCTTTAGCGTAGGGGGGTCATCCATTTTTTCATTTATTGGTACTTGCTGCAAGCTGAGTCTCGCTTAATGCTGCTATGTCTATGTTGTATCTGTGGAGCTCCCTGGCTACTAATGCAGTTCGTCTTTGTGGTCTATCAGATGTGTCGTTGTCAAGTAGTGTGCGCACATTCCATGCGCCTATGGTAAGAGGAACTATCCTTGTTTTTTTCTTTGAATTTCGATCGCTTGAGTAGGGTTCCCCCCAACTGCAGTAGGCTGGCTAGGGTAGTTTTGAGCAGGCAATTTTTGGGGCACCTTTTCTAGCCCTGTCCTCATGCTATGGAGGTGAGCAGTGCACTCCTAAATAGGGCTGCTCAGCCACTCAGGGGGCTGCCGGACTCCACTGCTGCTCTATGTCAGTGGTGAACAACCAAATGGCCTGAGCCGCCTGGGGATGACAATGACTTGCGCTGGGATTAGGATTAAAGTGAGGAGGATTCGCGTAACACGTTGACCTCACTCTCTCGCCCTAAAGCCCGTCCTTTTCCGGAAGCAAGATTTTGGTCAAGTCGTCGGGGGACAAGTTTGGGTGCAGTGGATGACCAGAGAATTTCTGTGTGTCTTGTCCTGCTCTTGAGTACTCCACAGCATTGTGCTGGTACTTGCCTTTCTGTCCGATTAGTCTAGTTTTGTGACGTTACGCACAGGCCGCCAAGTCCAGACTTCACATGCTAGGTTTGACAGAACCTCAGTGTACTGAGTGCCATGGACACGTCAGATACCCTCTACCTGGTTTAGCCGGCCAGTCAAAGCCGTTTCCGGGGTGTGGCCGCTGCGCATGCTACAGCTTCTGGGAGCCACAGGTGAGAGTTGGGTACCGAGTGGGGACCAAGAGTAAGCCAAGTTACCCTCAAAAAGAGGATACGACTGCCTGTCCACTAGAGGTGCTACCCCTCCTAGATACCCCATACATAAGAAGTTCATAAGTGTACTTTAAAAAATCTTACAAATATAGATGTAACATCTACAACTTTTTAACTATAATATCTATTAAAATTTGTAATATATTTCTTATAACTTTTTTCTTTAGTATATTTTATTTTGTAACTTTGTAATGAAATATAATAATAAAATAATGATAATATAACAAAGTTTTAACCAAATGCCATTTAAATCTTTCAATCATTGGAGACAAACAAGTATATGATGAAATGAATAGAATGTATAGATTGTTTACATTAATTATTGTCAATGATATTTTATCATCTTGTTACTAAAGGAAAAAAAAAGGGTAAATTTTCAGTCAGTTATAAGTCTGAGTCATCTAATTCAAATAAGGTAAGCAATCCTTCAACATGAAAGTATCTGCTTAGAGTATATAAAATTCTAGTTTGGTGATACAGATCCAGACTTGGAAACATACCTTAAAAAATTACTTACCTTACTTCAAAAGAGAAGATAATTATATCCTATACACATTATGTGACAATCTAGTCATGCATGTTAATCAAGTGGCATATGGTTTGTTTAAATCATGTACTGGGTCAAGTTGCCTTGCCTGAGTGGGTGAGCCAGAAAAGGACAAAACCTGGCCAAATTACTACTCTCTCTTCCCTTTCTTAGTCACGCACACACCTGACAATGTGCTCTACTGCTTTGGTTTGTACAATTTTCTTTGTGTCATTTGCATGCAGACTAGGGCATGTGCACTGTGTCGTAATCATGGTGCCAACCATATCAGAACTACCTCTTCCAATTTCACTCTGATACAGTGCCATTACAGACAGTAGCTATATTTAAATTTCTTACAATTCTAAACATAATCACATTGTTAATTTCAAGTCCTTTGAAGAAAAAAACACAAATTTCCAGCATTAAATGTGAAATACCCTACAATGATGACTTCCTGAACAGGGGGAGTAACTTTGTAGGATGTATATTTATATTATTCAATTATTTCTCTTGTAAAAGTGTTAACTGTTCAAAATTACTTCATTTCACTTACAACTATGTATAGTCCACTGTATATGATATATTCAACCTTCAACAAAATCATAATAAATTTTCTAAATATCTAGGTGTAATAATAAATGTAAAGTCATCATGAAACCATCATATTGATCAAGTTATTAAAGAAATCAAGCAAAACATCAGTGTTTATCGAAAGGAATTATTACAATTCAAACAGGAACATAATACTTAAATGCTATTTAACCTTAGGCCAATATTAGAATATGTATCCTCTGTTTAAGACCCCTCAACTTAACAAAACAAAGAAACTAGAGCATACGCAAAATAAAGCTGTAAGATTTATAACAAACGAATATTTACATTAGTAACACAATTAGAAAAATCAAGAAATTTAGAGACCCTTCAGGACAGAAGAATAAAAAGTAAAGTAGCAATAACACATAAAACACTGAACCATAATTTACGAATACAAAAATGAAACATAATAAAATACTCAGAAAGACACAAAGATAAAGACACATTTCTTATTCCATATACTTGGACAAAGTCATACAAGGGCTCCTTCTTCCCTAGAACTGTTAGAGCACTGAAGCAGCCTGGAAAACTAGATATTATCACTTAGCACTGATTTACATACATGACTAGATTGACACATGAAATGCGTAGGATGTAATTATCTTCTCTTTTGAAGTAACAATCTGTAATTTTATAAGATAAGAAAATATATGTTTCCGATTCTGAATGTATATGCAAACTAGAATTTTTATTTACTCTGAGTAGATTGAAACAGGATTTTTTTTCACTTGTTGGGGAGGGGGGGAGGGGAGAAAATTGGGACAGGAAAAATGTTCAATTTTTTATTTTTATCTATCTCATTATTTATTAAGAACAAATTAATCGCTCTTACAAAAAGTCATCAGCTTCATAAAGGATGAATTTTTTAAAATGTTACTTTTTTTTAAAAATATGTTACATAAGTTCTTTCTTACTATGTAAAAGTGATTCATCAGCTGTTATATTTGTGTCAGTGGCCCTATAGAACAAAAGAAATTCAAAAATTCATTATAATATAAATTAAAAATCTTTAATACAGTATAAATTATTAATCAAACTGAGACTAATACATGTATGACAATTTTAAAAAGGTAAATGAAAGAGCAAGGACACTTACATGGACTGATTAGCTTTCAGCTCTTCAATCCATTGATGAAGACCTGCTTTAAACATTGTAAGGTCTATTTCTGTATTTACATTGTCTGGATCTAATATCTGAATCAAGGTTTTGAAATCCCCATTTTCCTGATTTGTAAAATAGCAAGAATATATAATTTTTTTTTTTTTTAAATGCTTTTATTTTCATAACTTTGCTAAAATAAGTTGTATGGTCAAAAGGTAAAGCATATGTATGCACTTTCCAAAAACAAGTATACTGTGCTAAGATGACAATGTAGAATATAAGTACTAATCAGGACTTCGGTCTTCTAGACCCCACTAAGATCCAATTGAGATAGTAAAGTGATCTCTAATAATAAAGATTAAAAACAAATGGATTGACATAAATAAATTGAAAAACATTATACTTTCATAATATATTTGTAGGTCAAAAGTTATCAAAATAATCAAAATAACCTAATTTTTTATATATATTTATTTATGTAATGAGCCCATTTTTATTATGTAGTAATTTAGCATATATAAGTGTTTTCTTTTTAGTAAGTTATTATTACACTAAAGTCATATATAATAAAAATTATTGGCTATTTAAATAAAACATCTTACTAATTATTTTTCCTGTTTGGTTTGTTATACATATTTACATAGGACTAAAAAATGAATAATACTTTTTAACGAGTTAATACAAATCTATATATATCAAAACTTACACTGAAAGGTTGATTTACAATAGTGCTGAGATAGTCCATGATGTCAGACACTTTCACTCTACCACTCCCCTGCTTGTCGCAGACTTCAAACAGCCTCTCTGTTATAACCAATTCAGAGTCCAGCTCAAGCAACATTGTTCTTTTCACATCCATATCCAGCCTTTGATGGATCTTCTGGTGGATATCCAGTGAATGATTGCTAGAGTTACTATCCCTGTCCCCACTGCCCTGGTCACAGTAAACTGTCTCTAACCACAAACCTGACATTGTTTTTGTTAATTATGGGCAGAATGGGCCTCTTGTGTTCACAGGTACAATGGTATTAGATTTCCCTGTTAAGTGAATCCTAAACTGTCAGAATGGCTCTCTGCATTATTTATACTCAGCCTTTAGCAAGACACAACAGAAAATAAAAGGAAATCAATAACTTCACTTTGATCATAACATTTTTTGAATAGGAACTGCATGTTTTAGCTTCAATAAGTAAAGACAGTTTTAAAAACAAATATTTCAATTATTTTAAAAGAACACAAGTATGTTTCACATACACACTCTGTGTCTTATCAGTAGGTCAAAACTTTCTTGTTTACTTGTTTTTTTTTAACATGGAGTTAATGATAGTAATATTTTGCTCTCTTGGACTTATCTTTATATTTTTTAATCTTTTTTTTAATACAATTGTTATCACAAATTAGGCCTACATAGACTTATAAAACTACAATAATGTTGGGGGAGGGGGGAGGTCTTCAAAATAGCTCTGTTTTCTGATTATTTATTCCTATATACTCTCTAAGGTAGCATTTTATATATCCTGGGTCTTAGTTAATGTTTGAAGGAAGAAAACATGCTTTTAAATTTAATAGTGTTTAGATCTAAATATAAAACATACATCAAAATGTCTATATTTAGAGCTTGTTTAAAATAGATTAGCTGTGTTTTCAAGAAATCAAAATAGCAAAGCATTTCCATACCCATATCTGTAGTAAATGCAAAATGACAATATTAAATTAAGATCTAGATCTCTATATTTCTAAATAAGAGTCTAAATTAAGTTCTAGATCTAGATAGATTGAAGTATTAAAGCATAATTTTTCTGAGACTACATTCTTGATTTATAGATCTAGATTAAATAATTTAGACTAGGTGAGTATGTCTAGTCCTCATATTTTATTATGTTTACAATGTGAATGAAAAATAAAAGTAGGTTGATGCAGACCATGACAATTTAATGTTTTCCTGACCTCAACCCCAATTCTCTAATCAGCTGTCTTAAATTAGATTGATAGTCTAATGTACTTAACTGGACTGAAGTTAGGTTGGTGATTAGTGGTTTCGTAGGTAAGTATCAATTAAGTGACCGGAACTTATAGCCTATTAACAAGGAGACTAAGTCCATGGTGATGAACAACTTATGACTCTAAATATAGATCTATATAGAGCTAGATCAGATTTAAATCTAGAATTGTAATAATATAGATCTATATCTAGAGATTTGTCACATCTAGATCATGAGATCTACCAGAGGGGGCATTTTTTATTTTTGGATGGAGAGTGGAGAAACAGCTCCTGGGAGAGGGGCGATCATAGTAAATCATACAGGCTGAGATTCTGAGATACTTAGTTTTGTCACTGCCCATCTTTATGTTATGATCGTACACATTTCGCGGCCTTGACACTTGACTATTTGACCTAGGACCCCGAGCACTGCTATAAGTCTAAGGATCTATCTTGATCTCAGATCTGTTCAAGCTTGTTAAGATGGCGCGGAGACTGAGTTCGAACTCTGCCTGCTACCATGACCATACTATCTATACCCTAACTAAATATAGATCTACCTAAAATATAATAGAGCCTATACGTAGATTTGTTTTCTAGATCATTTAAAAATATCTTATTTTTGAAAACAATATTTTAGTACCGTTCATATACATAAATATACTGTTCTAATCGTGAACGAAATGTAAAAATATGGCGGCAGGTTTCAGTAGCATGTAAGATCAACAGTTGAATTTTTAATACGCCATATTTATTTTTAAGTCTTGTAAAATTATTTATATGATCACTTTAATATTTTCATTAAGGCGTATTATAATATATAATTTTTTTAAATAAGCACATAATCTAGATCTAAGGTCAAATTAATCACAAATATTCATATTTTAAAAAATTAAAATAAAATTTGGTTATGCACGTGCTCCATGCTTGATTGCTTCGGATGCAGAGAAATCAGCGGACTATTTGAAGTATTACATGTCGATCATATCTAGGATACATCAAATCAACATAGTTGGAAAAGATGGGACATAGTAGATTCTAAAGATTCTAAATCTGACATGGATTTAGAAATGAACGGAGTACGTGTATAGGCCTAATTGTCGCCATATCTGGACATTCTATGAACAAAAAAAAAAACACACGAATAGTCCTATATTATAGATATCCCCTCCTTCCCCCACCATCTAACAACAAAAAAAAAAGGCCTCTAAATAGGCCTACAGAGAAATATTAGGCCTACATGAATTATATGGCAAAAAAAAAGAGAAATTCTTTATTGTCGTAGGACAAGCACAATTATTAGATGCATGGGCGTAGCCAGGTAGGTTGGGGTTTACCCCCCACCCGAAATGAAATCCCCCCCCCCCAGGGGAGGGGGGATCGGAATTTAGTGACTGATTTTTTGCTTTGATTCTGTATATTTTAGGTGAGATTTTAATACTAAACCATCACTTGCCCCTGCGCAGCCAAAGGGAGTTTGAGTTGAAAACTTCCTACCAGGGGGTATTTCAGTCAAACCCCCTCTTCTATAAAACAAAACCAAAAAAAAAAAAATGCAAACGACAATCCCCATATTCCAATTAAAACCCCTTCCGAAATTTACGATAAAGCGCCCTCTTCAATATAAGACTATCCATACATCAGTCACCAGATTCTATGAGCGTAGCCAAGAGGGGTTTTGTGGTTAAAAATTCCCAACCTCGGAATTTAGAGCTAAAAACCACCTCTTCAATATAAAAAAGCAAATTACACACTTTAAATTCTATGAGCGTAGCCAAAGGATTTGAATTAACCCCCCCCCCCTTTTTTTTTTCAACGGGGTTTGAAGCTAAAAAAAATACCTCTTGAATATAAACAAAAGCAAATTACACACTCAAAATGCTATGATCGTAGCCATAGGGGTTTTGAGTTTAAACCCCCTTTCAGCGGAGTTTGAAGCTACAAAAATACTCTTCAATGTAAAAAAAATGCAAATTACACACTAAAAATCTATGAGCGTCGCATGAAGTTTGCGGGACATGTTCTCCGACAAAAGAAATATTTAAGAGTTGCGATGACATGGTGACCATTACGGGGAAAGCGCAAACAAGGACATCCTTGTACAACTTGGCGCCACATTTACATGGAGGTCCTCAGAGCAGGTGGGAAGAGGCTTCAGACATTGCCAGTAACAGATTTTAGTGGAAGCAGCTTGCCGCCCAATGCGCTGAACGACGCGGGAGGATCTGAGTCAGTAAGAATAGTAGATATGTTTTTTAATACAATTTTTAATCGTAGGATAATGCACTGTAGATACCTCAGAATATGTATTTTGTTGGCTTTCAATACAGGAAATAGTGCTTGGCGGCGGGGAGTATTCAATTTTTCCACGAACTCTAGGAAGAACACATTCTAGGGTACAAAAAAAAAGTCTTTCAAAAGAATGAAGGGTCAGAATGTAATAAAGATTAATTATGTACGCACGCACGCACATAAACACAGAGAAAAAATCCCCCCCCCCCCCGAAAAAAAATCCTGACTACTCCCATGATTAGATGTTTGTTTTCAATGCGCGTGGTGGTTTTATAATGTACTACGTAGGCGTAAGCCACTGGATGGTTAAAAAAAATCAACAACATAAATTTTAACATCATAATTTTCTTTTAACTTGCGAGATGTATAACCAACATGTATATAAAGGCGAAGCACCGGTAATAGCTAGTTTATGCTAGAGCCTATATTTTTAGTAGACTATTTTAGCTGAGTAAAGTTCAATGAACTAACATATTAGCGAACTAAGCATGTGACAGGAGGCCACAAAAAGCTGTAACAATAACAACAGAGTAATTTAAAATAATAATTTAATAGACAAACATAAGGAATGTAGGTTTATTCCTAAATGAAACAAAAAATTAACATTTGTTACTATTAACATTTCTGTGGTGATCAACGTTTTGTATAGCGTTCTGATGCGATGGTACACACATTGAATTTAGTACACACACATTGAATTAAGTATTAAGTTCCCAAAAGTACAAAGTACCGATAATCGTTAGAGAGATAAAAAAAAAAATAACAACCATGACGTGATACAAATATTCGATGTAATGCATACACCTCTATAAATAAATTATAGAAACATAGATCTATTTACAGAATCAAGGATGGAATCTCCATTAAAGCTTGTGAACATTTTTAATCCAAACATGATAAAATCTCCATTGTGCTTAGGCTATGAGGCGGTGTAAGTCCGGTTTTTTCTTTATACAAGCGCTGCAATCACCTACTTGATCTGTACACATTTCTTGAAGCTAAACATTGTGTACACTATTTATTTTCAACGCGATGACGGCGGAACTAGAAAAATAGATCCAGATGTACACAAACAGGGGCTACAAGACAGCATCTTACTATATTAGTTGTATATCCTTCAACTTCATTGTTTTTACCTGTAGGAAGTGGGCTCGTTCAACATATTGAGCATGAATCGTGACTCCGTATTTGAACTGTAGGAAGCACGAATTTGTTTATTGAATCAGGTAGACAGGGTCCAGCTGACACAGTCAGTAGACTAGTAGGCCTACCATGGCCAGTTGACACAGATCAGATGTCATCATCACGAAATAGAAAAGTAATTAATATTTGTTTTGTTATGTTGCAATAGTGAAAGTAAGTAAGTAAGATAGAAAGATTATCTTGTAGTTAATACACAAGGGAAGAAGTCGGACTGCAAGTGTAAGTAAATTTAAAGGTAGTCTACAACCAAATTCTTAAATAAAATAGTAACATAATGTTAGTTTCTGCTTCTAACAAAAACACATTTCCTATGGTTCTTATATATTTTTGATTAGTTAGTGCCATTTTTGGCGCAGTTATTTATATTGGCCTACATAAATATCATGGGCGTAGCCAGGCGGGGGGAAGTTTGGGGTTCACCTCCCCGAAATGAAATACCCCCCCCCCCGAAATGAAATACCCCCCTCAGAGGGGGGAGGATTGGAATTTAGTGTCTGATTTTTTGCTTTGATTTCGTTTATTTTAGGTGATATTTTAATACTAAACCATCACTTGCCCCAGCACAGCCAAGGGTTTTTGAGTTTAAAAACCCCTTACCAGGTGGTTTTGAGTTTAAAACCCCTACCAGAGGGTTTTGAGTTTAAGACCCCCTACCAGGGGTTTTGCGTTAAAACCCCCCTACCAGGGGTTTTAGCAGTTAAATCCCCCTCTTCTATAAAACAAAACCCAAAAAATAAATGCATACGACAATCCCCAAATTCCAAGAGCACAGTTAAGGAAGATTTTGTTTTTAAACCCCCCTCCGAAATTTACGATAACCCCCCCTCTTCAATATAAAAAAAAAAGCAAATTACACACTCAAAATTTTGAAGGGTTTAGAGTTTACCCCCTCCCCTTTCAGTAGGGTTTGAAGGGAAAAAAATACCTCTTCAATATAAAAAAAACAACAAATTACGCACTGAAAATGTTATGAGGGTAGCTAAATGGGTTTTGACTCAGTTTTGACTTTACACCCCCCCCCCCTTTCATCGGCGTTTGAAGGTAAAAAATACCTTTTTAATATTAAAAACAAAGCAAATTAGACAATCAAAATCCTATGAGCGTAGCCATATGGGTTTTGAGTTTAAACCCCCCGCCAGCAGGGTTTGAAGCTAAAAAAATACATCTTCAATGTAAAAAAAAAGCAAATTACGCACTCAAAATGCTATAAGCCATGCCAAAAGGGTTTTGAGTTTAAACCTACCTTCAGAGCGGTTTGAAGCTAAAAAATACCTCTTCAATATAAAATAAAAAGCAAATTACACACTAAAATTATTAGAGCGTAGCCAAGCCGATTGGGGGTTTTGAGTTTAAGCCCCTATTCTACAGATGGCTTTTTTTTTAAAGTTAAAAACCCCTCCAGATGGTTTTGAGTTAAAAATCCCCTTACAGGGCGTTTTGAGTTGGAAAGCCTCTATCTTCAATATTATTCTAAATTCTAAAGCAAACTACAGTTACCAAATTCTATGATCATAGCTAAATGGGGTTTTGACTTTAAAAAAAAAACACTCCAGAGATTTTTTAGTTTAAAACCCTCAACAGATGATTTTGACGATAAAACTTGACTTTTCGATATAAAATCTAAAGCAAACTACAGTCACCTAATTCCAAGAGCGTATTTAAGAGAGGTTACAAATTTATACCAGTGGCGGAGCTCCATTAATAAAGTGCAGTGAATAGTCATCTGCCGAACTTGAAAAACACTAAATGTGGCTCAACAAAGATGGCTAAGACAGAGATCGGGTCTAAATCAAGGAAATCCTATGCCGAACTGGGAGTCGACATCTTAGTAAGACTGTGACAGAGCGTCGCATGATGTTTGCGGGACATGTTCTCCGACAAAATGAATTACGCATAATAAGAGTTACGATGACATCCTAGTACAACTTGGCCCCACACATTCATGGAGGTCCTCAGAGCAGCTAGGAAGACATTACCAGTGACAGATTTTTGTTGAAACAGCTTGACGGCAAATGCGCTGAACGGCGCGGGAGGGTCTATGTCAGTAAGAATAGCACATTAGGTTTTTGAAATAAAACGTTTTAATAGCAGGAAAATGCACTGTAGATACCTCAGAATATGCATTTTGTTGGCTTTCAATACCAGAAATAGTGCTTGGCGGTTGGGCTAAACCCCGCGATGATGGAGCTCAAAGCGCTCCCCCAGACCCCCTAGCTAGCAATGGAGTGGAGTCTACAATTTTTCCACCAACTCCAGGAAGAACCTATTCTAGGGCACAATAAACGTCTACCGAAAGAATGTAGGGTCAGAATGTAATAAAGATTAAGTACACACACACAAACATATACATACTTCTAAAAATATATATACATAGGCAACATTGCAATGTAGGCTATCCCTAAAGAGTCTTTTTCATATCTTTATTGATTTCAAGAAAGCTTTCGACAGACTATAGCACGGGACATTCCCGGCAACAATGGTGAAGTACAATATAAATAAAAACATAATAAAAGTAATCCAGATCCTCCACATTGTACTCTACTAGCAGGCAACTAGTTCTAGTGTGGTGTATTTCAAAATCATTGGGGACTAATTTAAAACCACAGTTGGAGTGTGACAAGGCTGTCTACTTTCAGCAACTCTTTTCAATATCTTTAAATATAATGGAAGATGCTCTAGGGCTAAAAAGGTACTGTAAGCATTGGAGGAAGAAGAATTAGTCGCAGACGACATAGATGGTCTGGCAGGAACAAGAGCAGAGCAAGGCTGGTAGCAGACAAGTGAAAGAAACAGCTTCCGAGAAGCTAAACATCGTGAAGAAACTAGCTGGAACGAAGTGGGGAGCGAGAGCGGATGTGCTGAGAGGACTGTACATGGGTGCAGTACGCTCTCACATGGACTACAGTCTTCCTGTTCAGGTCTGGGCTTCGCAAACGACTCTAGCAGGCCTAGATGCTGTCCAGAACCAAGCCATAAGACTAATCTGTGGAACCTTTAGGACAACGCCAATTGCCGCTGGTGAGATTATGGCAAACATTCCACCGTTGAAGTTGCGCAGAGAGCGAGCCGTCATACTAGCTCACGAGAGATATATGCGGCTGGAGGATGGATGCCCACTCAGAAATCTGGTCGATAACTGGGAGGGTAGGAGACGCCTCAAAACCGGCCTTGCTTCATGCATGTGGCGCGTGGGCTGGTCAGAGAGGCGAATCTGCCGGTGGAGCGGGCTGCTCTATCCCCGTCCGGTTCTATCTTCCCGATGGAGGCCCTCGGCATGCCGACGATTCGGAAGAACCTACTTGACCCAGTGGTGACGAGGCAGAGTCACCCCACACGGCTACTGCAAGCAGCCAGAGAGACTATAGCTTCATATCCGACCGGAGTAACCACCATCTACACAGACGGCTCTGTGCAGACGCTCGAGGGAACGGTGAAAGCTGGGTACGGGGCGGTAGTCCGACTCTCTGGCAATCCCGAAAGTGACGAGCTCAGGGGATCCTGTCAGCAGAAAAGCAGCCTCGAGGCTGAACTCGAAGCAATGTTCCACGCACTGGACTGGGTGGCTATGATGGTACGTAACGGGACTGCGTCAGCGAACGACATAGTCCTTTTCACGGACTCGGTAGCCGCACTAGAGGCCCTGAAACGGCTGGATGAAGGTGTCAGAAGGGTATGGGACGTCCTATCGGTCGTAGGGCGTCTCTTACAACTCGGTGTGAACGTTACTTTGCAATGGGTGCCCGCCCATTGTGGGGTGGTCAGCCACGACTTGGCTGACCAGCTCGCGAAAACCCCGGTCGCAACGGCGCTCGAACATGATGAACCGTGCACTTATCAAAGTGTACGATCCCTGGTCGACAAACGCATGTTGACACTTTGGCACGATGGCTGGGATTCTTCGGACAAGGGACGTGAGCTTCACCGGGCAATGAGTAGACCAGACAAAAGAGATGCATGGTGGCAACTTAATCGTGCGGAACAGGCAGTCCTAGCCCAGTTCCGGGTCGGACACTGTCCAATTGGTGCTTACCTCGGACGGTGGAAGGAAAATTACGACACACGGTGTCGCCATTGCATGGAGGACGATGAGACAATAGAACACATTCTTTACGAATGCAGAGTTCTGCACGAAGGACGTTTGGGACAAGGAATAGATAGAGAGACGACTGGTTCATGGCCGACACATAGGTTATCCTTGTACGGGGACGAGGTGACCTTAAGACACACTGCTCGCTTCCTCTCACGTGCTCAAAGGGAGTAATTCTCAGCATGTTTTTCGTTGTCAATGGGGTTTCTGACTCGGTAGCAGACGGTGATAGCATAATCAAGACTTCCGCAGCATACGGTATGCTAATCAATGTCGAAAAAACAGAAATCATGACCAATAGCCAACATAGCATTTAAAAGGGACAAACGGAGGTGAAAAGCTTACAAGTGTCAGCAGTTTTAAATACCTCGTAGCCATCATCTCAGATGAAAGAAACAAACCTGAACTACTGGCCAGAATTGCACAGTCCTTAGCATCACACGCAAAACTAAAAACAATATGAAAGACAAAGGCATAGCCCTTGACACTAAAATAAGACTGATGCGCTCTCTGGTTATGGCTACATTCTTATATGCTTGCGAATCTTGGACGCTGGCTGCAGAACTAGAGAGAAAGAGCCTAGCAATGGAATTAAGATGCTACAGAAAGATCCTAGGTATCACATACAAAGAACGCATTACAACGAAGAGATTAGAAACAGTATTAACACAGCTATTGGACCCCACGATGACCTGCAAAATACTGTAGAAAAAAAAAGCAAACTAAAACTCTATGGCCATATCACAAGGTCCTGAGGTCTCTCAAAGATCCTATTCAATTTACAGTACCAGAAAAAAGACGAAGAAGCGGACAGAGAAAAACCGGGAAGAGAACATAAAAGAATAGACGAGTTTGTAATTGAAAGAGATTCTGTCCAAGACAACAGAGAGGAATGGAGAAAGACGTTCAACAGATCTTGTGTGGTGCACCAACGTTACAATAGACAAATGGATATGTGAAGGTGATCTCAACACATTAGTGATTTTTCCGAGGCTGTTAGCGATCATTTCCCCCCATCACTTTAGCCCCATTTTCAGGCAGGCAGACAAACAGACTGACAGACAGATAACTAGATAGATAAATAAATAGATAGATAGAGTATGTCATATATAGCCTAATTGTAATTGCTTGGATTGCCCTGAATTAAAAATCAACACGGATTGAACCTATAAAAAGTTACTAGGATATTTTATGCAGAAAGACAAACTGAAATTTGGGTTCCCTAAACTAATAACAATGGTAGATTTAAAGGTAGGTTGCACTATTTTTAGAAGGACTATGAGAAGCTAAGAACTACTAACTAGTCTCCAGCAATACATAAAGAAGAGACGTGTCGAAAGTGTTGCTAATAGCATCTGTTAGTATCTACCAGTACACAAGCTGATTTGTTCAAAGGCTATATAGCTTTTACAAAATATAATAATTTTATAGTCCAACAAAGTTTTTATCTTTTATTTTGGAAAATAAAATGTTTGCGTAATAGTTGAAAAAAAAAACAACCCTCCCTTTATTAGTTGCCCATGTTTTTTGTTTGTTTGTTGTTGTTTTTACTATTAATAGTGAATAGCTGTAAAAATGGCGTATTTTTTATGAAAAATCTACTTGCATAATTAATTTAAAAAATTAAAAGTATCGCTTTCAGAGGCCAAAAAGCTGTTGCTTCAACACTTTGAAAGATCTTAAAATATGATGGATTTTCAATCTTTTTTTCTAGTTTTCGTGATCTAAACGGGACAGACTGACGAACTGACAAACCGCACAAAACTATTAGCAGTTATTCCCCTATTGGAGGCCACTTAAAATATTGAAAAAAAAATAATAACTTAGTTGAACGGAACTCAAAATTTGCTGTAATCGCATTCCACTGATAACACGAGTCTTTCATGGATGGTCCTACGTTAAACCTTGTCGACCTTACAAGGATGGGTTGCTCATCAATAGATAATGCTATGATACCCTTACTAATTAATGGACACCCACTAAGTCCCAGGTATTTAATTCCCCCTACCTTGTCAGCTTGGGATGCGTAGCCACGGGAAAGGGAAATACTGCATTTCTTATTAATCTTCGGACTCGAAGCCAAGCCTTATTGCCTTGTCAACATTGGATGTTCAGAGTTATTTGGACATTAAACAGTAACTTGAATGTGAAGTAAGAGTTTCCCTTTCAGACCTTGCGATCCATGGGGCTAATGATGTTTTGTGAAGGAAGCTAAAAATCTTTGGTTACAAAATTTTAATAGAATTCCTTTTTCTGTAAAATTTCATATCAATAGAAAACTTACTAACATGTCCGAAATCCACCGTTCTAAAACTATATGGGACCTTTCTTTTCTCTTCAACTCATTGTGTGGTCTGGTTGGAATAGGGAGAAAGTCGATGTTGAAACATATAAAAATAAAGTTTTGATCAGTCTCTGAAATCGAAAAGAGTTTCAAACATAGGTTCGTCAATCCCTCTCTCGCACACTCTCTTTTTTCACACTCATCTCTCTACATCGTCTCGCATTCTCTCTCTCTCTCTCCTCCCATACTCTCCAAATATTAGAGGAAAGATTGTATTTCCTGTTTCCACGAGACTAAGAAGAGTGAGTGATAGAAAGCGGGGAGAGTGAGAGAGAAGTAGAGAGAGAATTAGAGAAGGAGAGATTGAGAGAGGAGGAGAGAAAGAGAAGGGAGAGAGAGAAAGGGAAAGAGAGAGAGAGAAGAGATGGAGACAAATGGTGAGAGAGAGTGTTAGAGAGACCAAGTGTGAGAGGGAGAGGGGGAAGACCAATGGTGGGAGAGAGGGAGACTGAGAGTTAGAGATACCAATGGTGAGGAAGAGAGAGAGGAAGAGAGAGAGAGTTAGAGAGACCAAGAATTGAGAGTGAGAGTAAGAGAGAGATGAAAGAAATAACATACATGTGAGTGTATATTAAGTGAATGTTTGTGAATCAGAAAGAGCTGTGATGTGATTGTGATGAATGACTACTGGAAAGTTGACTGTTAATTTAGTGAGTTCTAAGTCATTTGATCAGTTAACAATTCACTAGTACATGAATATAGTTATTAAGTGAGTGAAAGACTTAGTCACCGAAGTGCCAGGGAGCTACATTCGAAGTCTGCACAAACAATAAATCATTTATCTACTCTTCGAACAATGTCTAATGTATTCTTCTGCTCACGATAGCTCTCACTTGAATGGGATCTATTGTTTCAAGTCTACCTCGACACTCAACAAATCTACCGGTTTTAATTATTCAATGATCTAGTCAGCAAGAAGATCGAACATTGATCCACCAAATGGTATACGGTACACAGAAGAGATTAGAGATTTTGTTGTTTGAAGTAAACGCATCAGAAAGAAGAAGTATTTCTCTTTCATTTGGCCACAAATATTGTGTTAGTCTGTGTTGACGATTGAAACAAAACATTTGGACCAGACAAAGTTCAAGGTAAGCAAGTATTGCGTCAGACATCACGTGGTAAAGCATGTCTGTGTTTAATAGTTCATTTAATGTTTCGTTTTTTTTGTCCAACGCAGAAAAAATATTGATGTTACAAACAGTAAGCTTTTGTCTAGACATGAAATTGAACTAATTGTTTCAGTTAGATTTTACTATCAGTTGTCATAATTTATTGATTCTTTTTAATCAAGCAAATAACTTTTGAAACAGGCAAACAAAAACTAAGGATATGAAGCAAGCTAAATAAAAACAAAATCATTTTTAAAAAAGTTTTCTAAGGGAAAGAACTTCGCACTTAGAACTATATCTCTCAAGAATGTAGAAGTTATTTCCCTTTTCTTAACTGAAGCAAAATTATTATAAATAATTAATTGACTAAATGTTTAATTTTTAATTGATCCACGTTTTGTTGGGTACAATAAACAATTGTTTAGAAATTCAACTTGATCCGAGAATGGATGTGGATGAAATAATGTGTACAATTATTTAAGGGAACAAGACCAAACAAATTTAGCCATATCTGTGAATACTGAAGCATTAATTTCTATCAAACGAAATAATTAATACCAGTAATTAATTGACTTATTATTGATTATTGTATTGTCTTCTGGGGTAGGTGGCTATGCCAATTAATAAATGTATAAAGTCTCAACTTGATTCTAAGACCGAGAATGGTTGTGGGAGAAATAACATGTTCAAACTTTTTACTGACACAGTGAGTTGATATAGGCTTTGTAAAAATGATCAGTATAAACGTATGTATTTAAAATGTTAACTAAAAAACAGAATAGCAGCAGACTTGACTAACCTTAGGTCTACCATCTTCTACCATCCATCTATAATATTAACAACAGCCGTTAATAGTAATGTTTAGTGAAACTAAATTATATATGTTATTTTATTTATTAAAGGAATATCATAAAATCATTAAGTTAGACCTATAGTTGGTGGACCACTAAATACTCCATTATTTTTCCTGGTCATTTAAATTCATAATCATTAAGACTACCCAAAAAAAAACAACATTTTTATTCATGCTAAACTAAACAATGTCAATGACGCAAGCCTGCACCTACAAAAATAAAGAGATAACAACGGAAGAGCTTAGAAGAATGATTCTACAGTGCTTAATATTGAAACAATACTATTATAGATCTAAGCCTTTAAAAAAAAAAAAAACTAACTTAGCAGCAATTCATTGTAACTGTATACAGGAGGCACCAACAAGCAAAACATTTTTTTAAATCATTAAAAAAAAAAACAAAAAAAAACCTGATGTTAGGAGAAAAATTGCTTAAATCAGGGCCATATATCTTAAGACTACATGAACAAAACCCACTTCTTTCTAAATAAAACAAGGCTTATTGACTATCACTAATTGATTGCTCAAATTTTTCCAAATCGATTCAAGCGTTGTCATCGACTATGAATATTTTTTTTTTTAATTTTCACTTGATCCAAAAGTGGGAAGTAGGAGAAAAAAAAAAGACTACGAAACGTAGCAAGGGGAAAAACTATATGTCTTTTAAAAAGTAGCTCTTATTCTCCTTGTTCTATACAAAACAAAATAAATAATTACCATTAATCAATAAACAATTAGGTTAATTTTGTATACTGATTATTGTTTTATCACGTACAAAAAATAATTGTGTAAATTTTCGACTTGACCCGACACGAGGTGTGGGTGAAATAAACAAGCTTTTTACCAGGCAGAAAGACAGACAGACTCGATATAAGCTTTACAAATAGATCTAACTATTTATATTTTTTTTCCCGCCATTAATGAAAATACCAACATACTTCAAAATATCATCACCATATGCAGGTATAGGTAGAGTGATGTTATTTTTATAACAGATTATTAAATAAAAAAATTAAACCTATTAATATAGATTTGACGATATATTTTTTTTTAAAATTATTCCCTAGATGCCTACTTTAAGCCAGTACAACATTTTGAGTCGACTAAGATCTAAACTAGTCGTTTCAACGGCATTAGCAAGTCAAGGAGACAGCGCAGCAGCAGACGACCAGGAAGCTGAACTCCAGGAGCAGGAAGAAGTTTCTAGATCAGTATCTACGGAAGAAGAGCAGGCTTATTCAAGTGCAGCTGAAGTTGCAGAGGTGGCCAGTAACACATCAAGCAACACAATCAGATCTGACACGCCACGAGAACAACGCATTAGATCTTCGAAATATACAAGCTTATCTGAGAACTGTAAGATGGGCTCAGTTCCGGAAGTAGAAACTAACGAAGCGATGTCTTCGGAAACGAGCTCTGTCTCTGTGCCAGAAGAAAAGGCTGAATTAGACAAGGAGCTCAATTCACCTTTGGAGGTAGCCAGTTTAGACAGCGAGCCATACGTTGTGTCTTTACAAGACTCTGAAAAAGATCCCAGTGGGAGACCTTTCAAAAGAACTCCTACAAAACCTTGTTTAAAAAGAAGTGACAGCTGTTTCATCAGAAGACCAGAGAGCAGAAGTAAAAGTGTGACCTTTGAAAGACCTTACAGTGTTTTCAGTGATCTTGGTCGAAGAAGCCTTAACAGTTCCCAGTCGGACTTTTCCCTTCCATACATTGCTGGCACGTCTAAGACTATTCACAGTGATATCGACGATTCAGATAGCGATGACAACGTGTTTCTGACCGATACAGAAAGAACAGCGTCAATAGAACGAAAACAAGCAAGGGAATCCATTCAGAACCGACCTTCAAGCTGTGGCCCAGCTATGCAAAGATCTTCCCCAACAAGTTCCGAGTCTCAGCGCCCGGAATCTGAACGCCGTAGAAGCTTCAATCTCAACCGACGCCCAAGCTCTGAAAACCTCCCTCTACTGCCTAGGTTTTCTTTCGGGGGATTCTTTTCTGTCAGACGAGGTAGCGTCATCAATAGGACACTCTTTTCAAGCAACGCTATCAACTCGGAGAGAAGAGATCTTGGCTTAGAACCGTACGAGGTCTACATCATTCGCAACTGCAGACTAATCAGGAGAGACAGAATGGGGCACAACCTTAACTCTCTAGAGTCTCCTAAAGATGTCAAGAAACGTTTTGATTTCTCAGATGCTAAAGAAGATACCGACGGTGGCATCAATGAATCTGAAGACAGGATGAAAAGTAAGATAACCAATAATCAATACAACCTTCTTAAGGAGTCCAACATTAAAGAGTCTTTTCGGTCTATCTTTGTGATTGTCCTGAGAATTGAGTCTAAGACTCTTGAAACTATAGGCCCATGAAATCTCCTCTCCACCGGCCTGTCTGTTATGCCTGATGTTGTTTGTTTGATCCGTACTCCGTTTGTGTTAGTGGTGGGGCCGACATTTTAGTTCTCTGTACTACATCAGCCCTGCGAGTGTCCGCACTGAAAGAGTCCCTTGATGAACGGTGTGTTCACGGTGACATGGTTGTTAGGGCTCTCTTCCATCCCCGCCAGTACAATGAACTTGGTCTTTAAGTACCCCTACAAAATAAGGGACTCTGATTTGTTTATTGGCGCAATAATCTCCTCTAATGACCTTTTCCACCCAAGCGTCACGCCTAGGTTGAGAAGGATTTTCCCGGTTTCGGTCTGTCAATTTTTTGTTCAAGTGATTTTTAATAGCTAAACCGGACATTTATATCCATGTGTTCAAATGAATATTTAATGGTAAATGTTTAAAATGAACTATGAAGTTTAGGTTTAAAGTTTCAGGAATACATAGCAGAACACTAACCCTAACACTAATCCTAAACCACTTAATTCTTTAATAGGCCTACTTTGTATAGCCTATAAAATTGTTAATACACTATATTTGCTACCCCCTAGTGGCTGTGACATGTGTTATACGTAAAAATCTATGCTTCTAAAAATAAGATTTGTTGGTAGTACAAATGATCCATCAAGAGTTCTATATCCTGTATCACTACACTTACCACCTGCCAGCTGGTGTTGTTGTTGTTGTTGTTGTTGGGAATATGCAAACAATTTTTTTTTTGCAAGTTGCGCTTTCACTATTTAAAAACAAAATACTAGCTATTACTATCTATCGAAGTATTCAGCCGTCTTGGAATGGAAGTGACCAGTGTCAACAATTATCCCTGACACATTTGTTAAACTTCTGTATAAAACACAACAGTATTGGCAAGCTATCCTTACGAAACAAATGATGAACACTTCCTACACACCGGATAATCGGAACAAAATATGAAGCCCATGTTTTGTCAACACATCTACATTGTAGCCATTGTTACCAGCGACGTGGCTGAGAATGGGCAGGGGGGGGGGGGGGGGGAGAAGAAATTTGTCGTACGTGTTTTAGTGTTGACTGCTTCCCTAGGTCTTTTGAAAACAGCTCTATCCCAGTGTGTTTTTTACCTTTCATTCTTCTAGTCACCCACGTAAAATATGTTGTTGTTTTTTAATCGGAACATATTTCTTTGCATCTGCCTGGACTCAAAACAGTTTTAAGATTGTGTCTCGACCTTATTTCATTGTTCTTCCTACCCTCAAAGTAGCGTGTCATTTAAAAGTGTTATTAATTTTTACATTTTCTTGCCCTTTTTCATATTGTTGACTGAATAAAATCGAGACTCAAAATAGTTTCAACCCTAAAAATCAGTGACTAATAAGTTCTGGAGCAATAATAAAAAAAAACAATAACATGGCTTCAAAAAAGATTTTATCATTTTTACTCCAACAAAAGACAGTTAAGCAAACGTTAATTATCCAACACATGAAATTATTTGCCTGCTCACGGGTCTAAAAGTGTAAGGGTATGTTACTGCGTCATATATAATCCACAACTCTTAACTAAAAATAGAAACTTCTTTTAAAGATTTTATTATAGTCTTTAACTTCATACATATATTAATTTACAATGATATTTTCTAATAAGGAAGATGTGTGAGTAAAGTTAATTTTTTTTTAAGCACAATATGGTCCAGATGTTAAAAAAACATTTTTTTAAATAGTACTTTACATTTGAGAAACACTAATGACAATATAGATCTAGGTATTAAATGTTAAACTCATGTCCTGTTCCCATTCAACACACTCCAGTGCTTGCATATAAACTTGGACACTTTATCTTTTGATAACAACATGTATTTAAACTATCTTTGAAGTCCGTTGAAAGTTTATGCAATTATATAAGAAATCAATGGCGTTGCTAAAAATTTGGGGGCCCGGGGAGCTTGACCTTTTTAGGGGTCCCTGCATTTCGACATTCGACATCATGACATGAGATAATGTGCTTAATAAATATATGTCTTAATTCCTATTGGTACAGTATATAATTAAAATTAAGAAAAAAATATTCATAAAGACTCTTTTAATGAATAATATCGTTGTTTATTGGCGAGATAATGCACAAGTGACAAACCTCAATTCATGTCGCATCACGTCGTGCTTTCTGTGCATCAAAGACATCTATAACATCATCTAGAATCTAGACCAATGCTGTCTAGTATTATTTACTCCACGTGAATAATAAAATGATTACATGGCAGTGGCGTTATATTTCATATTTAATCTAAAATAAATTTATGACATTCATCTGACTTGGGGGCCCGGGGGGACTTTCGAATTAGGACCCACTCTAGCTACGCCACTGTAAGAAATTAGAAGTCGACCGAAACTCAGGTTGGACAGAGGCATGGGCGTAGCCAGGATTCCCCCCCCCCCCCCCCCAAAAAAAAAGTATGTGTGCGTGCGTGTGTGTGTGTACATAATAAATCTGTATTAGGCCTACATTCTGACCCTTCATTCTTTCGGAAGACGGAAGTTCTATCGTAAAAGAAGGAAAGAGAGCACTTATTAATTTAAACAATTAGTACTATCTAAAAGCATGCCACATTATAAAAAAGAATACTTGTAAATATTTTGTTGGTTTTTTCGTTTAAAAAAATGAAATTATTTACAATGTATATTTTAGTAACAAAAAAAATTTATTTAGGGTTGAAACAATGAAGTAAATCCGGAGTATATTACGAGAATACGGACACACTGTAAGAGAACACCTTTGAACCACGACAGTGTTGCCAACTGTAAGATTTAAAGTATGATTTAAAAAACGTTAAGTTACTGACTCATCAAAATATGATTTTTTTTGTGGGGGCCTTTTTAGTGAATTTCCCTGGGCTGTAGCCCTCCCCTGGCCTCCCTTAAATCCGACCCTGATAAGATCTACATGCATTCCGTATCTTACAGTTTTACTGACATTTATTTGAATTTTAAAAAGACTTGACATTAAGTCATGGAGCTAACTCTTTCGACAGTTTTTCTTAGTGTTATATGTACACCCTAAGTACATATACTTTTTGCATGTGTGTATACAACTGTGGTTAAAAAATGAATTCTCCTTCCTTTTAAAACCATCAAGTTTGAAATATAAAAACGTATATATTTTTTTCATTTAAGGTACAGAAAACAAAGGATCTCCATCTGATGATGCCGAAGTAAGGGAGCCGGAGGTTTCAGGTTTGAGAATCAACCATTTAGAAATCCACCGATGGTCCAACGAGAAACAAGCGATTGTCGTAGAGAGACCAACTTCCGCTTCAGAGATGGCAACAAGTAGGATGTTACACACATAGTTTGGAAATTAGATTATCTGCAAGATGACATATGAATGCTTTAAGTATCTGTGTGTCTCGTACATTCTCTTTTCATTATACTAACTCGTCCAAGTAATTGTACTATTTGTGTCCACTGTCTTTAAAAAACTATATTTCTTTTTCGAATTTAAAACCTACAATGAATTCTGTCTATAAAAGAGACGACTAGAGAGCTCTCTGAAGTTCGTGCATACACATTGGACACTCTAAGAAGGACCCTTGACAAAGACAGGCGAAGACCACAAAAAACAAATTAAGTAGACCTCCCCCCTCAATCCCCGCAAACAATGGCTTTGTCTGCATTTGGTGTGGTAAATTATGCAGGTCGTAATTGGGGATTCCGTGGTGACGTGAAATGTTGCACAATGCACTCATCCTTATACTTGAAAGTGGAATACATTGCCTATATAATCTTTATATATACTCATTCAACAAAGTTAGCCAGTACATAGTAGACTCTCACATGTCAATGTAATTTAACACATAGAAGACTTAACATGTAAATGTAACTAATACATAGAAGACTCACGCATGTAAATGTAAATATTACTTAGAAGACTCACACATGTAAATGTAATTAATACTTAGAAGACTCATGCATGTAAATGTAATTAATACTTAGAAGACTCATACATATAAATGTAACTAATACTTAGAAGACTCACTGCATGTTAATGTAACTAATGCTTAGAAGACTCACGCATGTAAATGTAACTAATACTTAGAAGACTCACACGTATTCTTACCATAATGAGACTCGAAAACAAATATGTTATAGCATAATTCCAGTTTACTTTTTGTCTAGTTTGGGAAGAGGTAGAAAAATGATACAACTCAAAGATCTCGAGTTCAAATCACAGTGAAAACAGAACATGGGCGTAGCCACGGGGTGGGGGTGGGGTTTGGGGTTCAACCCCCCGCCCCGAAATGAAATCCCCCCTTCCTGCGGGGGGGGGGGGGGGACGGACTTTAGTGGCTGATTTTTTTGCTTTGATTTTGTTTATTTTAGGTGAGATTTTAATACTAAACCATCACTTGCCCAGCACAGCCAAGGGTTTTTGAGTTTTAACCCCCTACCAGGGGATTTGAGTTTAAAATCCCCTACCAGGGGTTTTAGCAGTTAAATTCCCCTCTTCTATAAAACAAAACCAAAAAAAAAATGCAAACGACAATCCCCAAATTCTAAGAGCACAATTATGGAAGATTTTGATTTTAAAACCCCACCAAAATTTACGATAAACCCCTTCTTCAATATAAAAAAAAAGCAAATTACAGACTCAAAATTTTGAAGGGGTTTGGGTTTAACCCCCCCCCCCCTCCCTCTGCAGTAGGGTTTGAAGCTAAAAATTACCTATTCAATATAAAAAAAGCTAATTACGCACTCCAGATGTTATGAGGGTAGCTTAATGGGTTTGGAAGCGGGGTTTGAAAGTAAAAAAATATCTCTTTAATAATAAAAAACAAAGCAAATTATACACTCAAAATTCTATGAGCGTAGCTAAAGGGGTTTTGAGTTTAAACTTCCCTCCAGCGGGGTTTGAAGCTAAAAAATACATCTTCAATAAAACAATAAAATCAAATTGCGCACTCAAAATGTTATGAGCGTTGCCTTCAGAGGGATTTGATGCAAAAAAATACTTCTTCAATAGAAAAAAAGCAAATTACACAATAAAATTATTTGAGCGTTGCCAAGCCAATTGGGGTTTTTGAGTTTAAACCCTCTCCTACAGCTTTTTTTTTAAAGTTTAAAACCCCTCCAGATGGTTTTGAGTTTAAAATCCCCTTATAGAGCGTTTTGAGGTGGAAAACCTGTATCTTCAATATTATTCTAAAGCAAACTACATTTCTATGACCGTAGCTAAATGGGGTTTTCAATAAAAAAAAAATAAATAAAAAAACTCCAGAGATTTTTTTATTTTAAAACCCCCAACAGATGATTTTGATGATAAAACTTCCCTTTTCGATATAAAATCTAAAGCAAACTACAGTCACCTAATTCCAAGAGCGTATTCAAGACAGGTTACACATTTCTACCAGTGGCTGTGCTCCATTAATAAAGTGCAGTGAATAGTCATCTGCGAAATTAAAAAACACTAAATGTGGCTTAACAAAGATGCCTAAAAGAGATTTTTGGAGTCAGTTATAGAGATCGGGTCTAAATCAAGGAAATCCTATGCCGAACTGGGAGTCGACCCCTTAGTAAGATTGTGACAGAGCGTCGCATGAGGTTTGCGGGACATGTTCTCCGACAAAATGAATTATGCATAATAAGAGTTGCGATGACATCCTATTAAGTACAACTTGGCGCCACACAATCATGGAGGTCCTCAGAGCAGGTGGGAAGAAGCTTCAGACATTACCAGTGACAGATTTTTGTGGAAACAGCTTGACGGCAAATGCGTTGAACGGCGCGGGAGGGTCTAAGTAAGTAAGAATAGCACATTAGGTTTTTGAAATAAAAATTTTTAATAGCAGGAAAATGCACTGTAGATACCTCAGAATATGCATTTTTAAGGCTTTCAATACCAGAAATAGTGCTTGGCGGCGGGGCTTCGCCCTGCGCTGGGGGAGCTCAGACCCCCTTGCTGGCAAAGACGTGGAGTCTACAATTTTCCCACTAACTCCAGAAAGAAGTTCTAGGGCACAAGAAACTTCTTCCAAAAGAATGAAGGGTCAGAATGTAATAAAGATTATGTACACACACATACATACATACATATAGATATATTTGTTATAGAGGGGGGCGGGGAGGGAGAAAAAAATCCACCCCAAACCTTCCCCCCCCCCCGAAAAAAATCCTGGCTACGCCAATGAAACAGAATATAATTTCTAATTAGGGACATTGCTGAATGCAGCCAAGTTTTAATTGGTTTTGAAAATAAAAAAAAAATAAAGGGGCTGTTGGGAGCTACCAAGATTTTAATCTTCTCCAAAACTAAGAAAACAAAAACCGCCCAGTGAATGTGTCTTTAAATACATCTAGTTACACTTTCTTCCTTTCCAATGTCCAATGTTCTAAGTTTGACACTGTGTGGGTCACATTGAATAGTAGGGCCTGTAGTTATTTAGAGCCTTCTGTATTAAGAATGTTACCAAGGAGACTTCTCTATTTCTTGCATTAAAGATGGCCTGATGGTGCAGAAGTCTACTCCATGGAAAGAAGAAGTTCTGCAACTGCCCGAAGAGCAGAAGGAAGAACTTCTCAAGCTTGGCTTTCGAAAACCTACAAAAACCAAAAAGAAGAAAAGGTTAACACTATAGTTGAAGTCGTTTAAGTAAAAACTAAACTGTACTTATTGTACTTTATCTAACGGTGATTTGTTTCGTCTTAATCCTGTTTGTTGCTTTTTTATTTGTTCAAACTGTAACAATATATTCATTGATGCATTCATCCTTAAAGCAAAAGTGAAAAAAAGAAAGCAGAAACAGAATCTGCTGCTCCACAAAGAATAGAGATCAATCTAAAAGAGGATCCTTTATTGATAAAGGTAAGTATGTCAGAAATCACTGACTCTCTTTTAATTAGGTATCATTGGGATGAGTATGACCAGTGAGTATTTTTGTTTTGAAATGAAATGACCAGAGATCCCAGGCTTAAATGACTGTTTGTTTTGGTACTTCAAGGTCAGCAAAAAGAACAAAAACGTTGGTCACTTCCTAGAGAAACCAGCGCCGCAGCCCAACGCCGTCTGCTTTGAGATTCTAGGTAGCAACCAGACGCACAACGAGGTCAAACTTCAGCTGGAGAGATTACTGAAGACCTGCCCAGAGGTCTGTTGTATTTTTACAAAGCTTATATCAACTTAATCTGTCTGTCTGCCTGGTAAAAAGATTTTACACATTATTTCTCCCGCACCCAATCTCGAATCAATTTGAAATTTTGCACAATCATTTCTTGTACTTGACAAAACAAGAATAACTAAAAGAAAACAATTAGTTAATTAACTCTAATTTAAAACAAAGATAAAATATACCTACAAGAACATTTTCATATTGATGTTACAACCACTCTTTGTTTCCGTTCAACAATCAGGTAAAGATAATGAGTATCAAGTTTGACCACAGAGCTATCTATAACAATTCTAAAGAGATGTTTAACAGGTATAACTTTATCTACTTTTAACATCTATCTATCTATCTATCTATCTATCTATCTATCTATCTATCTATCTATCTATCTATCTATCTATCTATTTATCTATCTATCTATCTCTATCTACCTCTATCTATATCTATTTATATATCTCTATCTATCTCTATCTATGATTTGCGTTTCATGCAAACATAGCTTTTTTTGGAATAAAACAATGTAAAGAATCGAAGTGCGCTTCATATGAATCAAGATCGAATTTTTTTAAAAAATCCATTGTATAGCGCAATTTTCATTCGTATGCATGCTCAGTGCCCTGTAGATGACTCCATCCTATTAAACAAAATATTTGGGGAGAGGTACGTATCTGGCAGGTATCCGTGCTGTTTGTAGGTGATTCGTTCACGTAGCTCTGCTACGTTAGATTTCAAATGCTTATTCCAGAAGAGTCTTTTTATTGATGACTAGTCGTCCTGTGTGATTTTAAGTGAAAAATAACGCCAAATGATTTTTTAAAATTTGTTATTACTTTAAACGACGAAAACAAGACCATGGGGGGGGGGGGGGGGGGACGCCTCTGTAATCTTGTTGGTTGTACATTTTTTGTTCTCATTTTCTCTTATTTTTCGTGGACGCCTTACCCCATAGATGGATCATCACCACTAACTCCATATTGGGCAGAAACAGGCTGGCGGGGTGCGACATGGTGTTTGACGAACAGGTGGTCCAGCTGCGGCGCTACGATGACGTCATCAACGGCGAGTTCCAGCAGTTCACCAGGATGCAGAACTTCGTCAAGATGATGAACAACAGAAAAATTCTCGGCAAAGCGGCAGGGGAGAAAACTATTATTTGAGACGTGAAACTGTATTTGTTACATCATTTCTAAACTACAAATATGACCATGACAAACATGCGTTGCATCCACATCAGTACATCTCGACGGGATATCTAGTAGTTGGAAAAAGCAGCATTTTAAAAAAAACAAATTTATCTTTTTTTTTTTTTTTAAATATACAGCAATAATCTCACCCTTTTTCTGAGAACTAATAATGAAAATTAAAATAATATTTATAGTTGTTGTTATTATAATTATTATATCCTCTTCCATTGAAGATAATATAAGTAGAGGCAAATAAATAATAGTAAGATTTTTTATAGCAGAGTACGTAATATGCAATTGTTGGTAAGCACAATTTTGTGATAAACCATATGCTAATTTAAAAGTTTTTTTGTTTTTTTTTAATCTACATGCGGAAGCGGCAGAATTGACTTTGTTAGCTCTGACATTTTATCTGCGTCGCTTGTGACGAATACTTATATGATTTAGTTGGCTACAGTGATCCTTTATTCAGGCGCATTGCTAGTAATTTTTCATCGTTTGGGGTCCCAATGGGCTTGACCTCTTTGGGGGCCCCTGCTTTCTTTGCGTAATATTTAAATTTTAATGTAAAAAAACACTCATCTGGGGGACCTCCTCAAGTTGGGGCTGGGGGGATTTTCAAATTCTCTCCCCCCCTCCTCCTCCTCCCCTAGCTACGCCCATGCCTTTAATTTAGCGTCCTTGATCTAGTTTCTATTGTCTATTTCAAAGTCTCTCCCGCTATTTTTCTTTTCATTTTCTTACGCTTTTCCTTGTTGTCTGCTCTCTCAAAGCCACCACATTGTACGAGATCGTTTTCTCTGCTTTTTCTCTTTTTCTGTATTTAATTGATATGCAAAAATAAATTAAAAAAATATGGAGTTTGTATTTAAATTTGGGGTCAAATAAAGTTAATTTGAATACTTACTAGATCTACCACTATTCACAATTATTCTCATTTCTGTTCTGTGCGAAGGATCACAGGGACTTGGGAGCCATGAAATGGGTGAGGAGGCGTGTTGATCTCTGAGGTTTGATCAAACACCAATGCTCCCAAAGAAATCAATGTCTCCTTTTCTTCTTCCCCCGTCCCCCTCTCTCGCTTCCTCCCCTCCCAGTACCAGATGTAGCCCATGTCACAAGAGAGTCTCAACGAGC
Organism: Biomphalaria pfeifferi; assembly: GCA_030265305.1. Lineage (NCBI taxonomy): Eukaryota > Metazoa > Mollusca > Gastropoda > Planorbidae > Biomphalaria > Biomphalaria pfeifferi. Next base: position 386,307 of record JASAOG010000318.1, on the reverse strand, counting down.
AATGTCTGCTATCAAAGACTCGACTGTCTTTAACGTTTGGATTTGTCAGACGTTCGAGAAGGCTCGACTGGTGTGTGTGTGTTTATAAGATACAAACAAATTCCATTTTGATTCTGTTTTGAGTTAGTCCCCGTGTTACCAGTGATAGAATGTGACTCGCGCTTTCAGCAAGGCAACTCAAAGATCTAATATTCTTTAGTTTCAAACAAAAGTGATTCTAAAAGTGGGTTGTTGAGTATATAGAGTAAAAGGTAAAGGGTTTTGCTGTTTTTTGAATAACTTTGTTTTTCATTCTCATATTTACTGTTTACTGTTTTGTGAAGCAATGTCATGGCTAAATGTCGTTACATATAAACGCATTTAAATGTACTCCCTTTGAGATTATCTATTATTATTATCATTACATGTATTATTGAAAACATAAACTGATAGTCATTTTCTGATACTATCAAGCTCAAGATTCCTGTCCACTGATAAAGCTAATCTAATGATGCAGGTCTGCAGCAGTACCAGACTTAATGTTCAGAGCATACATCTTGTGTTCCATCTTTCAACAGTTTTTACATTCTTTGTTCAGTTTACTTAGATAAACAATTCGTCTTCTGTGTGGTTTCATGTACGTTGCTCTTGTAGCTTCCCGTCCGATATTCAGCAAGCTCCTTGTCTCGGCAGGGAATGACCACAACGCCAGCGTCACCCGAAAGTGTGTCAGACACTAGCCGTCGTCAGCAGACGTAGAAAGGTGTGGCTTCGTTCAGTGCGTGTTTAAAGTGAAAACGTCAAATCTCTACTTTAAGATAATTGTCTCTCATTTCTAATTCTAGATATTTCTTGGAGTGCTTCATTATTGCACAAAACGTCTTCGTAATGAGCTGTGCACAACCAAGTTGTTGCTTTGTATTAACAGCCCAGCTCATGATTTTGCATGGGCACGTGGACTGGAAACCGTATTCTTTTGTCCTGGTTTTCTTAATTATCAAAACATTCTGTCTCTCTGGTAAAAGGTTTGTTCGTGTTATTTATTTATAAACAAATAAATAAATGCTGGTTTAATAATAGACTAAAGAAACTTTGTAAATAGAAGGAAAACCTATATAGAAAATTTTAAAAAACTAAGGCAGAAAGATTTTACAAAAAGTATATAAAAAGTAAACACCTAACCCAAAAAGTAAGCAGACAGCTGCAGAGTGAATACATTAACAATGTAATATTTAAAGATAACAACAAAACCTATGGTCATACATTAAGTCTAAGAAAATGGAAACAACAGGCATAGCGCCATTAAAAGATGAACATAACATAATACATAATGATAATGAAACTAAAGCAAACATCCTAAACAAATACTTTGCATCAGCATTCTCAGCCCCAGGAGACAAAGACATATTACTTAATTTGAACCAAGTAGACAACATAGAAGATATAGTAGTACAAGAAAATGGAATCCAAAAACTATTAGCCAACACCAAACCAAATAAAGCTTCTGGACCTGATGGTATTCCAGCTAGATTACTCAAAGAACTAAGCAATGAGCTAGCCCCAGTGTTCAAAATACTCTTTCAGGCATCGCTTAACCAGGGCAGAGTACCAAAGACTGGAAAGAAGCTAATGTCACCCCCCCCTATTTAAAAAAAGGAGAAAAATCTGTCCCAGGAAACTACAGACCAGTATCACTTACCAGCATCACATGTAAAATCCTAGAACACATAATATGTAGCAACATCATAAACCACTTAGACAAACATAATGTCCTTACCCCATACCAACATGGCTTTAGGAAATATAGATCATGTGAAACACAACTAATAGGACTAATTGATGACTTTTCAAAAGGTTCAGATAAATGTGAACAAATAGATGCTATTTTACTAGATTTTTCCAAGGCTTTTGACAAAGTTCACCACCATAGTTTGCTTGAAAAATTAAAATATTTCGGCATTATTGGTCCATTGCATCAGTGGATTAAAGATTTTCTGATAGGGAGAGAACAACTGTAATAATAAATGACTCTAAATCAACACCGATAACAGTAAACTCAGGTGTACCTCAAGGAACTGTCTTAGGCCCACTACTATTCTTAATTTACATAAATGATTTACCAAATTGCATTACCCCAGGAACAAAAGTCAGAATATTTGCAGACGATTGCATAATATATAGAATAATAAAAACAACACAAGACACAGATATTTTACAAAGAGAATTAGATGAATTACAGAAATGGGAATCAAATTGGAGCATGTCTTTCCACCCAGAAAAATGTCAGTTGTTAAGAGTAACAAAAAAAAATAAAACTAAAACAAATTAATTCCACTTATTTTATTCATGGCAAACCAGTAACACAGACTAAAAACGCAAAATACCTAGGTGTTATAATAAATGAAAAACTGTCATGGAATCCACATATTGATGAAACTATAATAAAAAATCAAACAAAGCATTAGGATTTATTAAAAGAAATTTCTATAAAGCAAATAAGAACATAAACTAAAATGTTATTTAACTTTGGTTAGGCCAATAATAGAATATACATCCTCCGTTTAGGACCCCTCAACGCAAGATAACATTAAGAAACTAGAACAGACACAAAATAGAGCAGTGAGATTCATAACAAACGAATATTTACACTTAACCAGAGTAACACCTATAGTAAAATCACTAGATTTAGAAAGCCTTCAGGACAGAAAACTCAAAAGTAAAGTAGCAATTATACATTGAACCATAATCTTCAAATACAAAAACAAAATTTAATAAAATACTCTGAAAGACACAAAGATATAGGAAAGATAAAGGCACATTCCTCGTCACATATGCTAGGACTAATTTGTACAAATACTCCTTCTTCCCTAGTGCTATTAGAGCATGGAATGGGTTGCTTGAGCAAGGCAGGAAAACCAGTGAATTGGCAGAATTTAAGTCATTGGTTAATATTCATGACTAAATGCATGACGCGTAGGACGTAATCATCTTCTTTTTTGAAGTTACGTCTGTATATCCCACACCCAGTTCAAGAAAAAAAAATGAATTAGTCAATCAATTACTGGTAATTAATTATTTTGTTTGATACCCACAAGGGTAATGCTTCAGTATTAACAGATATCGTTAAATATGCAGACTTTTGTCCTTAGTAAATTGTACACGTTATTTCTCAGACATCCATTCTCGGATCAAGTTGAAACTTTCAACAATTATTTATTGTACCTAACAAAACACGAATCAATTTAAAAATTAACTAAATAGTCAATTAGTTATTGGTATTTAATTATTTTGTTTGATTTCGAATAAGAGAAATAAATTCTACATAATAGAGAAATGTAGTTGTAATTGCGGAGCTCTTCCCCCTGAGAAGCTTTGTTTTTTTTTAAAAAGAGTTTTGATATTTTGTTTCTTCATGCATTTCAACTAGATCCTTTTATTAACAACTGTTTTACATTGTCGTAATGAGTGTTGTTTATAATGTTGACAAGGACTGTAAGAGTTTAGAACATTAGCATTCTGAGGGACTCAACGTAGGACACAAAGCGGCCTGTTCATCAGCCCATTGGTCTGTACGTCACAAGCATTTAGTCTGTCCTTTTGTTTGTCCTTCCCTCTGCTAATCATTGAAAACTTTGGGTGTATTTTAAAACCTGCTCTGTTTGAGCTGCTGGCATTTTTGAGTCCGTCAGTATGTCTGTCATGTTTAGATCTCAAAAACTAAAAACGCTATTAAAATCAAATTTCTCCATCGCTTGTATAAGCTCAAAACAAATACAGCTTTTACTTTTGTTCTTCTGAAAGCGAACCTTTTTTTTTAAAGAAAACTTACATACATTTAGTTAATACAAACACACATGGGTCGTTCTTGACTATTAGTATGCAATTAACTATATGTGACTTAGTCCATTTATTTTCTTGTATATACTACTATTGTGTATTTATTTCAACATTTTTTAGTCAAATGTCTTGCAATGAAAACTGATATTTGTAGAACGTCCAACAAGATTAAACTACTTACGATGTATATATTGTTTTCTTATCTATAATTTATTAATTGTGTCAGTCTTATATCTCGAGGCAATATCTACATTGGTTTGTATTTCATAGTTAATATTTTATAACTGGAACTAAATTTGCTTGGCTTGTAGAACCTGAGATGGAAGATACATATTACCTAGTTATAAACATTATTGTATACTAGGTTAGTTTTCAGAGAGAAAATAATAAAAACAAAATGAATTCTATGTAGAATATTTTAAATTTGTTGGTTCTATTTCAAACCCCCTTTTTACCATGCTTATTTAATCATTTTTAGTAATAACTTTTTATGTATTATCATTTCTAGACTCCATATTACTAAAGTGATGTAGATGTAGATGATGGTTGAAATACATTTCTTATGCACATCACACGTTTACAGAGGACTTCACGATTAAAATTTGTATCTCGATTGATAATGTGACACTTCAGTGGATAATTCTAGGGGAACCGCCAGTGTGTTGTTTTATACGAGAAATAAAATCTAATAATAAAAACTTTAAATATCAAACAATGGCTGAATCTGAAGTAAAAACAGAATGGTCTCAAGTAAAGATTTACCAGTATTTCTATTTGATATCTAGAATTAATCATTGCTAAAAACTCTACTCGTGTAACAAGCCTTAATCTCTCCCTTTTTTTAAATAATGATAATTGTTCTTTGATACGTGAAACAATAAGTCATGAAATTAGAGCCGGCTCTACTGTCTGGGCCCGTGGGCGATTTTGTTAACCGTCGCCCAATCTCGTTTAAAAAAAAACAGAACTCATTTATTGGCTTTCTAAGATCACGAGCCAGCACTGTTAACACTCTTCTCATCGGGACAGGAAATGAGGTCACTGTGAGTTACGTCAGACGGCTTTTCTTTGAAATACAAGTGAAAGAAAGAAAAATGAAAAGCTTTTAAAAGACTGGTTCAAATTTTAAACTTCGGAGAGGGAATAGTCTTAAGGAGAGAAACGAAAAACCTTTCCCACCTTGAGCAAGCAATATTGCATTGAAAGGAATACAAACTAGTCGACGCTTTATTGATATCATGATTATTTTAAAACCAATATTAATAATCAAAGATACTTTACTCAATACACACACATTACATATATTAAAACAAGCTTCGTTCTTACATATATATTTCAGAGCTTACTGAAAGAGAGAACTATAAGTGAATACAAACCTAATAGAGCCAATGATTCACTTGTATACAAAGAAGAACAAAACTGTAAATGTCTACGGATTTAGTATTGCATGTGAGACATACTTTTAGTTTATACAAGATAAAGTGCTCATGCTTATTTATTATAAGATACATTTATTTGAATGAAGATCTAGGCATACAATGTTTAAAAATTGATTTGTATACGTTAGATGATTCTTCAAGAATCCTGGGTCCATTGTTATACGTTCAGAAAAAACTTTGTTTTGATAGAATCGCAATGAATTTAAAATCACGTTGATAACGCATAGAGATACCTTTGATGCCATTTTTTTTTCTCGACCTGTATGGTGACATCGCAAGACAGCAGGGTTTCTGTCCAGGGCTTTTGCAAGAGAGGATTTAAGCCTCTCAAGCCCTCACTGAAATAGAGTTTGATGATAATGATGCCATATTAATCTTAAACTGGTCTCTTCCTTTGTCACATAAAATCCAGCTAGGGAAAAGATGGCCTTAGCTCCACAGTGTACATTTGACGAAATAAACTTAATTTACTCGCCCCATCTTTTTTTTTTTGGCCTCTCCTAAAAACAAAGCATTAACAAAGTAAAAAAAACGTATGTTTTGTATTTTTCTACAATAGTATGTTTTGATCAATTACTTCTACAAAGGTACACTTGTTATTTTTGCAGATAAAACATCGATGGATCTATGAAGCAGCATGGGGCGTACAACTTGTGTTGGTCAGTCTTTCAACAGTCTTTGCATTCTAGCTTTGTTCAGTTTACTTAGAGAAACAATGTGCAGTCAATGTGCTTTTATGAACGTGGCTCTAGTAGCTTCCGGTCCGACAACCAACAAGCACCTTGTGTCGGCAGGGAATAACCACAACGCCAGCGTCACCGGAAAGTGTGTCAGACACCAGCCTTCATCAGCAGACGTAAAGCAGCTGTGCCATCGTGAAAGATGTGACGTCGTTCAATGCGTGTTTAAAGTCAAAGCGTCTACAAAGCATTCCACCACGATGGAGACTAACTGTTTTAGCAAAGTATGTGAGCTAGTTACCATATATATTGAAAAAGGATTTAGCAAAAGTTCTATAGCTTCATCTCCGCGAGATTCTTTAGGAGCACTTCAAACATTGATCAATGAGTTACTTTCAAAAGACGTTAATATAACCAAAACTCAAGATCTTGTAACCTTAAAATGTGCCGACTCCAACTCTCTTTTATTTAAAGAGAAACTACAACTCCAACTAACTAACCTAACCCTAACCCAATCGACCACTTTGCACTATTTTGATACCCAGGAGAATCTATCAAAGAGTGATAATGTCTCCGCTAGCCAATCGTTAAATGTACACTTTATTTACTTCCGGTTCTTATCACGTTGGGAAAGCTATATAAAGTTTCCAAAATTGCACGCCGTACTTGAGCTGATGAAACATAGCTCTGATTGGAAGTTGCACTCAGCTGAAGACTTCCAGAGCTCAAGTTTAGTTCTTGAACACAATCTGGAGTTACTGCTTGGAAATTTAGACAAAGACTTCAGTGAGGACCATGCGATGAGTTTGTTAAACTTATCCACGCTCCATGGCCGTTGTATTTTGTTCAACGCCCTCGGATGCCATCACCCTAAGATATACGACAGCATCCATAAGTTGATCATGTCCCCAGACAACATCCACAACTGCGCTGGTCTAACTTCAAATTATTTCACGAAACTCAGTGTTAACGTCACTTCCTGTGGGAAAGACAAAGATATTTTAGACAACGATCTAATCTCTGAGGTGCGCCAAATGTTCTCAAATATATTTAGGGCTGAGAACGCAATGCTTAGCACCTTTAGCTTTACTATAATAAATGTTCCAGACATATATTTCAGCGCCGACCTTGACACTGAGTTATCTGCTGCCATGCCTTCATTAATGCGACAATCTACCGATTCAATCTTTTTTTTTATGTCTGACGTGGGTGATCCAAAGTTTTCGCGCCTTGACGCTAGTATATTTCTGAGACAGCAAACCTTTAACCCATTTCTTTTCATTCTTTTCCCAAAAGAGTTTAACTTGTCCTATTCTTTATTAGACATCGAACCCGGAAATCGAATATTCAGCGCTCAACTCCTGGGGCTTATGGGAATATCCGGCGTCTCTAATTTATTGAAAACTCTGCTGACATCGAATTCAAGCATCGAAGCGGAAAGCGCAGACCAAACGAGGCAGCCACCGAATAAGAAGCGTAGTTCCCAGGTATCGATTATAGTTCAGGGTCCGGTAGAGTGTATATGTGAAGGTAAACGAGTACGGTTCTCAAACGACAGCATTCAATCTGCATTCGCGGCTTACGTTGTAGGCACTATTAATAATTATTTTCTTGACCTTTCGGACACAAAAGACAATGACGTCATTTGTGAGCGGCTGACCGGTGTCTACTTTGACAATGTATATCATGTTTTGTTGGGAAATAGTACTTACATTATCACCGCCATGAGTTTAACCCGAGATCAGTACAACAAAAACCCTGGACAATTATTCACCCTTGACATACATTTAAAGTACACTACAGGGACTACAATGCATTTTAATTTATGGATTGCTCTGCCTGGACAATCTCACCAGCTCTTTCAACTGAAAGACGCCAAATCTCAAATGTTTCAACGACAAGTCTGTCGACCGTGTTTGGAAATCAAGCATGAAAATCTTTTGAGAACGCAAAACGATACTACGACGCCCTCTTTCGGGCATTTTGGAGCCGAGGCAAAGGTCAAACCGCTTCATGTCCCATGCCTGCGACTTATAACAACCAGGTTCTCAGACAGTGCCATACTTGAGGTCGGCAGCTTTTGCGATGGAGCAACGTACCAACTGACTCTGAGCGCAGAGCTCATAGACACTATTTCCCTTGTTCCGCTTCCAGCCAAGGTGACCCTACGACCTCGGCAGATACGTTACATCACATCGTTGGTAAAAGCTTTCTATGGGGCATCGCTCTCTGCTTATAAGCTGAGCTTCAAGATTACGCCTAATTCAGAGTGAAGCTCAAATCAGAGTCTTAGCAATGTTATAATACCACGGGATTCAATATCATGTTTTAAAAAAAACGTCTCATGCAAATTGATCATACAATTAATTCAAGATCATATTGATTTTCCTATAGTTTATATTTATATTAGAAAAACATCTAATTCAGATTGATAGTATACAAATCATTCTGTTTGACACGTGTGTGGGGGCTACACGGTGGACATCATTCAAATGTTGACTCTTTTGATATTCGTCTTGGTCGTTACATTTTGTCCTTGAAAGGTTTGTCACGTTAAATGTTGTCTTTTTTTTAGGGTCACGTTAAATGTTGTCTTTTTTTAGGGTCACGTTAAATGTTGTCTTTTTTTTAGGGTCACGTTAAATGTTGTCTTTTTTTTAGGGTCACGTTAAATTGTGTCTTTTTTAGGGTCACGTTAAATGTTGTCTTTTTTTAGGGTCACGTTAAATGTTGTCTTTTTTTTAGGGTCACGTTAAATGTTGTCTTTTTTTAAGGGTCACGTTAAATGTTGTCTTTTTTTAGGGTCACGTTAAATGTTGTCTTTTTTTAGGGTAACGTTAAATGTTGTCTTTTTTAGGGTCACGTTAAATGTTGTCTTTTTTTAAGGGTCACGTTAAATGGTGTCTTTTTTAGGGTCACGTTAAATGTTGTCTTTTTTTAAGGGTCACGTTAAATGTTGTCTTTTTTTTTTAGGTGGAATTTGAAATGTCTTGGTTAAAATTAACTTTATATTCTAAAAAGTTTTATTTTTATTAATAGTTAATTTTTGAAGTAATGCAGTCCGTGAGGTACTCCATTATATCTTGAAAGTGTGCCACTATAAGTTCTCTTCCAGGAGCACATTAATGGTATAAGTTAGTACTCAGCAGTACTTATTAGTAAATTTATAAGGTATTACTACAGTACTTCTTTTTATTCATTGATGCTAGGATAGTATTCCCGAAAAATGGAGAGCCGCTGGTAGTCCACTTTATATACGGATGTATGCAAACGCGACATGAAGCTCTTCAAAATCGACACTAGCAGCTGGGAAAAAGTGGCACTGGATAGATCCACATGGAGAGCGAGCATAAAGGAAGGGTCTCAGATTGCAGATGCCATACACAACAGCAGTAGAAAGAAGGGTGAAAATGCCACGGCGCCTGGTGATTACATATGCCCAACCTGTGACCGCAGCTGTGTATCAAGGATTGGCCTCTTTAGTTACACCAGAAGTTTGCAAAGGGAAAATATTAACCGGAGAGACACCAACTGCCTGAGTAGATAATGTGACGATGTATTTAATAGTATTTATGAAGTTACAGTAAGAATTAAAAAAGAGCTTTTTAATATTTTCTAATATATAACTATCAGAAAAAAAAATGGTGGAAGTGACTGTGATGTAATTCTAATGACCTTAGAGATAGATATTTTATTCAGACAAAATGTCAAGGCGGACAACTGTTTGTATTTGTTCTTGTAATTAATTCTAATAAATATTTTATACAGACTGGATGTCTTGGCGGACAACTGTTTGTATGTTTGTTCTTCTAACTTTCAAATAAATTTTGACGTCTGCTAGGGAAAATGAAAAGGTACGGACAGTACATTCAATAAAATCTTTTTCAATCACTTTATGTCACGTCTTGCAGATGTTCTAATAGCCAACATTTCACAATGGCATCACATTCATTGATTGTGTTGAATCCCATTCCTTGAGTGTCTTCAATCCCATACAAAGCACGTATCATGCTCTTGGAAATCAAATCTCCTCCCCCGCTTCTCTTTTACAAACAAAAAACACGTTAGAAAACAAGAGACTTACTTTTGTCGTTGAGTTCCACACGGACCAAGTTTGTGAGTGTAGAGGTCATTAGGTCGAATGTTGCCCTCTTGTGAGTTCTGAGCTCACTAAGTTATATCTAGGTAAGGGAGGAGAACAAGAGCTAGACAACCGCCTACTCGTAGTCTTGCACACACACAATAGCCGTGACAGAGTGATTCCAACAGATTTAGGTCCAGTAACTCTTGTGACTTGTACGCTCAATAACAAGGGCAAGAACCCGTTAGCGGATCTATACGTTTTGCGCGGTCAGTAGAAGATCTCAACAAAACAGTTCATCGCTCTTGGGAAAAACTGTTGTCAAATTTGGCTATCCTGTTTTAAAAAATCATATTATCTGTGAAAGAGGGGATGGGGTGGTAGAATGGCGGTTGAATTTGAGATTTTGAATGTATGGAACTACTTTTGTACAGAAGCTTTTATTTCTGAACAAAAATTTAACCAGCAACCCCCTCCTAAGTATTAGGGGTGTGGGGGCGGTAGATGCAATCGCCCTTTCCTCTACCCCTCAGATTTTGCCAGCATACCGTTGGGGAAGGCATGCTATTAGATAATTAATATAATTAATTTAATATATATTCTAAGTAAATAAGTGTGTACACAAATAGTGTATATATAATAGTTCGACCGCCCTCCCTCCCTCCGCATTCGGCCCTACCCCACCAAAATCCGGCATAGCTCAAGGGCTAAGTTGTAGAATAATACTCATAGTATTTTTAATACATAGTTCTATTGTCTCGGATATAATCAATAGTACATTATGTTTTAGTTGAATTGGATAGTTTCCTTTGTTTTAACTGTCGTGAAATCTTTCTGTTGTTTTAACTGTAGTGAAGTGTTTTATTTTTTTAGCTGCAGTAAGAGGTTACTATTGTTTTAGCTGTAGTGAAGTGCCCGGCTGTTTTATCTCTAGTGAAAGGTTTCTATTGTACTTAACTGAAGTGTAATGCCTCTATTGTCTGAACCATTCCCAAACAAGAGTTATCTGTTCTTAACAACTCTTTTGCTCTAATTTGTACTGGCAAACTCACTCACTCTCATGAAAATGTTTTTGGCAAGTCATTCGTGAGCAACAGTTGCAGGCAATCGTAGGTAGTACACAGCCCTCCCTCCCCAAAGTGCCAATCTCGACTCTTCGACATGCACACCTTCCACTCCCTCCCCCATCACAGTGTGCAAGTCTACACCTCCCCCTCTCTCCCAGGACTACTCAATTCTATTTTTAACACCACCCTTTATTCCTATTTTAATTCTTTCCTTAAATACACACCTGACTATCTATTTCTATTGCTCTGACGTCAGATACCTCCACCCCCCTCCTCGCTCCCATCCAACAAATCATACTGGAAAAACCGCCCCCCGCCCGTTCCAATCTTGTGAGAATCTGGTCTGAATGGTTATCTTTCACAGGCGTCTCCCCTCCACCCCCCTCCCATTTCATCCAGGCTGTAGTCAGTCACTGTTCGCTCGGAGTCTTCTCGTCCTGTTGGTGCCAGAGTCAAGGTTCTGTGTGTTCAAAGTGTTTTCTCAGCATGCCTCCAGTGGTAAGTACATTACGTCATTCACTCGATACTTCCTACACACACACTATACCAAGTATCATAAATACACCATTTGACACATAGCATACAACACAACATCAAACACAATAACAGACATATCTAAATTTTAATACGTACGGACTGAGAATCACCAGAGTCACGAACTATGTAAAGAACATTTGCATGGACAATTCCTTATAGATTTGAAATGGAACGAATTTTTTTTCTTTTTTTTATTAATTGTCAGTAATAAGTAACTACTAATGCGTGTCTTGGCTGAAATAGAGTGAGCTAATATTTCCTTTTTTAAAAGTTACAATAACATATATATCGATAGATGTTTACAATCTTACCTGCTTCTATTTGTTTAAATATATAAATAGATAGATAGATAGATAGATAGATAGATAGATAGATAGATAGATAGATAGATATGTGTCATTAGGCATTAAATAATTTTTTTAAATATTCAATGTTCCCTAGCTCAAGACTACATGTGTACACACCATGCTGACTAATTACCTTACTAAATATGTAGTTCAGCGGTTAGAGGAGTTTTGCCAAATTTATTTTTCTTTTCAAAACAAAACGAACTCAAATGTTGCTAAGACAAGTTGAACATGACGTGCAATCTATTTATAAACAATTTTCTTCCACACTTATCATTAGGTCAGCTTGACCACGATCTCCAGAATCCTAAGTTTGTTTTTTCTTTCAACCGAGTTGAACATTGCAGGTTATACCAAACATGTAAATTAGAACAAATGTCTCAATATATAAACCGTGGTTTAATGCTGCATACCCGCGATTTTTCTTATCTTAGTCTTTCACATACAGTGTCGCAGTTGAGTAAGTAGAGTCCCTGGGTAGGAATTTGTGGACGCCTCCCAAGCCTCTTCCAGCCTTTTCAAGCCTCAATATAAATGCATTTTAAAAATTAATAACTACAAAATCATGTCCCACACATTTATCTCCAGGATGGTGTTTGGTTTTATGTTTTACTTTCGTCTTTTATATATGTGTGTGTGTGTGTGTGTGTGTGTGTGTGTGCGTGCGTGTGTGTGTGTGTGTGCGCGCGCGTGTGTGTGTGTGTGTGCGTGTGTGTTTGTGTTTGTGTGTGCGCGTGTGTGTTTGTGTTTGTGTGTGCGCGTGTGTGTTTGTGTGTGTGTGTGCGCGCGTGTGTGTGCGTGTGTGTGTGTGTGCGTGTGTGTGTGCGCGCGCGTGTGTGTGTGCGCGCGCGTGTGTGTGCGTGTGTGTTTGTGTGTGTGTGTGTGGCGTCTTCCTATAAGGTCGATGCCCTGCGTCCGGCCCCACAGTTTTGCTTTGTCGTAAATCAGGCCTTACATGTTTAAGGACATTAATGAGTGCAAAACGTCTCTACTAATAGATTATCACTAAGTTATAGTTTTACGTGCAAGTCTCCTGCTCGGTTCCAACATATCATTAGGTGTTGTCAATATTTGTGTCTATAATAGTCAAGCTGGTAATTGTTGAAATGTTAAATTTCACGCGTTAAACTACTTTGAAATTATGCGGATATTTTAGATGATAACTTGGATATCTTTCAGGATATCTACCACTTATCATAATGATAATGTATAAAATATATTTAACATTATAAAAGCAATTAAAACTCGGTTTGTGTAGATAGGGTTGGGATGAAGCATTTCATAAAATGCCTCAATTTCACTGAACGTGGCTCAGCAACCATTGCTGCAAATATTTTAAGTCACAAAGATCAAGTCACAAAGATCAGGTCACACACAAAGATGAAATCACAAAGAACAACTGAATACGGCACATGTTAATTATTCTAAGTTAATCTTAATAGGAATCAAGCAAGATTTATGATAAACCTGTTATTCTGTTATATACATTTCTTTTCCCTATTTTCTCAACAGTCGCCTTGTGGCTGAATGTTATATAACATTTTCTTTCTGTATAACGAATTAAAATGAAAAATTTTTAATTTCAAAGTTTTATCATTGGTTCAAGATTACATATTCATCGAGGGAGTGTATGTTTTGATTGGTTCTGTTAGAAATACAATGACATTTTCTGGTGCTTATTTGTTCTGCTATCTCGAATATTTGAAAGGTCAAGAGGTTAAGCTATATAAAGCCCGTTAAGCGATTTCCATGAAGCATTGAGTTCTCCGTGCTCTGCACGTGGATCTATTTTTAAACCATGCCCTAAAGATACAATGATCAGACTCGTTTTTCTGAAGTCATCGTTGAACGTTCGTATTCTCAACACGCCATTTGTCATGACACTTGTCGACTGCATTCTATATAATTCAACACTGGTCAACAATTACCATTTCCTATCAAGTAATTAAAAACTAGAAAAATATTTTAACATATATTTTAAAAAGACAATACCTTCATTATTAAACTTCAAATATAATAAGATAATTTTAAAAATTATTTTAAAAAAATATTTGATTACATTTGGGTATCGAAACTGTGACACCGTGTCTGCGGCTACAACATACGCATGTGCGATTATTTATTGGTATGCTCATTATATGGACATGTAGATCAATCACTAGACCTAAAGTTTTGATTCAGAACTCTTAAGATCTAGTCTAAATCTACTTCTAGATTTAGAGTCTAGATGTATTCTATATTAGATTTACTTAAAAATATAAGCAACGCTTATAAACTTCAATAAAATTAAAACAACTTTACATTACTCAGTCATGTAGGCTGTAGACCTAGATATAGTCTCCAGCCAAATTTACATTTATTTATTTTTTACTCTGAAAAATTATAAGTCAAACTAGAGTTTTCTCTATTGGTCAACGAGCTAGTAATTCTTTTCTCAGTGATATATATCAACTGTTAAATTTCTATGAAAATCGTTGGAGCCATTTTTAAGATCAGCTCTTCACCTATCCACCCAGCCTGCTGGTTCCACGAAGGAGTGACTTGAATCGAGTTATTATAAAGAAATTTCGAATCTCTTTATAGAAATCTGTTAATCAATTCTTCGACATTGTTAATTTTGCCACTTTATGAGTGCCGTTGTACTAGATAATAAGATTTAAAACAGCGCACATTTTAATTTAGTCTAAACAAAATTAATTCATGTATCAAGTCATTTAAACATTGTAGGCCTAAAAGGTTTAGGCAATTTGTACAAAGAAATCAGAAGAGCATTCTTCAGTGATGATAGATTTATTTGGAGATGTTGAAACATGAGACCACAGAATGCCCTTTTCTATACATTCGAAGTCATTATATTGGTGGTGGTGATTGTTGATGTTGATTGTGGAGGTGGCAACGATATCTGAGTAAGCCAACACCTCTACAGCAGCAGGGATGGGAGAGTGAGTTTGACCTACACAAAAAAAGCTTTGAAGGTAAAAAAAAACGATTGAAAGGGGGAGGGGGTTGGTTTAAAGAGCATCAAGAAATAAAAAGAGAAGGGGAAGCTATTCCTCGAGATAGCATGAACTTTTTCAACACCCCCGTGTTATCTGCCCGTGCTTAACATTTAGAAACTTTGAGTCTATGTATGCCTAGAAAGAAAGTGAAGAGAAAACGACTCCCAGGTCTATAGAGAAAGATTTGAACAATGAATGTTTTAGCAATTAGATGATTTTTTGGGGCCCCTTTTTTGTATGGACTCGAAAATACCAACATAATATCTTCCCACAAGATGAACACCATAGAGATCATTCTCTATCATTGTTTTCAGTAAAATAGAGTTTTAGTGGACCTGTAACAAAATTATACTGCACTAACTGTCCATAATGACTTCGTGATTGAACTGCACAAACTCACAGCAAACACTCAACCAAACACACCAATCCAAAGATAATTAGTTAAACAGACACAAAAGACACGCGTATCTTGCTCTTGTTTCAGTCAAACACCATTGCAAGTAAAGATTTATGTACTCATGTTTACTGCTAATCCAGAAGAGTTCTTTTTCATCGACTATAAAACCCAGTCGAAATATAAACAAATATTTAAAATTCCCATTCGTTGATGAAATAATGAACTGATGAATACAATAGTGTGAACGATTTGACATTTGCAATGTTAACTGTCATTGCTTGAGCCAGGACAGCCTCTTGGTGTCTAACTCTAGTGTCAAGATAAGGTGGACGTGTACACATGTCTTAATGTTTTCTTGAAAGTAAACTGGTAAAAGAAATATGCGTATAAAGAACGTTATATTTTTAGCTGCCCTCGTTTGGGAAACATTTTACTGATAGGGTTTATTTTGTCGTTCCACATGTCCATCGTATTTTCTCCTCGTCCCCACCGTGACTCTATTCCACTAGGAACAATGACCACTGTTACTTCGCTAAAGGAATATCCTTTTATTGTACTAATAATACGTGATAATCTTATTTGTAATCTAAACCCTGCACGGCCCTATAGAAGCACAACGTAATATGAAGTTGTGCGCGTCTAATTGAACTCTATCATCATGGATCCTAGTACACCTGTAAACAGATCCAATCACTTTTACCTTTCCACTTGTCGTCCACAGTAATCTCAAACCATTCGCCGCTCGCCAGCTCCCCCTCCTCAGGCTTCTTTTTAACCAAGCCAGACTCTATCAGCTTAAATGCTCTCAGATAATTACTTGTAACATACCTCCGGTCCAGCGTTTCTCAACCTAAAATTGGTGCACCACTCAGGAAGCTACTTGTACACACAAAAAAAAGATTCAACAAATTCGCTTTTCAAAAGGAAAGATGGACTTCCCTGCATGCATTGGGGTGGGGGGGGGGGTGAGTAGCGGGGGATATTTGGCAAGAGGGCTACTTATGAAACACCCTCGGGAAACAACGTAAAATTAGGAATCAGTGAATCATGTTCAACAACCCTCGTCTTTACTGCTTCATTGTTTAAGCTTAGAGATAGTTGAAATATGTTACAAATTAAAGCGTGGGCTTTAACAAAATAACTTCAAACTAATGTACTGAGTTTAATCCCTTCAGTGGCGTAGCTAGGGTGGGGAAGGAGGGGGGAGAATTTGAAAATTCCCTCGGCCCACCAAATGAGTGTTTTTTACTTTGAAAAATAAATATTACGCAAAATACAAGGGCCCTCAAAGGGGACAAGCCCCACAGGCTCCTAAACGATGGAAAATTCCTATCTACGACCCTGAATCCCTTGTCCGCATAAAACTTTATAGAGTCATATTTGACAAAATAATTCATTTCTGGCAGTCTCTGTGGGGACATATCGTTATTACCTTGGTTCTATCTTTCTGTCACGCCGACTGGCTGTCAGTTTGTTGGAATGTCTCGTTTAGAGACCAAAATAAAAAAGCGTTTTTTTAGCGGCCCCCCGAAAAGGGAAAAGACGCTTTTAGTTTTGTGTGGAATGTCTGTCCGTCCATCTATCGTCTGTTTGTCTGTACGTTCGTCTCGTTTAGATCTTGTAAACTAGAAAAGATAGTGAAAATCTGACAGCATAATATTTTAGACCATTCAAAGTTCTGATACAACGGCTATTTTTTTCTTTTCTGCAAGCGAAAAATCTAATTTTTTTATTGACTTATGCAAGCAGTTTTTTCATAAAAACACACCATTTTTACAACTATTCACTATTAATAGTAACAAATATGGAAGGCTCTTTAGAAGGGGAGTTATGCACTTAACATATTTTTAACACATTAATGCAAATGGTTTTAGATTATTTTTTTACAATTGCATTGCTAAGTTATGTAAGTTCTGTCATACAAACTACCCACATTTACATACAAAAAAGTTTTTTTTTAAAGAGAAAAAAATCTATTTAGTATGCAAATAAGTTGGACATAATTTAAAACTAATAATAATAAGTAGTTTTACATACTATCACGTGAACTTCAGTGCGGCAATGCAAAGATAGTACTCTTTAACTAAAGGAAAATTTGTTTAATGGAAATGATTTTGTATTTTTTTACTTGAGGATTTGAATAAGAGATAGACCCTTTACAAAACAATTAGATCGATTAGATATTCATTATAAGACATCAATTAAGCCAGGTTCAGATCTAACTTCACATTCACTTTCACCTATCTTTCGGTCTGCTGGACAGCTGGGGCACCACACAAGATCTGTCAACCTTAAATTCTTTCTTCATTCTTCTCTGTCATTTGTCTTACGATGTTCTTTCTGAAAATATTGAAACCTTTTTACTTGCCTGGATGGACCACTTCGGGGACCGATTTTGAGTTTGTGTTTCCACACAAACTGTCTTTGTAACCTTGTTTTTAATTCGATTTTATCATCAGTTTCATCTATGTACTTGTAGTGGCCTAATATTGGGGATTTTCATACATGGCGGAAAACCTATGAATAGCAAGATTTTTGGTGTATCTAGCGTTCAAACTAAAGGCAGTGTTGCTAAGCTATGTTTTCACTAAGACATATACTAACTCTTCAACGCACATTTTAGAACACGAAAATCAATTTTTTAAGCGCTTTTGTTTTTTACTTTTACTTGGTTGGCAATTTTCAAGTTTATCACGACATGTCCAATGGTCTTTCAAAAGGCAGATTTTCTACCTACACTTCTACTAATATGGTGCCACTGGCCATGCACTGTTTAGTTACTTAACGTAATGTGTATATAAGGGAATATGTTTATCTAAGGGAGGAGATAGGGGCTCGGCCTATACAGTAAAGATAAGCTCCTCTTTCGGACCTTGCGATCTATAGGCTGATGATGTGAAGGTCACCTGTTTCTAAAGCCAACTGTTGGCGAGGGTGTCAACGACCAACCGCCGTTCCTTTGTTTCTTTGGTAGCATATATCTGCTTATAACCAATATCAAACTAATGTAGGAAGCAATTAGGCTGGTCTCTTGTAGTCACTAAAACTATTCGACATTACATAAAAGTTCTGCCAGAAAATTATCTTTACAATTCAGCTTATCTTTATCTACTGTATGTATATATGGCAATATGATAATTAACCTCCAATATTGATGGGAGGATCACCTTCTGGTTTATAACCTCTTTTTTTTTTTTTTTTTATTTCCGAATTTAATAATATTTTCCCCGTCTGATAGACATTATCTCCCTTGTCATGGTGTGACATTTACTTACTTCCCTTTCACCGCTGCCTGGATCAAGCATTCTGGCCCCAGTAGCTTGCGATATGACATTTACAGGATAGTGGCCTCCCAGAAACATATGTTCAAAAGAGAGCATAGGACAGGTTCTTCAAGTCTGATGCCAATACCTGTAGTACAGTATAAGAATATCCACGTAGTATCGTTAAAGAATTATTTTTTCATCTCATGACTTAGATGACTATACTATATCAGATTGTAAACAAAATTACAGCACATTGAATCGTGGCTTAAAACTAAAAGGTCGAATCATTTTAATAAAACAGGAATACCTAAAATGCTCAGTGGAGCAGCTAGATCAAATATTTACGTCCGACTAAGTCTCGTTAGATCACACGTTCCAGAGCTCATAATTAAATGAATCATGTAATTGGCATCATTTGATATACTAAACATTGTTCATCTTAAATTGAACCTTTTTGACTCCCCATTTCTTTACCACACTCCTTCTTTCTTAAACATTCTCTGTCTTTTTCTTTCCTTTCCTTTCTTCTCTCTTTCTCTATTTGGTTCAAACGTTCCTCACGAGGTAATGAAAAAAAATTAATAAAATGACATCAAAATCATAATTACAATGAAAGACTTTAACAAAAAAGTGAGAGAGAGAGTAAAAAAGAAGGAGAGAGAAAGAAAGAGAGAGACTGGGAAAAGAAAAGAATAAATGATAGCAATATAGTAACAATACAAGAAGCAATAACGAAATAGATGGTCAGATAGAAATATAGAAACAAACCAGGTTGTATAGAAATATAAAATGAACAGAAATAAAAAAAATGCGTTCAAATCACTGGTATCTTGCTATGACGCATACACAAATAAACATGTTTAACACACATTAGAGGTGATGTGTTGTAACACACGTTAGAGGTGAGGTGTTGTAACACACGTTAGAGGTGAGGTGTTGTAACACACGTTAGAGGTGAGGTGTTGTAACACACGTTAGAGGTGAGGTGTTGTAACACACGTTCTAGATCTTTCGTTCGAACAGTTTTATCTCCCCTTTAAATGTAAGTGTTTTAGTGACGTTAGAGATGACCGCTCGTCACTCTTCTTTAGTTTTCAGCATGAACACTTCTCCTTGTCCCAACCACCCAACCCAACCCACCCAGCCAATGTATGCGTTACGAAAAAGCACGACAACATGTAGTCACGTGATTCACTTATATCCCACCTGATCTCACCCACCACCAGGTAATGATAAAACAAAAGCCTCATTTCCGCAAGATGTAGCCAGACGTAGTCTATGGGAGAAGTAGACATTTCTGACTTTATACGCTTCTTTCATGGCTGTCTCATACCAAGTTTAAACAACGATAGTGGAACTACATCTAGCAGTATAAAATTTGGTGCTGAAAGAACAAAACTTCGGGATATGAATGATGCAAGTATTAGTCAAATACAAGAAGTCGACAAGTTTAGACTAGTGCAAGGAAGAAGTTTGGTTCTCAAATATCTTTAAACCGGGACATCGGTAGTCAAAGCCTGCACACGGACCCCTATGTGAAAAAGCTTTCAGCGAAGAAAGTATTTTAATAGTATACAATTTTCATCTACCACGGACCTCCTTCAGTCGTCTCGTGGATCACATGGGAGTCCACGGATCACAGTGTGAGAAACAATAGTCTATACATAGAATTATTATCCGCTGTGTGAATAGTGCATAAAATAATTAGCCATAATGTGAATAGTGCATGGATTTATTAGTCAGGGTGTAACTAGTGTATAGAGTCATTAGCCAGGATGTAACTCGTGTATAGAGCCATTAGCCAGGATGTAACTAGTGTATAGAACCATTAACCAGGATGTAACTAGTGTATAGAGCTATTAGCCAGGATGTAACTAGTGTATAGTGCCATTAGCCAGGATGTAACTAGTGTATAGAGCCATTAGTCAGGGTGTAAATAGTGTATAGAGCCATTAGCCAGGATGTAACTAGTGTTTAGAGCCATTAGCCAGGATGTAACTAGTGTATAGAGCCATTAGTCAGGGTGTTATTTAGTGTATAGAGCCATTAGCCAGGATGTAACTAGTGTATAGAGCCATTAGCCAAGATGTAACTAGTGTATAGAGCCATTAGCCAGGATGTAACTAGTGTATAGAGCCATTAGCCAGGGAGAGAAACGAACATAGAACAACTAGCCCAGGTGTAAATGGTGCTGTAAAGAAATGGCCAAGCTGTAAATGGTGTATATTGTAAATGGATTGTTTTGGACAGAAGTGTGCGCGTGTGAAGGAGAGATACATAATGGTGAATTTGAGACTTATGAAGACAATGGTCATAGAAAGATTAGGAGAAAAAATAATATAACTTAAATTCAGCTTTTCTCTAGTTTATTAGATAATTTTGGGTGAAGCTGACAATAGAACCTGGATAGTCAAGTGGGCTACTCGAAGAAGAGACTTTTTGAACAGCATTTCAACAAATTGCAGTCTGCGCTATCTGCTCGTCTAACAATTTTATTTCTGACTTGAGAAAGTGAATAAGTTTTATCTTGAAACTTTAAATTCTGTATGGAATTTCTTATAACAAAATCTAGGATCCTCTGCTCAATCACATTCGCCTCATTTTGAAAATTATGAACAAATACGTTTAATTGCGCCATCACACTTTTACCGCCTCAAAGAAAAGCGCTTGGATCCTATTGATTGTGTCACATCCGCTGGTGGAGCTTTCGTGTTTTTTTCTTCTTTATCGTGTTGTATTTCAAGTTGCCAACGTGATGCCAAGTGAAAGTTTCAGGTGAGCGAAACAGACGTACGAAAAATGATTTTTAAAAAGCAGCAACTCACGAGTACAGAGCCAAATAAACCAAGAAATAAATTAACACAACAACAACAACAACAACAAAAGAATCAATGATTTAAAAAGGACAACAACAAAAAATTCTATTTCAATATAAATTTAAATGCATTTTTTTTTCTTGTTTTGTTGTTTTTTTTCTATGAGAATGAAAATTGAAATTTCAGAAACATGGAATCAATTTAAGTTTTGCATTTTGATGGAATTCGTTAGAGAAAAAAAAAATTAATTAAATTTTATTTTAAGATTTGTTCCTTAGAAATGTAATCGATCGCAGTGGCGTAGCTAGGGATTTGGGGGCCTGGGGTTGACCTCTTTTGTGGCCCCTGCATTTTGACATTCGAACCATATCATGAAATAATACTTATTATTTAATATTTAATGTTAAACCTAATTTCTGACACTCATTTGCCCCCCCCCCCGAAGTGCGTGCCTGGGGGGGATTTTTTAATTTGGACCCCATCTCTCCCCACCTTAGATACGCCACTGCCACTGGAAATGTGAGGATGAATTGAATACTAGTATTGCGATTGGGAAGTTTTAACAACATCCTTTAATAATAATAATAATTTTATTTATAAATCGCTGTTAACAAACAAAATGTAGGCTCAAGGCGCTGTAACAACATTACAAACACAAACACGAGAGCTACAATGACAGTTAATCTAAAAAAGTTTTAAACAGATAGGTCTTAATTTTCTGCTTAAAAGTGGTGTAGCATGTTGTCTGTCTGAGATCAATAAGGAGAGAGTTCCAAACCTTTGGTCGGTGCACTGAAAAAGCCCGCAGACCGTAGCTTTTGAGGGAGAAACTTGGCACCACTATAAGCGTTGAGTCCATTGAGCGCAGGGCTCTCTGGGTGACATGGAGTAATCAGTTCGCTAAGGTACAAGGGCATCTCATTGTTATATATACACTGATGACAAAGTGTGTTGACCTTGTAATCGATTCTCGCTTGCACGGGAAGCCAATGGAGCGTGCGCAAGAGCGTAGTAGCAGAATCTTGTCTTGTTTTTCTAAGGACTATTCGTGGGGCGTTGCTCTGAATACGTTGCAGCTTGGCTATTTTGTCATCAGGTATACCTGCTAGCACGGCGTTACAGTAGTCAAGGCGGGACAGTATGAATGCCACAGCTAGCGTTTTTGTTGACTCTGTTGTTAAATATGGTCGGATCTGGCCTAATCTGCGCAGCTGACTTATATGTGGTCGAAAGATAGTGTTGAGTCGAAGAAAACTCCGAGATTCCGCACTACATGGACATAAGGAACCTGGCAGTTCGTGATAAAGAGAGAATCTGTGCTCTCGACTTTTGAGACATTGTTCCGAGTGCCAATCTTAATTATTTCTGTCTTGTCTTCGTTCATCTTGAGCTTATTTTCAACCATCCAATCGCTACACTTGCAACGGTACTACTGATTTTCTCTGCCAGATGCGACACCTCTGAGGGTACTGAGGAATCGTATAACTGTGAGTCATCGGCAAAGAAATGGTATAAGAACTGATCCTTGGGGTACTCCGTACTTCAAGAGTAAGCTAGTTGATTCTGTCCCATTAACAACGACACTTTATATCTAGATATTAAAACATATACAGAGAGAACGGATCTTATATTGTTTTATCTTTTCTTTTGAATCAGAAATAACTACATTCATTCACAACTTCAGAAACACTTCCTCGATTTTTTTAATTAAAAAATAAAAATATCAATGTCTAGCAAGTCTAGTCTTACAGAGTTCAAATTTGAAATACAATTTTCAACTTGTTTTTGTAGCATTACTAATTTAATTAGTATAAACCTAGGTATAGCATAGGTCTACGTGTACTTTAGTATGTTAAGATAAGATTTCCTATGTAGGTAAATGCTCGAGCCTGCGGAGTGCATAGCTGAAGATTCCTGCTAGCCTGCAAAAGTCACCCACGAGTTTTCCTTCTATCAACTCACAACTCTGTCTGTCTGGTCACAAGTTTGGACACGTGATTTCTCTTACTCCCAATCTCGGAGCAAGTGAACACTTTGCACAATTATTTCTTTGCCGAGACAATTTCTGAATCCATAACAAAAAAAACAACAATTATTCAATTATTTACTGTTAATTAATTCCTTTCTTTGTGCCAATAAGGGATTTAATCTTTTAGTATTCACAGATATGGCTAAATTTGTAGGGTTTTATTTCCTTAGATAATTGTACACGTTATTTCTTTTACACACATTCTTGGAACAAGTTCAACGATGACTTATTTTACCTAAAAAAAACCTGAATTAATTTAACAAATAGTCAAATAGTTATTGGTAATCAATTACGGTATATAACCCCAAATAAAAGTAAAAATTCTACAGTATTGAGAGATATAGTTGTAACTGCGGGGTTCTTCCCCTTAGATAAGCTTTGTTTAAAAAAACAACAGATTTTTTATTAGGCTTATTTGTTTTGATGGTATGAGTTGCATCTCAAGAAAAAGACGATTATGTCAACTAGCTAGATCTATATGTGAAATGTATTGATGTGTAGTTTATCAGATTTACAAAATGTTGATCCTGTAACACTTTGACTTAGTTACTTGACATCTGTCTCTCCATCTGATCCCAATGTCTCGATGTCATTCTCTCATCAGATCAAATGTTCTCAGATTCAATTTGTTCGAGTCATTTCGTCTTTCTCCTGTTAAACACTCACATGAGCGCACGTAACCCACGCCAGGAGAGCATCGTGCACACACACCCTGTGCTTGGGACTGTTATTGAGAGAGAGAGAGAGAGAGATAGATAGATAGAGAGGTGAGGGGAGTGGGAGAGCACTGGAGATGAGGAAGTAATGTTCTTTCTTTTTTTTCTTTAAATAAGGGGTTCCAATACGTCCAAAATATTTCTTGATATATCTTAAAATTACTTTCTGGCATTTCTCTACCACGGTTGCTATTGGCTGAAGAGTCATATCGTGATTGTGGAGTATTAGGCTTACCAGTGAGGCTGTGGAGCCCATTCAGCTACGAGTGATAAAAAGACAAAATTTATCTAATGCGAAGAACCCCACACTTACAACTATATCTCTCAATACTGTAGAACATTGAAGACGAAGAGGAAAGTATGAAGAGCTTTTTCCCTAATTTGATATCAAACAATAAAATTAATAATAAAATGAATTACCAATAATTGATGGATTAACTGTGGCTCTAGAGTCCCGCCTCAAAGGCTGGTATAGTATCTCTTAAAGGGTGTAGGTGAAGTCCTCCCCTTAAGCCACGAGACTTTTCAAACGTGATACTACTAGCTCCTAGGTCAAGCATACAAGATCACGATTGCTATTAATAATAGTGTAACGACTCTATCCAGCCTAACTGCTCACACTACACAACACGAAACTACCAACTCAAAGAACTTGACAATTCAGGGCTCCAAATAATTAATCTCTTTAATATCTAATAAATTGCTGGAAATACGTACAAATTGGCTTCACGAAACACTGTACAAATGCTTTACCTTAGATATCAACTCTATTACTTCTGTACCAAAGTGTGCTGGTCTCTTTGCCACGTCAAGGACTTCTACTCGATTCTCAAGCATACAAGATCACGATTGCTATTAATAATAGTGTAACGACTCTATCCAGCCTAACTGCTCACACTACACAACACGAAACTACCAACTCAAAGAACTTGACAATTCAGGGCTCCAAATAATTAATCTCTTTAATATCTAATAAATTGCTGGAAATACGTACAAATTGGCTTCACGAAACACTGTACAAATGCTTTACCTTAGATATCAACTCTATTACTTCTGTACCAAAGTGTGCTGGTCTCTTTGCCACGTCAAGGACTTCTACTCGATTCTCTGTTCCGGACTAACTTCATACTTGACTGACTGTACCGCACTAGATCTTGAATCTTGACTTTCTCGATCGTGAAGCGTGAATTTGTGAAGTGAATTGACTCTTACACTTTTGCTGTTTACATAGGGTTCCCGGAGACCTTCTCGAAACCGATAGAACCTCGCTCGTTCCTTCTGGATGATCACATGATGTTAGAAATATGTTTACCAATTATTTTGTTTAGCGCTATTTCACGTTTTCAGCTAAAGTAGATTACAAAATCGATTCAGCTTATACCACCAGTTCAGTCAAGTACGATTTCTTTCTCTTGTTTGAGATACCAATTAAAATAATGAATTACAAACACTTAATCAATTTTTTAAAAATTAATTCTTGTGTTGTCAAATAAAAGAAATAATTGTGCAAAATTTCAACTAGATTCAAGAATGGGTCTGTGAGAAATAACGTGTACAAACGATTTACCAGACAGACAGACAGAGTGAGTTAATATAAACTTTGTAAAAAACAAACAAACAACAACAACAGTTTGAGTTCATGAAAAGTAAACGAAAATGTTGACATTGTGGGCGAAATGGATTTTTTTTTTTAGACCATGGCCCTAGAAATGTGGTAGATGTATTCGAAGTATTGAGTAGATGGTATGATGAACAGATAGTGATTAGAAACTAGCCTACAACACATAGATCAACCAGGTCAATATGAATGGGAATGTTGTCATTGAAGACCTGGAGAAAAGTGAGAACTTAAATCTATAACACAAGCCCCAAGTAGAAAGTATACATTAGAGTGCAGCATTCTGTGTAGTGTAATTCAAACTATCAGCAAAGAGCTTAACCAAGGCCAGTGCTGTTATTTATTTCATTAAAGGGAAAATATCTCGATTGCTTCGAAAATCAATTTTTTTTAAAATGCAGGAAGTAGGTGAACCCACTAAAGTCCATGTTTAGCTTGGGCTGGTATTCTAAAAGAATTGATAGCAATCCTGTGCTAAATTGTCTAAAGTGCAGTCAACAAGATTAGAAACTATAGCTCTAAACATTGTAATATAATATACATATAACACACACACACAGATAAACACACACACACAAACACACACATACATACATACATACATATATATATATATATATATATATATATATATATATATATATATATACATAAGGTCAATGTCCTTAAAAAACTGGTCTCTCATTGTCTGGTGGTTTTTAAAGAAATGGTGAAACGAATCCAGTGTAGACCTAATTAGATCAGTCCCATTTTTTTATAGTATCCTGGGACTATTTTTTCTATCTTGTGGACTTTACGGAAACATCACGAGATCTTGGAAACAAGGAACCGATCTATGTGCTTCATCTCAGGAAAGTAAGGGCGGGGAAGAGGAGTGAACGTGCGTGCTGGTGAGTCGCTGTGTTTCTCTTATCTTTGGATGTCTGCATTCCATTGATGGCAATGCTTTAGGAAGTCTTTTTCTGTTCATTCAGTCTGAAGAGATGAGAGTCAACATTAGAGAAATGAAATTGTCGAATTCTGTCTACGTTTTTTTAGCATAACAACAGTAGCCAATATATATCAACTTTATAAGAAGAAAACACGATATAAAAAATACTAACTATTTAATATAAATAAGTGAAAAATATACTACTAATATCGTCTGTAACTAATTTATCTTGCTCTACATTAAGACATATTCGCTATAAAAAATCGTTTTTAAAAAGTCTCCGCTATTCTGGCGTAAAAATAATAGCTACTTCCCTTTTCTAGCACAAAGAGATGGGTTGATGTTTTCTGTCAACACGTGCACACTGGTCGTTGAATTTTCTCAGCTCGTGAAGTATTCGGGACATGGGCCCGTTCATTTCGCTCTAAAAACCAAGTGTGTTTACAACTTGTTTCTAAGAATCAACATTTTAAGCCAAGACTTTGTCTGATTCTACACATTCAGAATACAAAGTCCTCCTAGCAGTGGCGTAGTTAGGATGGGAAATGGGGGGAGAATTTGAAAATCCCCTCGGCCCCCCCCCCCCCTTGAGAGTGGCCGCCAAATGAGTGTTCGAAATTAATTTTTTTTACATTAAATATTGAATATCACGCCATTATCTCGTCTCATGATGTCGAATGTCAAAATGCAGGGGCCCCTAAAGAGGTCAAGCCCCAGGGCCCCAAATGATAGCGAATCCCTAGCAAAGCAACTGCCTCCTAGTAATAGCTTCTGAGATTATGTATCTTTTCTTAAATTACAACTAGCTAAAATACCCGGCTTTGCCCGTGGTGGCAGGAATCGAGTTGTTCTAGGATACACTACGGTTTCTGTTCATGGCAAGCTTCAGATAGGTTGTCAACTGGTATTCATTTCTAAGAACTAACATACAAACAAGTTTCAACATTAGACGTCCTCTTATAATGTAGCATTTCTTTTTTTTTTTCTATCTTCACATTAAATAGCTCCATGGTATTAAATTCAAGCACAAATTTACTTATACATATGGGATGTCATGAGCTACTTGAGAGAGGTTCATTACGATATTTACTAGTTAATGACCTTTGACCTTTACATTTCAGCTATTGTAAAAACAAAGTACAAAATACGTATACTTAGGACTAAAGAGCTGAAACTAGTCTTTGCACTTCTCTCCACACGTCAAGTCGTAACAACTTCAAGCCTTCTCTTAACTTCCAGACATGTTTACAGCCCTTAATGCCAGACAATCGGTGGGCATTGTTTGATTTCCCTTTTTGACGTTGTTTGTGATTTGTGGTTTTAAACTTAGATTTAGTTGTTTTCTAAGTTGTTGTTTTTTTTAATTAACCATTCAGCTTTTGTTGTTTAGTTGCGCTTTTGTTTTTATTTGCTTATTAAAGAAGTAAATAAGAGTTTACATTGACGTTTCAAAATTTATATTTATAAATTGAGTGGGAACTATTTAAATATATTTTTTTAAATCTATTCAATCATAAGCTTCTAGCATGGGCTCTTCCAGCTGACAACATTAACTGATGCTCTTGGAATACGTAAAATAAATAAGCTTAGATGGGTCCGAGAGACATGTGATGGCTTGTGTATACTCATTTATTTCTAATCTCTAGCTAGAGCTGAGCTAAAGCTCATTGTCGATGTCTCTTGCAATTTTTATATATACATGCACAGCTCAAGCTCTAGTTGTCCGTCAGTGTACACGTGAAACCTACTAGTACTGAAATAGACGTCATTTCAGGGGCGGACTGGCTATATGGGCAAACGGGCAAATGCCCGGTGGGCCGGTACCAAATGGGCCGGTCTGGTCGCGATCAAAGAAAAAAACATTTCCATGCAGACAACTATTAAAAAAAAAAGTGACAGCAGCAAGACACAAAGGCCCGAACACGATTTCTTGTTTTTTTGTTTAAATTCTTATTATAGTTAATTTTGTTTGAAATTCAACAAGAATTAAAAAAATAATACACTATACACTGTACGTATTATCATTTGCAAAACGTTAGACCGTACTTTCTGCTATGCACGAGCAGCATGGACTGCTTTGATGTCTTCGATGTCTTCGAGGTTGTGTTTGGCCTAATCATTTTGCTGGTCGGCATGGGCCTCTGATGGCGCTCCCATTTCTTTTTGCTCCTTCCCTCCCCCGTCTTTTAATGGTTCCGATGAAGTTTAACCAAAAAGAGGGACGAGAGAGGTTAAGTTAGAAAACATTGATATAACGCAGAAAAAGGCGCGACAATGAACTCTTTAACAATACTTAATAAAAATTAACTTGAACACATACACACAGCCGCGAAATTGCAAACCACCCAACTTATTCACAGCTCAATATTGGTATAAAGCTTTACTTTCTACGATTTGAAAAGAGAAAGTAAGTTTCTTTTTTTTTATTTTCAATAACATAGATCTAAAAAATACTACACTTAAGGCTTACAAAAAAAAATATTTAATTGAAAAATAAATCTAGATCTAAATCAATTTTTATACTATAATAATTAATGGCAAACTTATGCTTAGTATGAAGTCATGAATGATGAAAATTATTACAATAATTACAATAATTTATTATACGCTGTCACATCCGATATTTAATGAAAGGAGATTTATATCTATATATATATAATTCTCTTCTTCCCTCAACAGTTTAAACGAGAAGAAGAAGTAAAGGAAAGATCACTCTCTTAGTTCTGCGGATAGTCCACGAGAAAACAAGAGGGAGGGGGGGGGGGGAGAACATGTGGGTATATACGTCGCTACGGATGGCTGCGCGCTGGACTGTCAAACCCTGCCCGCTCCCACCCCTTTCGTCTTGCGGGAGGTTTGGACTAAAAAGTAAACTATCTTCAACTCTGAAGGAAGATCCGAAACATGTAAAACATTTTACAAACAAACATTTTACAAACACTAAATAGCAGGGCCGGACTTAACCATTGTGGGGCACTATTGGAAACGGATTCCGCTGGGCCAAGTTTGGGTAAGGAAGCGGACAATTTGTGAGATTTACGAGTTTGTATTAGAAAATAAATTCGTCTATGTATTTTATTCATTCTTTACTATGTACAGAATTACTTTACGAGCCTTGCGTATAGCAAAGTCATAGAGTATATCATAATAATTCTGTTTCCTAAATAGATCACGCTATATAGCAAGAATTACCAAATGTTACAATCTACCTTTGAGAATTGTTGACCTCAAGTAACTCTTCATTAGTTTCGAAGCTTCTTTCACCAGACTACACAATTACGGCTAATGCATAATGCCGTTTTTATTTATCGCGCGTAGGATTGGCGTTTTCCATATTAAATGACACCCAAGAATGACAATTTTTTTTCTATATATTTCCGTATATTTTAAGGACTTTTTCGTATATTTTGCAATTTCGGGAGATTTCCAGGAGGTCGTGGTAAATCAACAGGAGGGCGCGGGAAATCTGTTTTAAGTTATAAAATGGTTTAATTTAATAATTTATACACCTTGAATTAGCGCGGGTCCTAGGAAAGTGCGGATCCTTTGAAAGTGGGGGCCCACTGCGGTCGCTTACGTTGCAGGGCCTAAGACCGGCCATGCAAAATAGCGCGTATGCTACGCCGCCGGTCGACTAGTTTTAATAATGGGTCATAGTATATTCATATACAAATCGCGTTTTTGAGAATGTACTAGGAGGAAGCAAGAGCTTTTCACATTAATTAAGTAAGTGCCTCTCTAACCGTTCTGCTTTCTCGTATCTTTTAATGGAATGGGTTGCCTGAGTCAGCCAGGCAACCAATGATTTAGCATATTTTAAGTCACAGATCAACATGCATGACTAGATTGACACATGAAATGCGTAAGACGTAACAATCTTATTTTTTGAAGAAACGTCTGTAATCTATAAGTAATACCAAAAAGCTTCAAACTCATTAGGCTGCTATTGTATTATTTATAGTTTTCAGACTACATACATGTATAAATAGAATACATTATGTAATCCTACGAATGCATACATGCAATTTTCGATGCGTTATCAAACTTTATATATTTGTAGAGAATTAGGCTTACACCTATAATATCCGGGAGGGGAGGGTCTTCAAACCATCACTTGCCTCAGACCTCATTGTCTGAAAGTAAAACTTTACTTACTGCCCCAGATCAGCCAACTTAAGCAAACTACAGTTTCCAAATTTCATGAACGTAGCCAAAAAAAATTTTTTTGTGGTTTCCCTTCCCCCTCCAATTAAAAAACTCAAGCATTTTACCATTTTCTACCAGTCGCTGGACTCCATTGAATAGCAGATTTGGTTTTTGAATTTTTTTAGCGGAAGAGTAGCAGGCTAATTGCACTGTAGATACCTCAGAATATGCGTTTTTAAAGCTTAAAATAACGGAAATTATGCTTGGTTCCGGGCGAAGCCCCGGACCTCACTGAGCTCCCCCGGACTTCCTAGCTGCTCTTTGGCGGTGTGTACTGTCTTTCCACTAGTTATAGGAAGAGAGTATTCTAGGGTAGAAAAAACGTTTGAAAGAATGAAAGATCAGAATGTCATGAAAATTAATTACATATACACACACACTCATATATATATATATATATATATATATATATATATATATATATATATATATATACATATATATATATATACATATATATATATAAATTGCGGAGTGGGGTAAAAATCCCCCCCCCACCGAAAATATATGACATGCCATTTGTGGGCCGGTTTATATGGTAATGCCCGGGCCGATTTTGATACTCAGTCCGCCCTGCGTCATTTACTTATTTATAATTGGTTCTTCAATGTTATAATCATTAGGTGTTGTAGCTAAGTTAATAGCTGATGTCTTGGAAGCGTTCTATCCATTTGATAGGCCTACATAATATTGGTGGCTGATGTTTTAAACTCGGCATTATATATAGACTGGCTACCTGGATGCGCTCTGGTCTGTAGTTTCGTTGGTCCCGGGTTCAAACCCTGCCAGCCCTAATTTCCCCGCCTTCTTGCTGGAAGTTTGGGCTAGGATGTAATAACCTTTCGTGCTGAACGAACATCCGAAACTTGCGAAACCAACAAAACACATAGTGATGGAGTGACCATAAGCCAGCACATAAACTAATAGTAAGATTTTTTGGGGAGTCCGAAGATAAATGACGAAGACAGTATGTCAGGTGACTACGCAGCTCTAGCTGCGACCTACATATCCAGCGCAGACATAACCGTTTAGGTTCTCTTTTCGCCGTTTACGTCTGTCATCGATACAAAAACAACTCTAATCGTAAGTCAGTTTTTCTCTTGCCTTTAAGTGCTTGGCGGCGCTCCACCAGACCCCCTTGCTAGAAATGGCGGGGAATCTACAATTTTTCCACTAACTCCAGGAAGAACCTATTCTAGGGCACAATAAATGTCTTCCGAAAGAATGAAGGGTAAAATGTAATAAAGATTATGTACACACACACACACACTTAAATACATAAAAAAAAAATTTCGCGGAAGGGGGGGAGAAAAGATCCACCCCCCAAACCCCCCCCCCGAAAAAAAATCCTGGCTACGCCCATGATATCCATCGAACTTGAGAATTATTTTAATGTATTTTGTGTATTTTGGTGACATCTTTTCAAGCGTCTTTGTAGAGCTGCAACAAAGTTCTAAAAGTTTTGCTCTAGCCATAGAGTTCACATATTTCAATACAACTATTTATGTAATTGAAATGTAAATATAATGGTAGTAACAACTAGTTCAATCCCTTCTACAATCATAAGTCTCGCACAGCTTTCAGCTGAATAGCTTAATTAGTAGGTTTGTATTACAGAATAAGTTATAAGCCTATGTTTTATAAACTTAAAGAAGTCGAGCCACCTGTCAGATACTGTAAACATTGAACCATGTGCTAGATATTTAAAACTACATCTAGAACAATAAGACACGTTTCTATTTGATAGATAAACATTGTGCACATCGATAGCGGATGACTTTGATTTTTAATCTAGTACCAAAGTCTATTTATGACAGCGACGGTGTGTATTACAGCGTTACATTGTTATATTTTTGGGACCATACATTAGATATCTCTGTAGATGACCAATATTCGATGGACTTTGGTATAGGTTCACAATTTGCGATATGTGATTAGCCTACATGTACTCTAAATAAGACGTTGCTATTTTTTTTAACCCCCCATGTTACTAATTGAAGGTTTTCTCTGAAACAGATCTGAAGGCTTTATATTATCTCCTGGCTGGGAGTCTTTAGGTCCATGTTACGCCTATAAAAGAACTTAAAACGCAGATATTAGCACACTAGGCGACAAGTTGCACAACAGTATAATAAGAGTTGACGTCGCACTGACTTGTCTCTTCATTCTAAAATTAATTCTTGAACTTGGTTGCGTTAACGAGATCTGAAATAAGATTTATAGTCTAATAGATTTGTTTAACGACTAAAGTTTCTTCGATATCATTACTAAACAAGGGAAGTAATCACGCTGGCACGATGACAGTGGTGTGCTGCAGTCTCAGTAGCTCACAACACCCCAACTAAAGTTATCATTTATAGGCTAAGTTGTGTGTCAAGTTAGTACACACTTTGAGGTTTGTGGGAACTAAAATTATTGTTTCTTCCTTGGTGATTATTTTAAAACGTTATATCACAGTGCACCATTTTGTTTTCCAGCCATCACGTTTTAGTACAATGGTACTGAAGGTAAGATGTGAAGTACTTATAGAGCTCATAAAACATCCCGCCTACTTGTGTAATAGACGAATATTTGAGACATTTTACGTTTCGAGAGATCATCTTTTCCCTTTGTAACTTCTCAGGCGACTCAAGAGGCTAATCTCTGATACATAGCTTCGGTCACAGGTTGTGACAGGTTGGGCATCTGTAATCATTTTTCACTGTTGCACTTTCACCCTCCTTTCGGCTTGACCTCTGGGGTAACTTGCACTTTTCTTTGGAAGTAACTTTTTGTTAGGGTTTTGAAAGATGACAGACCTATACATTAACCTACAGTTGTGCTAATCTCTGCGTTTAAGTTCGTTTATATGCGTAACATGGACCCAAAGACTGCCTGAAAGGAGATTTACCTATAGGCAATAAAAGCTCTAGCTTTGTCCGCTACTAGCCTGTAGGTCCACTCAAATATGTTTTTAAGAAAAATCAAAAAGAATAAATGCCTTTTGCCTTATGCTGATTACAAGAGGTTCGATGTCTTTAATAGTTTAGGGTCTTATTAGGGCTAAGGCCCTGCTACAAAGTATAAAGTTTATTCAATGATATTGGCGGAATCGAATTCAGATAATGGCAGGATTGTTAATTCCTTAGTTTAGATTACTTTATAAGGTTTCATAGACCTGGAAGTAAATAACATTAGTAAGTTTAGGTCATCATTGAGTTGACCACACAACAACATTGTTAGAAGTGGATAAAAATGGATTAACTTTACATCATCTGCCTCATTGTAACCTAGTGCAGCAAAACGCAAACAGAACCTTCTCTTTTATCTAGCACGCAAGCTTTGACTGCACGCTGTTAGCTGCACGTGCAGTGTTGTCCCTCACACCCCATTCAATAATAGACCATGGGCTTCACTGTTAATGAAATAATCTTACTCCATATGAAACAATGTTTTGATTAAAAGATTTTTTTTTTTTTAATGTTAGAGTCAATTTTAACACTACATTTAATTCGTAGTTTTAGTAATACATGTACATAGTAATACGATGAGCGTTATTAGTGTTATTACAAAGAAATTAAAGACAGAACGTGTACAAGAATTCGAAGAAGGGGTGAAAGGGACGCAAACTTACTGGTGAAAGGGACGCAATCTCATTGTGGTGAAAGGGACGCAATCTCATTGTGGTGAAAGGGACGCAATCTCATTGTGGTGAAAGGGAGGTGATCTCACTGTGGACTTCTCATCATATCACAATGAACATTGTATTTTTGTTAAAAAGTTCAGATTTCCAGGGCATGAACACAGACCTTAGTAGCGAGAATATACACATTTCTTACTCAGAACATCTTAATCCCTGACAACTACTAATTTCTAAAAGACGGTTACAATTTTAGCTTTTACTTTCGAAAGTCTACATCTACATGTATGTCTACATTGAGAACAGGCGGTCTCACCTCTCTCACCTCTCTCACCTCCCATTCTCTTTCTTTCTCTCTCTCTCTCTCTCACCTCTCTCTCTCTCTCTCTCTCTCTCTCTCTCTCACCTCCCATTCTCTTTCTTTCTCTCTCTCTCTCTCTCACCTCTCTCTCTCTCTCTCTCTCTCTCTCTCTCTCACCTCTCTCTCTCTCTCTCTCTCTCTCACCTCTCTCTCTCTCTCTCTCTCTCTCTCTCTCTCACCTCCCATTCTCTTTCTTTCTCTCTCTCTCGCTCTGTGATTGTGTGTTACTATTTTCTGTCTGTGTGACTAACAAGTGTTGGCCGGTCTTATGGTCTCCTTTAAAATCACAAAACAACTTCCATTAATCCAATTATTTTTCAATTATATTATATTCAATCAATTATATTTCAATCTAGAGAGATCCACAATTGGAAAGCCAGGCCTTGGACTGGATCGAGGCCAACTTGGGCGAACCACTGGACAGGAAGAAGCCATATGATGATCTCCTGAAGGACGGAATCATTCTCTGCAAGTAGGTTGTCATGTCCTCTTCTCTTCATCCACCTCCTAGAGGCGTGAGGCATCACTGGAATGACTCAATTTAATGAAGTGCATTTAAATTATGAGATGATGCGCCTCAAGAAACGCCCATGTAGATCTATTGGAAATACATTTTTTGTGACAATTATAAACAGATGGATATATTGAGTTTCAAATCTATCACTTATCGTAACAAATACTAAGTATAATTAAACATTTTATACGGCTTCTTCGTGCAGAGTTCACACACTGGCGGGACTTCACAGAAATTCAAAATATAGAGAAAAAATAATTTTCAAATTTAACGTTTAATAAAAAAAATAAAAACAAAAAACAACTTTCAAAAAACAAACAACAAAAAGTTGTGAGCCAAACGGGGTATAAATCCACCCTTAAAGCTATATTTATCAATAACGTACGCACTATTTCCATTATTCGATATGAAACAAAATAATTAATTACCAATAATTAATTGACTAATTGATTCATGCTTTGTTAGGTAAAATAAATAAATGTTTAAAAAATCAACTTGATCGAAAAATGCGTGAAGGAGAAATAGCGTTAACAATATTTAAGAGGACTAAACCCTACAAATTACGCCACAAATATGAATACTGAAGTATATCAAACAAAATAATTAATTGCCAGTAACTAATTGTCTAATTGATTAATTTTTAAAATTGATTCATGTCTTGTCTATACCAATGAATAATTGCGGGAAGTTTTAACTTGATGCGAGAATGGGTGTGAGAGAAATAATGTGTACACACTTTTTACCAGACAGACTGATA
This sequence comes from Biomphalaria pfeifferi, assembly GCA_030265305.1. NCBI lineage: Eukaryota > Metazoa > Mollusca > Gastropoda > Planorbidae > Biomphalaria > Biomphalaria pfeifferi. The sequence continues at coordinate 350,111 of JASAOG010000318.1, read as the reverse complement.
GATGGACAGAAAGACAGAGTGAGCTCATTTTTTACAAAATCTTCAAAACGTCAACATTTGTACATTCTCAATGTTCTAAAAAATCTTTCAGTACGGTTGTTGCGTCCCTTGCTCCTGATCTCTTGCCAAGTCTTGAAAATCTTTCTTTTTTTTTTTTTATGTTTGTCTTTCTGCTTTATATTTCAACGTCAGACTTGAAACAGTTTCAAATGTTCGTTCTTGTTGTTGAGATCTAAGTCATAACATCAAAATACGTTGTCAGCACTAGCGGATCCAGTAAGGGGGAGCGATAGGGACGATAGCCCCCCCCCCCCCCCCACTCGGCCGACCCCTGCCTCCGAAAGGGGGGGGGGGGAAAGGACGAATTTTAGTCTAGAAATCATGAGTGTTTATCCATAGGGCTAGGGTTTACTGGGCATTAGGGTTTGGAAAAAAAAATCGACCACCCCCCTCCAAAGTTCTGGATCCGCTAGTGGTTCTCAGTCTCAAATGAAATATTTCACTTCTTTTTCATCTAGGCAGAAAAAGAAAAAAAAAAAAACATCTTTAACTCAAATGAGCCACTAAAATTTGTGATCACTCTGACATGTACAGTCTGACATTTACTGGAACAATGTTGCTACTGGATGTAAAACAAGTTATCTTACAACAGTCCTTTTGTTTTCTCTTTCTGTAATGGTTACCACACGTCCGGGAAAGGAGGAAAAGTACTCCTTGTTGTTGAGGTTTCGTCCTCCATCCAACGGCATTTGCATTAAGTATGAAAATGTCCTCCTTTAGTGATGTCACTTATTGCAATTGCATATTATCCTGTAATCTATTCCTTCATATCTTTGTTTTAAGGACAAATTGCAATGCATATAGTGTCAAGTATACAGTGCCTAAATGAAAAAGTTTGGATGTGTGCTTACTGAGGGTGGGGCTTAAGCTGGAATCCAGATTGTGACTAAGGCATTTCTCACACTTTCTCCTCGTAGTGACTACATTGATGGGCACACAAGTTCATTCCTCCCTGTCTTTTCCCTTAGAAGAATCTCTTCAATGACATGTCCGTCCATTCTTTGATATTGTCTTCCCAAAGCTTTCTTCATCTGCCACTTCTTCTGCCACTTCTTCTTTTTCCTGGTACTGTTCCCTGAAGGAAGGTCTTTACGATCACCATCACGTCACTTAAAAACTTTCTTTTGAGAGTATAATATTTAGCGCTTGTAGATGCTCTTCTCGTAGCTCTTCAGTGTGCATCAACAACGCTTCATCTAGTGTAGTGACTTTATTTGCCTACATTTGAAACTAAGTTAGAGATAAGGAACAGATGTGAGTGTGTGGTGGGTTGAGAAACTGAATGTGTTACTGAAATATTGTTTTGTTATATGTCTTTTTCTTTTGTCTCTGTAGACTCATGAACAAACTAATGCCCGGATGTATCAAGAAGATAGACACCAAGGGAGGAGGCTTTGCCCTCATGCAAAACATTGAACGTTTCCAGGTCAGTTGAAATGCAAAGTGTGATTATCTTACTTTTAATATCTTAATCTACTTGGAAAACGTAAAAGGGCTGATTCATTCTTTCTTTCTTTTTTTTTTTAATCTTAGATGTTTTTATAGGTTTGAGAAATAGAGGAAAAACAAATGAGTTTATAGACTGTTTGTCTAGAAGTGTGATCCCTCCAACCGTAACCCTTCACCCAGCTCTCATCAACACTATGAACATTGACGCCCTGGTGAATATAATGAATAATAAAAGATATAGAAAGATATTTAATGGAGGAAGGCATCTAAGGAGATGCTTAGTGAACTGAAGGGTTAATGTAGACCAATACCAAATGGCAGATGTCACCAAATGTTGTGTGTGTGTGTGTGTATAGCTCAAATAGAAATGTTGTGTGTGTGTATAGCTCAAATAGAAATGTGTTCTCATTGAAAAAGAGAATTGCGAGTGTGGATAAAGACGACAGAAAACAAAAAGGTCTCTCTGAAGCTCCACTACCCCCCCCCCTCCCCGTCCTTTACCAGTCTACAGTCACGTGATGCATTTCCATTTCCCTGACCATCTCCAAGTGTTTGGGTTTTTGTGCAAAGCTGATATCAACTTTGTCTGTCTCTCTAGAAAATGTTTTATCACATCATTTATCCCTCGCCTCATCTCGGATCAAGTTGAAATTTTGTACAATTATTCATTGGTTTAGACAAGACATGAATCAATAAAATATATTTAACCAATTAATTAGATTGTTTAATACTAACAAGGGAAATTAATCCTTCAGTATTACACGCATAGGCTAAATATGTATGGTTTCGTTCTCTTAGATAATTGAACAAGTTATCTCTCCCGCACCCATACTCGGATCAAGTTGAAACTTTAAATAATTATTTATTACACGTAACAAAACATGAATCAATTTAATAATTAGCCATTTGGTCATTTGGTCAATTAATTATGTTTAATTAATTATTTGTTTGATATCGAATATCGAAGCTTTTTTTTTTTTTACAAAAAAAACAACAAATTTTTCTATATTTTTATTTTTCTTTCTGACCATACATTGTGTTCTGTTTCAGGCCGCTGCTAAACAATGGGGTGTGCCCGCTAACGAGGTCTTTCAAACAGTCGATCTCTGGGAGAAAAAGAATATTCCTCAAGTCACTTTGTGCATCCACGCTATGGGAAGAGTGGTCAGTTGAATTAGTTTTATTTTTACATTCACGCTATGGACAGAGTGGTCAGTTGAATTAGTTTTATTTTACATCCACGCTATGGGCAGAGTGGTCAGTTGAATTAGTTTTATTTTACATCCACGCTATGGGCAGAGTGGTCAGTTGAATTAGTTTTATTTTACATCCACGCTATGGGCAGAGTGGTCCGTTGAATCAGTTTTATTTTACATCCACGCTATGGGCAGAGTGGTCAGTTGAATTAGTTTTTTTTAATGTTTTTTTTTTTGCATCCATACTATGGCCAGACAAGTTTTAACTGTTCATTTAAATCACCGTTGTTACCCTAATTATGACTTGTTTCATTGCTGGGGACCCCCGTTGCTGTGACATCAAGCTAAACCAATGAGTTGACACTTACGTGTCCTGCTTTGGTTTATCCTGTAGTCTTACTTTTACTCAGGTTTGTATGCAAATCTTTCCATTTTATTCTTACTCATAGGCCCAAACGAGACCAGACTACAAAGGTCCAATTCTAGGACCCAAAATGGCTGAGAAGAACGAAAGACAATTCACAGAAGCCCAGCTTCTAGAAGCCAAAAATACAGTCAGCCTTCAGTATGGAACCAACACGGGAGCTAATCAGTCTGGTATTAACATGGGAAAACCGAGATCGATCATGGATTAAGGAACCTCGTATTTTCTCTGATAAAAACTTGCACCAAGACAACGAAAGAATTTATATCGTATTTAAGAGTGTTGTTTTAGAAATTGATAGTTTAGCTATGGATATATGAAGAGTTGATTTGAGATGTGAGAACATGCCATTAATAAGTAGTTGAACAAGTTTACCCAAACATTTGTATTCAATTATTTAAAAACTAGATGATTGGAAGTTACTACTGCTTTGCTTTCAATGTAATTATAAAGCCTATTTATAAACCAAATACCTCGGTCTAGATTCGCAATTATAAAAAAGTCAATGGAAATATACATCCAACTACATCTCCACACGACGTAACCACTGATTGATGATCATCGTATATTTCCCGTGAGTTCAACTCCATGTGATAAAAGTTTTCTTAGGAAATGTAATAGTACCATCATAACACTAAATAGAATATGGATATAATTAAATGTTACCCATATTTGTTTCAAAACATTAATAATGTGTTTTTTCTTTGAATATATTCAATATATTCATTTATACTGTATGATTCCTTATATTTGTTGTTTTTTTCGGTAGATGTAGTTAGACTCTTTGTGTCAATGTTTATGTAGATTGTGTGTATTCTACAAGTGATCTACTTACTAGTCATCTTCTAGCCTACATTTTGTACATGTACACACTTTGGTTTTATTGTTTTATTTTGTACATACGTAACAAAGTTTTGAGCATTATATTTCTGTTCATTGATTGATTTCATTTTCAATAGAATTCGGGTTTTCCTAAAATTATTTTCTCTCTGTCATGATGTTTGGAATTTGAAAGTTTTCTTTTTGTTGTCTTTTGTTACCACGTTCCAATAAAATGTACACATTTTTTAAAAGGCTTTATGTCTCCCATGTTTTATAGGCAAGTTTCAATCTTTTGATTCTTTTGTCTTTAGAACTAAGTCGTAAAATAAAGAAACTGTCAAGTAATTAAAAGAAAAATAGGTATGATAATAAATTCACGATTAGGATGATACATGGATTTATGTAAGACGTAATTATCTTTGTTTTGAAGGAACGTCTTCAGTGTCTAAGGTAAGAAGAACTAATCTGCACTAGAACGATGTTCATTAGCACACACACACAAACAAAATACTGTGTGCATTACACAAGTCTGCAGATAACAGCTGTCTCGACGAGTTTGGTATTAAAAACTCAAACTGTGTGAATGCAATACAGACACTAAAGTAGGAGATCCGGACACGTGGTAAGGAACCAATAGAATATCTTTCAAAACATTGTGCACACACTATCAAGTGGACACAAACAAAAACAAGAGAACAAAAAACGATTTGTAAAAACCAAGAAAGTGTTAATAGGAACATAACTGCTGCTCATACTGATAGAAAAGTAGTGGCAACAGTACATAAACACAGACACAGATCTTATATCAGCTCACCCTGTCTGTCTGGTTGTAATCCTTGACATTTCTCATTCTCGGATCATGCTTAAACTTTGCACAATAATCATTGCCGATGACAACGCATAAATCAATTTTAAAAATTTACCAATTAGTCGTAATTAAATTTTTTTTAAATTAAAACATACTAAGCTAGGGGGAGATAAGCATTTCATAGAGAACTAGATCGTTTGCTAATTTATTTTTTCTTAGAAAGACAATCAGATCTGAGACTCTGTTGACTTCTATTTTAATAAGTACTCGAACATCAATCGGCCTCCCGTACACTGGAAGCTCCAGACTTCAAGTTGGAAGTAAAACTCGTGTTTTTTTTTTTTTTTTTTTTTTTACAATACAGCTTTTGAAAAAATCAGAGCACGGAAACCTCCTCCCAGATACACACACCCCCTTTTCAAAAATGATCAATTAAAGTGATTGCACTAAAGCGCACTGAGTATTCTATAAGTCTTAAGTTGTGCAATACAAAAACAATTAATAAAAATATTTTCAATAGCACAACTTTATTATTATTAGTCTAGAACTATTAAAAAATAATCATTTTTTGATTCAAATAAGCATTGGTATTTTCATATTTTACTTGTTTAAACACTATACATTGTAGAATTCATTCAACCAAAGATAGAATTAACAAAGGGAGTTAATGTAAGTAATGTCTGTAGTTTAAGTTTCAAACGAGTTGCTTCCTCTATCTATAAGACCATTAGAATAGCATATAATAGGCTTACTAAGTTGATTGTGAAATTCTTTATTGTGTCTATGAAAGTTTTAGTTTTAAATTCAAAGTAATATCCTATGACAATATCCTGAATATAAAACTAGATACTAGATAACTCTTCGTTGTTTTCACATGAAATGACATTCGACATCAGCAACATATTTATTTGTATGTTCATTAGTCATGTAACTGAAAAACAATGACATCCATATCTCGGCAAAATAGCTGGGGCTTTTTCGCTGTATCCTTTCTCGTTACAGAAGTCAGTAGTGTGATCAATCGAGTGTTTTCATTGCGTGGTACGAAACAGTGGTACAAGTAATTTCTACTGTCTCAATCTTCACGATTTTAAAGCTTTTTTTCAAATCACTTTTTTTTATTCTAAATATTCTTCATTAGACTCAGAGATGTATGCAGTTCTTGATGCTAAGATGCCAACGTGACAACTACAAATCAAATGAATCACATTTTTTCCTGAGCCTTGTTTCCAGATGGCGTATCTTATCTTATATAATTCAGAGGTTCCTTCAAAAAAAATGATTACGTCCTACTCGTCATGCATTTAGTCATGCATATTAACCAATGACTTAAATTCTGCCAAGTCACTGGTTTTCCTGGCTAGCTCAGGCAACCCATTCCATGCTCTAATAGCACTAAGGAAGAAGGAGTATTTGTACAAATTTGTCCTAGCATATGGGTCTGAGAATGTATTGTTATCTTTGTGTCTATCAGAGTATTTTATTAAATTTTGTTTTTGTATTTGAAGATTATGGTTCAGTGTTTTATGCATAATTGCTACTTTACTTTTGAATCTTCTGTCCTGAAGGCTTGCTAAAGTTACTCTAGTCAAATGTGAATATTCATTTGTTATGAATCTCACTGCTCTATTGCATGTCTGTTCCAGTTTCTTAATGTTTACTTGAGTTGAGGGGGCCCAAACGGAGGATGCATATTCTATTATTGGCCTAACCAAGTTTAAATAACATTTTAGTTTTATGTTCTTATTTGATTTATAGAAATTTCTTTTAATAAATCCTAATGCTTTGTTTGATTTTTTTTTATAGTTTCATCAATATGTGGATTCCATGACAGTTTTTCATTTATTATAACACCTAAGTATTTTGCGTTTTTAGTCTGTGTTACTGGTTTGTATCTTTCCATAGAGGAAAAGAGAGTAAATTGAGTAGCATCTCAGGTCCCTGAAATCTCAAATCCATCAAAGTTTCTGAATCGTAGCATTTTTGAAAATGTAATTAAAGCTTTGCTCTCCCTATTAAGAAACTCTCATGTATACAAGCTGCCAGCAAAATAAAAGACACACACACAAACATATTGTAGCTAAGTCTACAAATATGCAGCTTCTTGAGTGTCGATTATAGAATCATTCGTGATATAAGTTATTCCATTGTTCTCATTAAAGATTTTCTATATTCAATTAATGTTTTCATTGAGGTCCAATTTAATTACATTGATGTTTTCATTATTTGTTTTGCAAAGCTGCAATTAGTATTAAATTTTATTACATTTGATTACACTACACACATAACGGAGTTAGTATTACGATATTTCATTTTAACCCAAGGAGCCTAGGTATAGACACTATTTAATTCAGACATTTAGCCATCGCCATAGACATTTGCAAGATAATTACATGAATTAATTGTTCTACTTGAACGCGGATGCAATTACAGAATACCGAACAGTATGAACACAATTTTTCATTCTGGTGTTTTTTATAACATTAATTCATGTATCATAATCCGTAGACAAATATAATATTAATCACGGAGATATCAATAATCTAGAAAATAAAAAATAATTTTAACCATCAGAGTACTTTTGTTTTATTAATTAATTATTAATTGATTAATTATTATCTCTCTTCTCTAAGTTTAGCACGTTCGTATTTAGTAAAGCATTGTACAGACAAATTAAAAGTTGCCATCCTTAATTTCACACTACACATATTGCTGGCCTCCTTTAGTAACGTCATCTCGCAGAACACTTTGTCATAAGACTGTGGAGCCCTATTTTGGAGAGACACTCCCGTCCACATATATCGCAGCTTAAAGTGTCTTTCACTTTAGTTGTAGAGAAACCAGTCATTTTTCGTTTGGCGCGCTTTTTTTTTCCAGAGCAGACGCCAATGTTTTTTTTTATCGATTTCTTCAGCTTTCCTGTTCACCGTCTCTCTCAGCATGGGGTGTGGTCTAAGACTTTGTTTTCCATATAGTTAGTATCTACATTCATTTCTTTGAGGTCCCATTTGAATACATCCACATAATGGATAAGGGGTCGACTCACACACTACACATATTAGTGTAATAAGACTTACAAATCGCTTTGTTTGTTTAGTCATTTCTTTTATCTAGGCTAGAAAAAATAATGTAATAACGATAAATATACCAAGATTGCTATGTAACATTTTTTAAAGAATTTAAAGCATTACAATTTTTAAAGCCTACACATTTTGTTTTGTTTTCTTTCAAGGTCTTCTGTGATCCCCTGTTGGTCGTGTGCCTGGGTACAATGAATCGCTGCGCGCCTTGATTGCTAGGCGACTGTTCAGACGATAATCTATAAAATAAATATTTAGGAAAAAATAGTTTATTTGTAAAATGTTTGACATGTTTCGGATGTTCTTTCAGAGTTGAAGATAATCTACTTCCTAGTCCAAACTTTCCGCTGGACGACGGAGGATTACAGCGGGCAGGGTATGAGCCCGGAACTATCTTGACGACCGATTTAGAGTCCAGAGCGAATACCGCACGACCAGGCAGTCATTAGGAACAAAGTAATAAATAGCGCGCAAGGAGTAACAATGTTTAAAAAACTTGACGATAAAATTATTGAAATTTAGAGAAACATAGCGGGCGCCACAGAGGAAATGTCATTTTGAGTCCATCAGGAAAGACATTTGTTGTATCAAGACGATATTTTGACCCCTTGAGAAAAAAGTGGACATTTCTTAACCAAAACAGTATTGTCAAACGTAAAATTTAAAGCTTACACGTTTCTGAGCCGTCGAAATTCGAAAATTTTAAAAAATCTCTTTTGTGGGGGCCGATCTCTTGTGGAGGCCCCGGGAAGTGGCCTTGCCTGCCCTACCTAAACTCCGGCCCTGTATTTTAAATTTATGATAAATTATCTGCAACTCTTTCTGGAATGTGTGATACATTTCCTTTGACAAGTACTTTGATAAAATTTAAATAAAATTTATTGAAGAAAATGTGATTTTAAAAAGAATGTTGACAAATAAAATTTTCGTTGTTTTTTTTTAACAGTAACCCAAAAACAAACTGTCAAACAGTGACAATGTTTCATTTCGATCTGTAGTAGAAGGATTATTTTCTGCCGCTTTAGTAGCTTCATACATTTGTAAGTAAGAGAGGATTTTCTTAATTCAGATTTCAGTGATATGGTGTTGGGTGTTGAGTGTCCGGTTCAGTTATGTAGAGTATTTAGATAGTATTAAGAGTATGTATTGGACGTTTCAAATCATGTGACTGGTCAATGCCAAATTGGTTTAAAGTTCAACAAAATGAAAGATGCAAAAGTATTTCCATCCATTTTCTGAACTAGTTTCGTGTCTTTTTCAGATTTCATAGTTTCAAAAACTAGCTTTCATTTTTATAATGTGGATCACAATATTTTGTTAGTCACTTATGCTTAAAAAAAATATGTATCACTGATTTCCAAACTCATTGTCCAAACATAAGTGATTCAAATCAGATATGAGTGGCATTCATTATTCATTTCTGGTGGAAGCTTTGAAGTCAATCACAAAGGTGTGCATTAATTCACTCAAAATAAATCTTTAATCCTGGATTTGGTGATTGTGTGCTACATTACTACATCCGTGACTTAGAAACTGCTCTGCAGTCAACACACTTCTGTATCTTACCAACATTATATGGCAAGTGGCAAGGTAATTAGCTTAGTTTCATTATTTTAAAGTTCGATAATGACTTTAGTATTTCAGCCACATAAAGTAGTGAGTTGTATGCAGTTCATAAATAACCCAGAAGAAAATATAAACATCTTGAGTCTTGCCGCTAGATAGGAGTTGAGTTTGTTTTATATACAGCAGAACACATATATAATGTTTATGAATACAATACAATGGTACCATCAAACTGATTGTCCCAGACTGGGCTAAATATAATTAGATGTACCTAATATTGGAGTACACAGGCTACACTTCAGTTTGGGGAAAATCAGAAAAAGATAAATACAGTCCTAAAGATTATCTTGATTCTAGAAATCTTTTATAGTGTGCGCTCTGAGAGCACATTCGCATGTTGTAAAGGGTTAACTCTGTAGTACCCTCCAGTATTATGTAAAGGGTTAACTCTAGAGTACCCTCCAGTATGTTGTAAAGGTTAACTCTAGAGTACCCTCCAGTATGTTGTAAAGGTTAACTTTAGAGTACCCTCCAATATGTTGTAAAGGTTAACTCTAGAGTACCCTCCAGCAAACTTCCGAGAGACTTGATTAGATGAACACGTAACGAGTGCTGATACTCTGAGAGTTTGAATAGGAAACATATGTACACAGTGAAATACTTCTAATCTTGACAACATTAATATAGTTGTAGCTCGCTCATATCGGTCAATATGTTAACACTTATTTAAATATCGATACTTCAAATAAAAGAATGAACTTAGAAAACAAATGAGTCAAGTATCTCTGTACACTAAAAAAGCCTGTTTTTTAAAAATAAGGATTTTAAAATTGCTTCCTTAACTGATTTTATATGACGATTTCTAATAAAAAAATTTTTGTGGTCATTCATTAAAGACATTAGTATCTCATTTAAAAAGAAACATACTTTTGTGGACTATTGTAGTTTTAACTCATTCTCTCCTTATCGACGATACCATCGTTGATTTGACCTCATTAAATTAAATAAATGTTTAAATTTATAGACATGACTGTGTGTTATGTAGAAAGGGCATGCTTTAATTCTATCCCAAATACAACATTTTCTGATAGCAAACATTAAAGCTATTGAATCTTTATCATAACAGGGTAGTGAATTAGTAATGTGCAGAATGTAGAATTTCTTCGAAACATGGACAAATAATAACGGAGAGAAAGAGTTAAAATCTCCCTAAAATGAGCCTCTTTAATTAAATTGATGCCCTGAAATTTGAGTGCTGTTCCGTAACAAAGAAAGTGTCCATGAGAAAGAAAAAGATACTATCACTTTAGTGATGTTATAATTTAAGATAAACCTTTTCTTTTTATAAAAGATATTGTACTTTATTTCTTTTTATTGTTTGAAAAACTCACCACACAAAGAGCATCAAGGTCAGATGTAAGTAAAAGTGAAACCAGCAGACGATCAGACTTGTTGGATGTTTACACGATGTCTGTAATTATAAGTTAAATGATCATCCATTAAAATTTCTCTCCCGCACTTTTCCGTAGGACGTAATCATCTTTTTTTTTTCTGAAGTGACGTCTGTATTTTATAAGATAAGATAAGATATACAATTAACCGAAACTAAATATGAACGATAAACTATCTTTAGTTTGAACGTTTTTCAACTTTGCTTGTAGTTTGGCGTTCAGTTGGAAGCAACGATCGCTTTTTGTGTCGACGCCTCGCTGCGTATAAATCTCTTTCTATTATCTATATGTCAAGATGAACACCACATTTACTTCCGACTCCCTGGCGGGTGCTGTTATCGATCCGGCCATCAAGAATGTATTTCTGACTGTCAATCTATTGGGCCTCTCCGAGCTGATCGGGATCTTTGGGATCGCCGCCAACATCGTGAACATTATCGTCTTTAAGCGGCAAGGCTATCGAGATGGCGTAAATGTCACACTGACCGCTTTGGCCATCAGTGATCTGGGTGCCCTGTGTACCCAGCAGATCTCCAACACTTTCGTTGACCCATGGATACGCGAGACGAAGTTCGTCATGCTGAAAACCCACCTGTTCATCTTCATGATCTACGCCCATGGTTATTTCATCAGAATCGGCGGACTGGTCACGGCTTTCGCCGCCTTTGAACGTTGCATCCTAGTTTCCTTTCCGCTAAAAGTTAAAACTTTCATCACGTCGAATATCGCCGTCTTGGTGAACGCAACGTTTTTCCTTTTCTGCCTCTTGTACTTCATCCCGTTGTGGTTGGTGGTCTACGTGGACTGGAAGTACTCGCCTTCTATCAACAGATCCATTCTGTCCATGATTTTCAGAGAGAACCGGGAGAGCGTTTACTCCATCTACTACTTCATCGCCGACATGTTCGTCCCGTACGCAACGATCCTCATGCTCTTGCTGTTCACTACCGTCATCATCCGTACGCTCAAGACACAGTCCGAGTGGAGGAAGAACGCAGAGGTCAATGCCCATCGAGCTGAACATTTCGTCTCCAGCAAGCAGCGGAAGGTGGTGGTCATGCTGATGGCGGTGTCCGTCATGTTCATGGTGTGCCTGACCCCACACTCCATCCTGCACACGGCGCTGGGACTGTTCCGGGAGATGAAGGTGGACGGCACCTATGCCAGCCTGTACTTCGTGTGCTACTCCTTCACCACCTTGCTAGAGACAGTCAACTGCAGCGCCACTATTTTTGTCTACTCCACAATGAGTACTCGGTACAGGGAAGAGCTCACCTTATTAGTGGCCAGCTTCAAGTCGAAATTTCTTTTCCGCCGCACATTTTTGTAGTAGATGCTTAATGACTTCCTTGAGAGTCCCAGGTTTAATTCCTGAAACGCTGTATGTTGTTTGCTTTGAATTGAAAAGAATATATAAAGAGAGAGTGTGTGAGAGAGAGTGTGTGAGAGAGAGTGTGTGGGAGTGTGAGAGAGAGAGTGTGCGAGAGAGATAGAGAGTGAGAGATAGATAGTGAGAGAGTATGTGTGGGAGTGTGAGAGAGAGTGTGTGTGAGAGAGAGTGTGAGAGAGATAGAGAGTGAGAGATAGATAGTGAGAGAGTGATACCCTGTATGTTTGCTTTGAATTGGAAAGAATATAGAGAGAGAGCGAGTGTGTGAGAGTGTGTGAGAGAGAGTGTGAGAGAGAGTGTGTGGGAGAGAGTTTGTGAGAGAGTGTGTGAGAGAGAGTGTATGAGAGAGAGTGTATGAGAGAGAGATAGAGAGAGTGTGTGAGAATGAGAGAGAGAGTGTGTGAGAGAGAGATAGAGAGAGTGTGTGAGAATGAGAGAGAGAGTGTGTGAGAGAGATAGAGAGTGAGAGATAGATAGTGAGAGAGTGTGTGTGGGAGTGAGAGAGAGAGTGTGAGAGAGAGAGTGTGTGGTGATAGAGACAGAGAGAAAGAGAGATAGAGGCGTGAGAATCGTGTTAACGTAAAAAAAATGATAGTCCATGTTAAAGAGATACATTTGAAATGTACTACTGAATGTCTCTAAGACTCTTGAACATTTATTTGCCTCACATATTTTTGTATGATCTAAATTTAGAAAGTAGATTCTTTTGTTGTAGGAGCGTTTCTTTTTAAAATGAAAAAGATTTACGAATTTAATCTAAGGGTTGATGAAATGTTGACCATTGACCATTAGGTTTAATCTTTTGTTTTAATTAACTCAACCCCCTGATTAGTTGTTCACCAATTTAACGCAATTTACTTGTGATTGGAAACTTCAAGGTGTGAATCGAAGACACCGCTCACCCACATATACGCTTGACCCTCGTGTAATACTTGCTATTAACTACATTATAACAGTTGTATGCTACATGCTTATTTTGGCTGGAACCCCTTTATATCAATCCCCAAAGTTACGACCCTCATTGCTAACTTCCTGTAATATTTAACAGGTGACGTCTCTAGATGGGGCGTGATGGTACAGCCGAGGACTGGGATTTGATTCGGGGCTTTTAGGTCGCGCTTGAATCCACACAACTGTAATGGGTACATTACTTGTGTTGATTGTTGGTTACTTGTCACATGACACCCTCTTTAATCTTCGCCAAAAGAAACAGACGAACATTACATGCCGCCATTGTCCTTTTATTTTTAAACACACCCCCCCCCCCCTAATCCCTAGTGTCCAAAAAAAAACAATGCCTTCATACCATGGACCCTGGCTATTCTTGGACTCCTCAACACTATGTCTAGAGGAGTATTTAATGTGTACAGTATTCTTATTTGCGCTTTAACAACTTAGCACACACGAAACACATTTACTTGCGTTTACACATCTATAAACTATATGGAAAGAAGAAATGGAATTTTTAATAAATGTCTACAAATGCGAGCTAGATGCCAATATTTGATTTCAGTGCTTCTAGAGACGAACAAAAAAAGAAAGAAAAGAAGACTCCTGTTGAGATAGAAACTAGTTGCACTTCCGGTTTATAAAAAATGCATTGGGACGAAAAAAAAACAAAAACAAAAAAAGTATCGATACGGGGAAATGTGGATTGGATCGTGACAAGTCCATCGTGGCTCTCCTGTAGATGTTAAGTAATAACAGGTTAGAATCTCGTATTTTGTGTACCCCCAAGAGGTAAGATTAGTGGTAGTTGAGTCTGGGCTTTGGGTGATATCTGGACGTCAATGTGATAGGTGAATGAGTCTGGGCTTTGGGTGATATCTGGACGTCAATGTGATAGGTGAATGAGTCTGGGCTTTGGGTGATATCTGGACGTCAATGTGATAGGTGAATGAGTCTGGGCTTTGGGTGATATCTGGACGTCAATGTGATAGGTGAATGAGTCTGGGCTTTGGGTGATATCTGGACGTCAATTTTGAATTTGACATTCAGGTTTAAAGGAGGGAGACTTGTTCTTAAGGCCCTTGCAAACTACACGTTTGTATCTCAATTAAAAAAATAAATATACGATTTAAAAAAAAAATAGAATTTAAAGTATAAAGAAAGGCATAGGAGCCTTAACATTACTCTGTGAGGGTAAAATGGCCGCACGACGCATTGAAACATCTGCTTAGGCTGAACTCGACGGTTGGCAAACAGCGCCTTTGGACTCAGTAGCCCACTTCCCATATGTATATTTCACACTAGATGGCTTTCCGTCGTGTGGCCGCGAGAGATGAATTAATCACAAAGCAGAACTTTAACTCTTCCTTCACTCACAACAAATAAAAAAAATGCGAGATATACTTCCAGCGAAATGTCTCAGAATTTAAGATGTCTAAGGACACTGCAACAAACTTTCTGGCCAGTTTCTAAAATCCAACGAAGAGAGACAACTTTTATCCGAAAATCGCACAATATTTGTCCAAAATTGTTAATTTTTCTTACGAGTATATAGTAATTATTTCAATTTTAACCAGTTTTAAACTATGTCGCCCCCTCCTTTGTCGGGGTTGGGAGAGGGGCGAATGATCCCACAGACACATCCGCTATAACTCTTCAAGTAGGAAGGCGATTTAATTTGTGTGTGGATATCAAAGAATATGAAAAAAAGTCAAATATCTGTAGAATATAAATGCTATTTCTTGATATTTTAATCTTTTTTAAAAAAAGTATATTTTGTTGATCCTCCCCTCTGGTATGTTGGGCCATTGTATGGGTGATTGTATTAACCTCACTCTCCTCCGCCAAATGTTACCACTTTGGAGGAGGGACGGTTTGATTTTTGTGCAGAAATCACAGTTCGAGATCAAAAGTAGTCAAATCTATCTGTTACTTGTTGATATTTTAAACCGTTGGTATTTCGGCTTGTCGTTAGCAGGTTGGGTCTTAGGAAGGAAGTTCCTTGTTCCTTTTGTGGAGAAATTACATAATTTATGCACACAATATAAGTGATATATGGTATATATTATCTTCCAATATAGAGAAATTATCTATATCAAATTCGTCGACATTTTGTCGCCCCCGTCCATAAGTATATTCAAACAGGAGTTAGATTTCGCTAAATTTTAAAAGTAATTCCTCAGGTTTTAAAATGTTTATATACTGGAATGAATGAGTTGCAATTATATAAAGAAAGACTTAAAAAGAAACTCAAATGTTCTGGATCTCCTTGTTAGTATACATCAGATCTATTTAAGTAGAGAACTGCTATTTTAAAACGAAAATCGAACAGAAGCGATCGAAATGTTTAAACATGGGTAAAAAGTAGATTATTTCAACCAAGAAACAATTCAACCAAGAAAAAATTCAACCAACAAACAATTCAACGAACAAACAATTTAACCAAGAAACAATTTAACCAAGAAACAATTCAACCAAGAAACAATTCAACCAAGAAACAATTCAACCAAGAAACAATTCAACCAAGAAACACTGATCAAAGGAAAAGCAACATGACTGAAAGCATTTTTGTGACCCCTGACAAATGTCTGGCTAGTTTCGAGGTGCTGGCTAGAAATGTCCAACACTCAGAATGAGAAACTGTTGAACAGATCGAAACATTTTTTTAAACCCCTCTAACACAAAATAAAATACACTTCTTTACTTCCTCAGAACACGAGGATGTGGTGCTACCAGCACAAAACTCTACAACTTATATTGGCTAAACTCATTGTCTTAACTTTAACCCCTTTACTCCAGGCATCCTTCCATACCTTTACCCACCCGCCGCCCGTCACTCTTAATGTCCCTAACCTGGCAGACTGTCTAAAAAAGTCTGGAACAGACGAGGTATCATCACAAATACAAAGCTAAGGATCTATCGAGCTGTCATCAACCCTACATTGCTCTATGCCTCAGAAACGTGGACAGTGGACAGAAAGCAAGCAAAGAAACTGAACCATTTCCACATGACATGTCTTAGAAAAATACTGAATGTCAAATGGCAGAACAAAATACCAGATACTGAAGTCCTTCGAAGAGCAGGTCTGCAAAGCATCCACACAATCCTGATGCAGTCCCAGCTGCGATGGGCAAGACACGTCTGCAAAATGGAAGAACGACTAAACGACTCCTGTATGGCAAACTAAGAGACGGAAAGTGCTAGCAAGGCGGTCAGAGAAAACGCTCCAGGGACACCCTCAAAGGCTTTCAGCATAGACCCAGTTACCTGGGAGACAGAGGCACATGACAGAGCATCATGACATCGCGCTGTGAAAACTGGCGCACAGGCTGTTGAGGAAAAGAGAACAACGCTGGCAGTGCAAAGCCCTCAGCATACTGGATGACAAAGTGGTCATCATCGAGCCACGATGGACGAACTCTATTATCTGACGAAATTCAAACCTTAATATAATCTTTGTTTTCTTTGAAACTATTTTTTTTTTACAATATTTAGCTTGTGTTATCTTCGATAGGGATAAAATGTGTAGATGTCCTGAATGGAAAGGAAAGCGGAAAAGCTGTTATTAGTTTTATAGCTATATAGTATTAGGCATCATTTCAAAAGTGTGTAATAGTCCAGGGTTATCAAGTTTCACACCATACCATTCTTTAAAATCGGGTAGCAAAAGGGAAGATCTTCTCTTCCAGAGGCTATCAATCTATTTATAAAAGATTGGCTATTTACCAAGCTTCTTGTCTGTAGATCAACCATCCATGTCACACTGAACCTTATAGCAATCAGTTCATTTAATTCTTTTGAATATTAACTAGGTAATGAAAATAATAATATTGTCAGCCGGTCAAACAATGTAATACTTTCGCCCTGTAAATGTCTATCTTGCATTGCGGGATGGAGAATTGTTTTAGTTGATAGTTGGTACTTCACAGCTTCTGATATAATGAAGTGCTAATATAATGAAGTGCTAATATGATGCACTTCGCCCGATCTTTTTTCGAAAAGGCCGTGTTTGAGGATGGGGGATAGTATACACGAAATCAAAGCCATGACACATTTTTAATCTTCCCAAGTCTTATTAACCATTTAACCTTTTTTCTCACGTCAGAAGTTTAGCCTTGATTCGCATTTGGACATAAATCTACAAATCGGACAACAGGTAACAAGTTGTCAATGTCTGACCTAGATTTGATGCTAAATTAACAGGCGTACATTTAGCACGCGCTGCTCTATTTTTAGAAAACTTATTGATTGGAGCCGTGCGGAAAAAAAGGGACAATCGTACTGACTGACGTCACAGATACAAGCTCCGGGCTTACTGCGGGTCAAGGTGGCGTGAAAACACACCATGTTTACTTTTAAAGGTACGAAGAGGTCAGACCTTCCCTCTGACCTGGTTCAGTTTTGATAACTTTAGTACTTGCTTTGACTAGAATGACCTAGTTCTAGGACAAGTCCCCATGAATAATTAACAATTGTGATAGAAACAGCTGAAGGTTTTTGAATTTGGCGGTTGGGGGGGGGGGGCGGGGGAGTGTTTTGTCGACTCCCATAAGCTCTTTTAACTTACATTTCTTAGATAAAGGTCAAGTTGGAATGACCTACTTCTTGGCCCTTGCCCTGAACCCCAGTGTTAGTAGTTTTAGGTGTTGATATCAGGTCTAGTTAGTACATTTTGCTTATGTTTCACAGCAATTGAAACTATCTGAACTTACGGTGGCCTATAGCAGAAATTCTCAAACCTTTTTAGTTCAGCGACACCTTTACAAGCCATACGATGCTAGCGAACCCACGACATGCCTTAATAGCGTATTTCTAAAGCTGCTGACATATCAAGCTTTCCTTTAATAAAGCATTGAGACATGTGACACATTGTGAGGCACGTGACACATTGTGAGACATGTGACACAATGTGAGACATTGTGAGACATATGACACATTGTGAGACATGTGACACATTGTGAGACATGTGACACATTGTGAGATATGACACATTGTGGCGGTTGCCTTTGTACGGTAGAAATACAAAGTGTAAATATTCAGGAGCATATTGACGTAATTTTTCCTAACGCTGTGCGCCCTCTTTTAAGGAATCGTGTCAAACTTCATTGCCACTTTTTCCATTACACTCATGCTCTTCTTCAGATGTTTGCATATCTTTCAAATATATATCTGTAATCTTACGGTTAGATACGCGTGCGAAAAACAATTTAACAAACACGAAGTACCGCTGCCAAATGTAATCATTATTTATACAATGTGCATGATAAATAACCAGACTGATGTCTATGTATCGGGGAGTCTATACTTCTTTACATGGCGCTATATAGCAGAGATATTGACAGAACCATTGATTAATTTGTAAAATAATCTAATATTCCTGCGCAAAATGTAAATCTATGACAGTACAATTATTGACCATTGTTGTTGGGCCATCGCGTCAACATTGGTCATAGAATAGTTCCTAATGGACATCTTAAACAGTAGTGAGGGATCCAGTTGATTATTATTCAAATTATCCGATCGGATTAAACTGGCATTTACATCTTTCTGTGGACCCCCTACGGTCTTCTCGCGGACCCCTAAGGGTCCGAGTACCATAGTTTGAGAATCATTGGCCTAGAGAACTCAAAAGTTACACTTAAAAGAGAATTAAAACAAGAAAAAAAAACTTTAATTAACAAAGCTTATTCTAAGTGTAATATTAAGTGTAATTAATATCAATTAGTTTAATCATCCATCTAATTAAACTTGTACTAGATCTAGACCAACAACAATAAATCTGTGCGATCAGAAATATTTTTAGCTATTGTTTTTATTATCGCAATTTCCTTCCTTTAGCGTCCTCACTGTGCTATGATTACAAAGTTAATTACATGACTAAGCCAAATTAGTTGAAATAACTATGCACAATACAAGCTTTGTTATTGAAAAAGTATTTTTAATCCTTTCTAGCTATTACTTGAAGTTTAAAATCCATACTGGGTTAGTTTTATTAACAAACTTAAAGATTCATACTGAAAATAGGTCTACTAAAGCACTTATAGATTCATACTGGGTAAGGTTTACTAACGAGCTTAAAGATTCATACTGGGTTAGGTTTACTAACGAGCTTAAAAAGATTCATACTGGGTTAGGTTTACTAACGAGCTTAAAAAGATTCATACTGGGTTAGGTTTACTAACGAGCTTAAAAAGATTCATACTGGGTTAGGTTTACTAACGAGCTTAAAAAGATTCATACTGGGTTAGGTTTACTAACGAGCTTAAAAAGATTCATACTGGGTTAGGTTTACTAACGAGCTTAAAAAGATTCATACTGGGTTAGGTTTACTAACGAGCTTAAAAAGATTCATACTGGGTTAGGTTTACTAACGAGCTTAAAAAGATTCATACTGGGTTAGGTTTACTAACGAGCTTAAAAAGATTCATACTGGGTTAGGTTTACTAACGAGCTTAAAAAGATTCATACTGGGTTAGGTTTACTAACGAGCTTAAAAAGATTCATACTGGGTTAGGTTTACTAACGAGCTTAAAAAGATTCATACTGGGTTAGGTTTACTAACGAGCTTAAAAAGATTCATACTGGGTTAGGTTTACTAACGAGCTTAAAAAGATTCATACTGGGTTAGGTTTACTAACGAGCTTAAAAAGATTCATACTGGGTTAGGTTTACTAACGAGCTTAAAAAGATTCATACTGGGTTAGGTTTACTAACGAGCTTAAAAAGATTCATACTGGGTTAGGTTTACTAACGAGCTTAAAAAGATTCATACTGGGTTAGGTTTACTAACGAGCTTAAAAAGATTCATACTGGGTTAGGTTTACTAACGAGCTTAAAAAGATTCATACTGGGTTAGGTTTACTAACGAGCTTAAAAAGATTCATACTGGGTTAGGTTTACTAACGAGCTTAAAAAGATTCATACTGGGTTAGGTTTACTAACGAGCTTAAAAAGATTCATACTGGGTTAGGTTTACTAACGAGCTTAAAAAGATTCATACTGGGTTAGGTTTACTAACGAGCTTAAAAAGATTCATACTGGGTTAGGTTTACTAACGAGCTTAAAAAGATTCATACTGGGTTAGGTTTACTAACGAGCTTAAAAAGATTCATACTGGGTTAGGTTTACTAACGAGCTTAAAAAGATTCATACTGGGTTAGGTTTACTAACGAGCTTAAAAAGATTCATACTGGGTTAGGTTTACTAACGAGCTTAAAAAGATTCATACTGGGTTAGGTTTACTAACGAGCTTAAAAAGATTCATACTGGGTTAGGTTTACTAACGAGCTTAAAAAGATTCATACTGGGTTAGGTTTACTAACGAGCTTAAAAAGATTCATACTGGGTTAGGTTTACTAACGAGCTTAAAAAGATTCATACTGGGTTAGGTTTACTAACGAGCTTAAAAAGATTCATACTGGGTTAGGTTTACTAACGAGCTTAAAAAGATTCATACTGGGTTAGGTTTACTAACGAGCTTAAAAAGATTCATACTGGGTTAGGTTTACTAACGAGCTTAAAAAGATTCATACTGGGTTAGGTTTACTAACGAGCTTAAAAAGATTCATACTGGGTTAGGTTTACTAACGAGCTTAAAAAGATTCATACTGGGTTAGGTTTACTAACGAGCTTAAAAAGATTCATACTGGGTTAGGTTTACTAACGAGCTTAAAAAGATTCATACTGGGTTAGGTTTACTAACGAGCTTAAAAAGATTCATACTGGGTTAGGTTTACTAACGAGCTTAAAAAGATTCATACTGGGTTAGGTTTACTAACGAGCTTAAAAAGATTCATACTGGGTTAGGTTTACTAACGAGCTTAAAAAGATTCATACTGGGTTAGGTTTACTAACGAGCTTAAAAAGATTCATACTGGGTTAGGTTTACTAACGAGCTTAAAAAGATTCATACTGGGTTAGGTTTACTAACGAGCTTAAAAAGATTCATACTGGGTTAGGTTTACTAACGAGCTTAAAAAGATTCATACTGGGTTAGGTTTACTAACGAGCTTAAAAAGATTCATACTGGGTTAGGTTTACTAACGAGCTTAAAAAGATTCATACTGGGTTAGGTTTACTAACGAGCTTAAAAAGATTCATACTGGGTTAGGTTTACTAACGAGCTTAAAAAGATTCATACTGGGTTAGGTTTACTAACGAGCTTAAAAAGATTCATACTGGGTTAGGTTTACTAACGAGCTTAAAAAGATTCATACTGGGTTAGGTTTACTAACGAGCTTAAAAAGATTCATACTGGGTTAGGTTTACTAACGAGCTTAAAAAGATTCATACTGGGTTAGGTTTACTAACGAGCTTAAAAAGATTCATACTGGGTTAGGTTTACTAACGAGCTTAAAAAGATTCATACTGGGTTAGGTTTACTAACGAGCTTAAAAAGATTCATACTGGGTTAGGTTTACTAACGAGCTTAAAAAGATTCATACTGGGTTAGGTTTACTAACGAGCTTAAAAAGATTCATACTGGGTTAGGTTTACTAACGAGCTTAAAAAGATTCATACTGGGTTAGGTTTACTAACGAGCTTAAAAAGATTCATACTGGGTTAGGTTTACTAACGAGCTTAAAAAGATTCATACTGGGTTAGGTTTACTAACGAGCTTAAAAAGATTCATACTGGGTTAGGTTTACTAACGAGCTTAAAAAGATTCATACTGGGTTAGGTTTACTAACGAGCTTAAAAAGATTCATACTGGGTTAGGTTTACTAACGAGCTTAAAAAGATTCATACTGGGTTAGGTTTACTAACGAGCTTAAAAAGATTCATACTGGGTTAGGTTTACTAACGAGCTTAAAAAGATTCATACTGGGTTAGGTTTACTAACGAGCTTAAAAAGATTCATACTGGGTTAGGTTTACTAACGAGCTTAAAAAGATTCATACTGGGTTAGGTTTACTAACGAGCTTAAAAAGATTCATACTGGGTTAGGTTTACTAACGAGCTTAAAAAGATTCATACTGGGTTAGGTTTACTAACGAGCTTAAAAAGATTCATACTGGGTTAGGTTTACTAACGAGCTTAAAAAGATTCATACTGGGTTAGGTTTACTAACGAGCTTAAAAAGATTCATACTGGGTTAGGTTTACTAACGAGCTTAAAAAGATTCATACTGGGTTAGGTTTACTAACGAGCTTAAAAAGATTCATACTGGGTTAGGTTTACTAACGAGCTTAAAAAGATTCATACTGGGTTAGGTTTACTAACGAGCTTAAAAAGATTCATACTGGGTTAGGTTTACTAACGAGCTTAAAAAGATTCATACTGGGTTAGGTTTACTAACGAGCTTAAAAAGATTCATACTGGGTTAGGTTTACTAACGAGCTTAAAAAGATTCATACTGGGTTAGGTTTACTAACGAGCTTAAAAAGATTCATACTGGGTTAGGTTTACTAACGAGCTTAAAAAGATTCATACTGGGTTAGGTTTACTAACGAGCTTAAAAAGATTCATACTGGGTTAGGTTTACTAACGAGCTTAAAAAGATTCATACTGGGTTAGGTTTACTAACGAGCTTAAAAAGATTCATACTGGGTTAGGTTTACTAACGAGCTTAAAAAGATTCATACTGGGTTAGGTTTACTAACGAGCTTAAAAAGATTCATACTGGGTTAGGTTTACTAACGAGCTTAAAAAGATTCATACTGGGTTAGGTTTACTAACGAGCTTAAAAAGATTCATACTGGGTTAGGTTTACTAACGAGCTTAAAAAGATTCATACTGGGTTAGGTTTACTAACGAGCTTAAAAAGATTCATACTGGGTTAGGTTTACTAACGAGCTTAAAAAGATTCATACTGGGTTAGGTTTACTAACGAGCTTAAAAAGATTCATACTGGGTTAGGTTTACTAACGAGCTTAAAAAGATTCATACTGGGTTAGGTTTACTAACGAGCTTAAAAAGATTCATACTGGGTTAGGTTTACTAACGAGCTTAAAAAGATTCATACTGGGTTAGGTTTACTAACGAGCTTAAAAAGATTCATACTGGGTTAGGTTTACTAACGAGCTTAAAAAGATTCATACTGGGTTAGGTTTACTAACGAGCTTAAAAAGATTCATACTGGGTTAGGTTTACTAACGAGCTTAAAAAGATTCATACTGGGTTAGGTTTACTAACGAGCTTAAAAAGATTCATACTGGGTTAGGTTTACTAACGAGCTTAAAAAGATTCATACTGGGTTAGGTTTACTAACGAGCTTAAAAAGATTCATACTGGGTTAGGTTTACTAACGAGCTTAAAAAGATTCATACTGGGTTAGGTTTACTAACGAGCTTAAAAAGATTCATACTGGGTTAGGTTTACTAACGAGCTTAAAAAGATTCATACTGGGTTAGGTTTACTAACGAGCTTAAAAAGATTCATACTGGGTTAGGTTTACTAACGAGCTTAAAAAGATTCATACTGGGTTAGGTTTACTAACGAGCTTAAAAAGATTCATACTGGGTTAGGTTTACTAACGAGCTTAAAAAGATTCATACTGGGTTAGGTTTACTAACGAGCTTAAAAAGATTCATACTGGGTTAGGTTTACTAACGAGCTTAAAAAGATTCATACTGGGTTAGGTTTACTAACGAGCTTAAAAAGATTCATACTGGGTTAGGTTTACTAACGAGCTTAAAAAGATTCATACTGGGTTAGGTTTACTAACGAGCTTAAAAAGATTCATACTGGGTTAGGTTTACTAACGAGCTTAAAAAGATTCATACTGGGTTAGGTTTACTAACGAGCTTAAAAAGATTCATACTGGGTTAGGTTTACTAACGAGCTTAAAAAGATTCATACTGGGTTAGGTTTACTAACGAGCTTAAAAAGATTCATACTGGGTTAGGTTTACTAACGAGCTTAAAAAGATTCATACTGGGTTAGGTTTACTAACGAGCTTAAAAAGATTCATACTGGGTTAGGTTTACTAACGAGCTTAAAAAGATTCATACTGGGTTAGGTTTACTAACGAGCTTAAAAAGATTCATACTGGGTTAGGTTTACTAACGAGCTTAAAAAGATTCATACTGGGTTAGGTTTACTAACGAGCTTAAAAAGATTCATACTGGGTTAGGTTTACTAACGAGCTTAAAAAGATTCATACTGGGTTAGGTTTACTAACGAGCTTAAAAAGATTCATACTGGGTTAGGTTTACTAACGAGCTTAAAAAGATTCATACTGGGTTAGGTTTACTAACGAGCTTAAAAAGATTCATACTGGGTTAGGTTTACTAACGAGCTTAAAAAGATTCATACTGGGTTAGGTTTACTAACGAGCTTAAAAAGATTCATACTGGGTTAGGTTTACTAACGAGCTTAAAAAGATTCATACTGGGTTAGGTTTACTAACGAGCTTAAAAAGATTCATACTGGGTTAGGTTTACTAACGAGCTTAAAAAGATTCATACTGGGTTAGGTTTACTAACGAGCTTAAAAAGATTCATACTGGGTTAGGTTTACTAACGAGCTTAAAAAGATTCATACTGGGTTAGGTTTACTAACGAGCTTAAAAAGATTCATACTGGGTTAGGTTTACTAACGAGCTTAAAAAGATTCATACTGGGTTAGGTTTACTAACGAGCTTAAAAAGATTCATACTGGGTTAGGTTTACTAACGAGCTTAAAAAGATTCATACTGGGTTAGGTTTACTAACGAGCTTAAAAAGATTCATACTGGGTTAGGTTTACTAACGAGCTTAAAAAGATTCATACTGGGTTAGGTTTACTAACGAGCTTAAAAAGATTCATACTGGGTTAGGTTTACTAACGAGCTTAAAAAGATTCATACTGGGTTAGGTTTACTAACGAGCTTAAAAAGATTCATACTGGGTTAGGTTTACTAACGAGCTTAAAAAGATTCATACTGGGTTAGGTTTACTAACGAGCTTAAAAAGATTCATACTGGGTTAGGTTTACTAACGAGCTTAAAAAGATTCATACTGGGTTAGGTTTACTAACGAGCTTAAAAAGATTCATACTGGGTTAGGTTTACTAACGAGCTTAAAAAGATTCATACTGGGTTAGGTTTACTAACGAGCTTAAAAAGATTCATACTGGGTTAGGTTTACTAACGAGCTTAAAAAGATTCATACTGGGTTAGGTTTACTAACGAGCTTAAAAAGATTCATACTGGGTTAGGTTTACTAACGAGCTTAAAAAGATTCATACTGGGTTAGGTTTACTAACGAGCTTAAAAAGATTCATACTGGGTTAGGTTTACTAACGAGCTTAAAAAGATTCATACTGGGTTAGGTTTACTAACGAGCTTAAAAAGATTCATACTGGGTTAGGTTTACTAACGAGCTTAAAAAGATTCATACTGGGTTAGGTTTACTAACGAGCTTAAAAAGATTCATACTGGGTTAGGTTTACTAACGAGCTTAAAAAGATTCATACTGGGTTAGGTTTACTAACGAGCTTAAAAAGATTCATACTGGGTTAGGTTTACTAACGAGCTTAAAAAGATTCATACTGGGTTAGGTTTACTAACGAGCTTAAAAAGATTCATACTGGGTTAGGTTTACTAACGAGCTTAAAAAGATTCATACTGGGTTAGGTTTACTAACGAGCTTAAAAAGATTCATACTGGGTTAGGTTTACTAACGAGCTTAAAAAGATTCATACTGGGTTAGGTTTACTAACGAGCTTAAAAAGATTCATACTGGGTTAGGTTTACTAACGAGCTTAAAAAGATTCATACTGGGTTAGGTTTACTAACGAGCTTAAAAAGATTCATACTGGGTTAGGTTTACTAACGAGCTTAAAAAGATTCATACTGGGTTAGGTTTACTAACGAGCTTAAAAAGATTCATACTGGGTTAGGTTTACTAACGAGCTTAAAAAGATTCATACTGGGTTAGGTTTACTAACGAGCTTAAAAAGATTCATACTGGGTTAGGTTTACTAACGAGCTTAAAAAGATTCATACTGGGTTAGGTTTACTAACGAGCTTAAAAAGATTCATACTGGGTTAGGTTTACTAACGAGCTTAAAAAGATTCATACTGGGTTAGGTTTACTAACGAGCTTAAAAAGATTCATACTGGGTTAGGTTTACTAACGAGCTTAAAAAGATTCATACTGGGTTAGGTTTACTAACGAGCTTAAAAAGATTCATACTGGGTTAGGTTTACTAACGAGCTTAAAAAGATTCATACTGGGTTAGGTTTACTAACGAGCTTAAAAAGATTCATACTGGGTTAGGTTTACTAACGAGCTTAAAAAGATTCATACTGGGTTAGGTTTACTAACGAGCTTAAAAAGATTCATACTGGGTTAGGTTTACTAACGAGCTTAAAAAGATTCATACTGGGTTAGGTTTACTAACGAGCTTAAAAAGATTCATACTGGGTTAGGTTTACTAACGAGCTTAAAAAGATTCATACTGGGTTAGGTTTACTAACGAGCTTAAAAAGATTCATACTGGGTTAGGTTTACTAACGAGCTTAAAAAGATTCATACTGGGTTAGGTTTACTAACGAGCTTAAAAAGATTCATACTGGGTTAGGTTTACTAACGAGCTTAAAAAGATTCATACTGGGTTAGGTTTACTAACGAGCTTAAAAAGATTCATACTGGGTTAGGTTTACTAACGAGCTTAAAAAGATTCATACTGGGTTAGGTTTACTAACGAGCTTAAAAAGATTCATACTGGGTTAGGTTTACTAACGAGCTTAAAAAGATTCATACTGGGTTAGGTTTACTAACGAGCTTAAAAAGATTCATACTGGGTTAGGTTTACTAACGAGCTTAAAAAGATTCATACTGGGTTAGGTTTACTAACGAGCTTAAAAAGATTCATACTGGGTTAGGTTTACTAACGAGCTTAAAAAGATTCATACTGGGTTAGGTTTACTAACGAGCTTAAAAAGATTCATACTGGGTTAGGTTTACTAACGAGCTTAAAAAGATTCATACTGGGTTAGGTTTACTAACGAGCTTAAAAAGATTCATACTGGGTTAGGTTTACTAACGAGCTTAAAAAGATTCATACTGGGTTAGGTTTACTAACGAGCTTAAAAAGATTCATACTGGGTTAGGTTTACTAACGAGCTTAAAAAGATTCATACTGGGTTAGGTTTACTAACGAGCTTAAAAAGATTCATACTGGGTTAGGTTTACTAACGAGCTTAAAAAGATTCATACTGGGTTAGGTTTACTAACGAGCTTAAAAAGATTCATACTGGGTTAGGTTTACTAACGAGCTTAAAAAGATTCATACTGGGTTAGGTTTACTAACGAGCTTAAAAAGATTCATACTGGGTTAGGTTTACTAACGAGCTTAAAAAGATTCATACTGGGTTAGGTTTACTAACGAGCTTAAAAAGATTCATACTGGGTTAGGTTTACTAACGAGCTTAAAAAGATTCATACTGGGTTAGGTTTACTAACGAGCTTAAAAAGATTCATACTGGGTTAGGTTTACTAACGAGCTTAAAAAGATTCATACTGGGTTAGGTTTACTAACGAGCTTAAAAAGATTCATACTGGGTTAGGTTTACTAACGAGCTTAAAAAGATTCATACTGGGTTAGGTTTACTAACGAGCTTAAAAAGATTCATACTGGGTTAGGTTTACTAACGAGCTTAAAAAGATTCATACTGGGTTAGGTTTACTAACGAGCTTAAAAAGATTCATACTGGGTTAGGTTTACTAACGAGCTTAAAAAGATTCATACTGGGTTAGGTTTACTAACGAGCTTAAAAAGATTCATACTGGGTTAGGTTTACTAACGAGCTTAAAAAGATTCATACTGGGTTAGGGTTACGACGAAGAAAGAAATTACTTTTGAGTTTGTTTGTTGTTTTTTGTTTTTTTTTTTGCTTTTTGCATTGTTGCAGACATTTCCGCGTTTTAATGTTATCCGGACAGTCTAATCTTGTGAACAGTTAGAATATTTTTGATAATGCTAATTGATCATTTTGAATGCTGGGAGTTCAGTAAACATTGAAATAATGTCTTAGAATAGTAGACTCTTTTTCCGTTGATTCAACTACCCAGTTGTGTATCAAGTTATCAACCCATGGAAACAAAGTTAGTTTAAAGTTCTGACAGATTTCTCAATGATTAAAGAATATTGAAATGGATTTTAGAAAAAGTATCTTTTAAGGTCAATGTCAAAATTATAACAGATAGGCCTACATTGTAAAAAATAATTAACATTGACTAGATCTATATGATGATTCTAAAAAGACGTTGTTTTAAATTTGATGACAGAATTTAGGCTACAAAGTCTGCAATTTGAAAAATCTCAAGGAAAAGAAAAAAATTCATCCAACTTCCAGAATGATAGTTCAAGGTGTGCCACAAGAGGTCCGGTCTTAAACATAGACAAGGCAGTCGCTTAGGTATTCCAATAGGTGAAGGGTTATGTGTTCCAATAGGTGAAGGTCTCTAATAGGACTCTTTGTATTTTTTTGTTTAAAGAGAAGATATAGCGAAACTTGTGCTCACTGTTGTTGTAGTACACTAGGTTTTAAATACATTGGGAAATTTTATTTTTTCACTGTTTAGTTGGCGTTTTTTTTTTCTGTTTTATTTGGGGCCACCAAATTCACTTCGCAAAAATTGTACCAGACAAACAGGCAGAGTGAGTTGATAAAAGATTAGTAAAAACAAAGCTTCAAGACGATAGTCTCGGTTTTAATGAACGAAAGAGTAACATGTGATAGTAACAGATTGATCCATTAATTACGAACATAGACTATGAACTTTGCGAGCCTCCCTTTGATTATCTTCAACAACTTTGACCTCAGATCTCAATATCTAAGATCTGTAGACTCCTTCTTTTGTTCTTCGTCTTCTAATAATTAGAACATAATTTACGAGCCGATTTTGAGGCTGGAAAAATTCCATTCATCGATGAAGAGATACAACGACTGGGCGATACAATTGTCAAGGGTTGGCTATTATGAAATTTTACGTACTTTAAATTATATATAAGCCTTTCCACCTACTTATTTCATGGCAAGTCTATCTCTAGTTTTTTTATTGACCTTTGTGAATCATTCTCCCTTATCTTCAAATAATTGACCTATATAAACTTGCTTACCAAGAACAAAAACTAGTACTGTGAACTTGGTTTAGTGCATTCAGATTTCAAATGGAACACTTCACTTAATGATTTGACGCTGCTGATCTCTAAGGGAGATAACTGTAAGTTCAAAAGGTTCACTATGTCCTCACGAAGCTTATTGGAATTTAGAAAAGCTGTACTTACTTGTCCAGTTTAAGAGCGAAGGTGAGATATACAACAGTAATTAAGGTATTGGATTTCTTCATTCAGGCAGCCCTCTCATAAAACCCAAATAACCCGAATGCCCTCAGATTGGTTTTCAATACCTTATGAGTTTTATTTTAATTCGGTATGATGTCGTTAAGAGTTGTTTTTATTCGGATATCTACCACATAATAATGTTGTTCAAATCACGTGATTTTTGTTAAACAATTCAGTCCAAGGTAGAAGTTTCCCTCCGTAGCTCTTTCTTGTGTGTTGATACTGAATCTTTTTCACCTGACAACGTTTTTTTTCTGTTGATGACTGAATGTGAGCTCTGTTGGTCTCATACTTTTTACATTTTCGACCATAACCTCCACCACTCATGGATTTAAATGCAGATGTGGTATTTGATCTTTTTGAGAAGAATATGCCGAGGAATCAGAATAAGAATTCTTTTTTAGGCGAGTAACACATTCATTCAGAACTTTCTCGTTGTTAGGCATTAGCCAAAAGAACCAAGTCTCCTTTCCTTTCCTTTCTCTGATTCTTTGTTTACCTTGCAGTTTTACAATTAACTAATTAGTAATTAAAAAAACACACCATAAATTATAGCTTTTATATATATTATAGCTTTTATATAGCGCTACTTTCATACTTATAGCATGCTCAGAGCGCTATGGTTCAATGTCATTTGTGGACCAGTTGGGGGAGGTGTATCTAGGAGAAGGTTTTCCGTGCTGTCTTTAGGCGCTCAGTAAACACAGCTCTGCTCGAGCCGAGTGTTAAACCTCGAGCCCACTTCATAGGTAGCCAAGCCAAGCCAAGTTTAAGCGTACTTAGCATTTCGACCACGCTTCCCACCATCATAACTTTTTTCCTCATATGAAACCAATGAATAGAACACTGAAGTAACATTTGTACCTTGAAGAAAGACTCAGTGGCGTAGCTACCAATGTGCGGGTGGTGCGGGACGCACAGGGCACCAAGTGGAGAGGGGCACCGAAATTCTCCCAGCGTGTATTAATTTCCTATTTCCCTGAGCTTTTCAGTAAAAACAACTAATTGTATGGACACGAGCAAACATAAACTACTGTATTTTAAACATGAACTAACGATTTATAAACTAGTCATGTCGCTATTTTGTTTCATCTCCTTGACTATTTCTTCAAGACAATGTAAGCTGTAGAACAGTTTGAATCTAATTTACTAGATTTATTTCGGACACACCGTACATGTTGTTACTACACTGATCAATGCTCTGCAATTTAAAGAAGAAGATAGGCAAACCTTTTTTTACTTCATTGTTTAGTCCACTGGTTTAATCTAGATATTGAGTTTACAAATATATTTCTAAACTCTAGCTCTAAATAATTGTCTTAGTTTATTCTTTTCTTTATGATTCTTTATAGTTTAATTTTGGAAATAATTCTGTAACTTAAACAAAATGATGAACATTGCTCAAGGCTGACTAGTCTGGCTGGCTCCTCAAAACCCTTTTAAGCTCAGACGGAGAAATCGGCATCTCTGGTTCTGTCCGGTCTGGGTAGACTATAAGGGGCCCATACCCAGATCTATCGGGGTCCCTCATTACCGACCCATCGATATAGCAGACAATGGCATCTGATGGGTAGGACTTTAGTGTAGCTGATGCCAAGTTTTGGAGTATGGCAGGCGTTAATCGCCTCTTGGTGGCCCTATAAGGGACATGTTTATTTGTGGGGCCGGCAATCTCCTCCACGCAGGGCAAGTACTAATCCTTCTAATTGGGATTCTGTCAGTGGAGAGCCCACCTATTTTGACAAATTGGCCGCAATATGGAGGAACGATCGCATTTCCGGTTCCTCTCTCTCCACTGTTGCACTAAGATTGTCGTGGGTAGTCTAGAGTCGCCCCTTTTGTAGCCTTCGTAGACCGTAAGTACCGCCCTCTCCCTCCTTAAGTATAAGAGGCCATGTTTGTTAAGATTTCAGCAGCGTTTGTTGGGTTTATCCGAAAGATGCCACAAATGAACCTTAGTGCCTGTAATTGTACTCGGTAGAGTGATTCGAGGGCAGTTTTTATAGCATATACTTGAACTGTATAGCTGTACTCAATTTGTGATCTGACTGCCCTAAGTACAATGTGCGTAGCATGTCAGCTTTGGCACCCCACTTTCTGCTGGTCAGCTTTCTTAGTAACGCTAACTTCTCCGAGGCTTTTCTTTCAACTTCCTGGACATTGACAACTTTATATCCAGGGTCACCCCTAGATATTTTGGCGTGTTTTCACGTTGGAGTCGCAGCCCACCGAGTTGAAGCACGAATGGAGCCTTAAGAATGTCGATCCCTAGGCTGAACAGGGACCAGGTCGTTTTGGCAACGTTTATCTGAATCTGTCATTTGTCGCAATACGAGGAGATAGTTTTTGTAATGCCGCCTGTATTAAGTCGGCTTTCTTCCCGGTTGACCAGAGGATAATGTCATCCGCATGAAGCAGTTTCTTTGACCGCAGTGAGGTGAGGTGCGTTTCTTAAAGTTCTTAAGTATAAAGAAGCATCGAGAATATTTCAAGTCACATCATTGCCAGAGTGCACCGACTATAGGCGAGCTGTTATTGGGTATGTAGTAGCTGAACAATTAAAAGCAACAAAGCAAGATGAGACGGTTATCATTGAATCCAGAAAAAAAATGATGAGGCCGACATCATGAATGATGAAAAAGGAGAAACTACATCAATACCGCAGGCTCCAGAGACTAAAGGACAGCCAGCACACAAGCATGTTTTTAGTACACTTCTCAAACATTCCTACTGAAGAAGCTGCACCATCAGCACCGTGTCAACAATACAGTAATAATTAAACAACAGTCTAAAAGAATAAAATATACTAAAACATTTCAAAATTTGCAACGTAAAATCATAAAATGCAAAAACATAAAGCCCTGAATACAGATAACGTGTAATTCATCAGAGTATTGTAATGTATCAATAATGAATCAAATAAACCAAAGAGCATAACTTCATCTCAACCTTTCCCACCAAAGAAAAGAATGTTATTAAACTTTAGGCCTTGTCATTTTTTGGTACACACTCCTTTTTCTCAACTTCAACACAAGGCTGGGATGTCCTTATCAAAATAAACCGGAACTAGCCTTAAACGTTTAGTTGAAACCCGCTGGAGCGCCAGAGGAGAAGCCGTTAAGATGGTTAGGAATAAATTTTCTAAAATTATAGAAACTCTGGAGACATTAACTAGCAGAGATGAGCATTCATCGACTAGATCTGAAGCAGGTGGATTATTTGTTGCTATTCAGTATTTAATTTTCTCACCTATCTTGGATTTTGGGCTCCTGTATTAACTGAAAATAATGATGCGCAATTCTACCTTCAAAAACAAGGATTGTCTATTCGAGACTGCTCACTCAAATTAAAAACAGAGACATTTTTAAGTAGTAATCGAGAGGACATCGCTGAAGCCAGCATTACCTTTGCCGAAAGCGTGTGTTCAGATCTGAGAATCAGTACAGAACCTCAAAAACGTATTGGCCATAAGAAAAAGATGCCTGGTGAGAAAAGTGACTACTCTGTACTTACACACAAAGAAGAGCTACGAAGGGAAATTTATTCTACCTTGGACAGGATTGTTCAAGAAATAATCACCCGATTCGAGCAACTTCATGATGTGGCAGATAGATATGAATTTTTGTCGCCTTCCCAGCTATTAAATCCTCAGGTCGAAATCAATCTTGATAATACTCCTAGCGACATTGATAAAAACGAATTTCTGCTGGAGTGAAAGAGGCTTCAATGGTTTGTCACAGTTTCACCAGATACATCCGCACTTCCAAAACAAGGACCTGTTGAGCTCTTGAAATTAATAAAAAAAATATCAGCTAGATCAGGGGTGGGCAACCTTTTTGGATCGAGGGCCGTATTTCTTTAAATTAGGGAATGGTGGGCCGCATATGTATATCCCTGGGAGACCCAGTGGGTCACGGGTGACCCATAACAGAAAACTACGTTTAAGTAAATGTCTACTTTATTTTTTATGTAATTTTTACCATCAATACCCAGTGGCCCATTTATGGAACACAAGGGAAACAACTATTATGTTAAATTTTTCTTATTACTGAATATTATCCCTTTTGCATATGGCTACCTCCATGTGAAGCTGGGAACTCAGATTTCGACTGAAAAAAATATTTAATTACTGCTTTATACAAGGTAAGACATTAAATATCTAAATAATGTATTTAATGATTATATATAGTATTTAATACGAATTAGTTCTCTGTTTAGTATTAATTACATTTTTAAAATCATTGGGTCATGGGTGACCCCTTGGGGCTTTAGGGGAAAAAAAATTATAGATCTAGATCTAGTGACGTCTAAGACGTCGTTTAATCTAGATGTAGATCAACAGTATCATTGTCAGTATTTCATTTTAGTATTTAATTTACAATATTTTGAACTAGATCTCCAAAGAACTTGATTTTAAAGTCTGCACTACTTTTATAAATGATAAATCTATAATACAATGTTGTTGTTTTTTTACTATATATCTGTTATATATATCTAATCTTGTAAAGAAAATTTTCACCAGAATATACAATGTCAGCTTCACTCCCTAAGAAATTCACTGCTCAAGAAGTGCTATATATTGTAGAAGTCATTACTACAATGAAAGTGATTTGGAAAATGATTCAACTGATGATGAGGACTATGAACCAGAACCTGATAAGGAAACAGGAACGCAAGACCTCAGTTCTTCTGAATCCTCTTCCGATGTAGAACCGATGAAGAAATGACAGAACCCTTGCCATCTACTTCTAGTGCCTCTGCTAGGAATAAGAAAAAGAAAGTCTATGAGTGGACAAAAGATAATTTCAATCCACCACACTCAGTTTTCCGGGGCAAAGTTCTAGAGCTTCCTGAAAACTATGAAGTTCAGTCACCAATGCATTATTTCAAAAACTTTCTTACGTATGACATGCTAGAGTTGATTGTTAAATTTAAAAATGAGTACAGTGTTGAAAAGAGTGGGAAAAGTATTGACACCAATAAGAAAGAAATAGGCATGTTTCTGAAAATGGGCCTAGCCAAGATACCCGGTGTTAAGTGTTACTGGGAAACAAGACACTCGTTATGATCCAGTTGCTGGAGTAATGAGTCGGAATAGGTTTCAGTCACTCCTTTCAAATTTGCACTTTGTTAATAACAATTTAGCTACAAATGAAGAGAAATCGGAAAGCTTTGGAAGATATGCCCTTGGCTCAAACTGTTTAGAAATAATTGTTTAAAAGTTATTGCTCATGAAAATAACAGCATTGACGAAATGATGATTCCCTTTAAAGGAAAGTTCAGCAAGCTAAAGCAGTTTATAAAGGGAAAGCCCCATCCTTGGGGAATAAAAGTGTGGGCTAGAACCTCATCAGCAGGTATGCTATGTGATTT
Source organism: Biomphalaria pfeifferi (assembly GCA_030265305.1). Taxonomy (NCBI): domain Eukaryota; kingdom Metazoa; phylum Mollusca; class Gastropoda; family Planorbidae; genus Biomphalaria; species Biomphalaria pfeifferi. The sequence goes on along the minus strand of JASAOG010000318.1, from coordinate 315,268 downwards.
TGATGTTTACCAAGGCAAGACGGATAAAAAGGATGCTGATTCTATTGGTGTTGGTCCTGATGTAGTACTTCAGCTTAGTTCTACGTTGCCACAGAATGAGCCGGATAAGCCATCACTAAATTACAAAATATTTGCGGACAATTTCTTTACAACTTTGCCTCTCTTGGAAGATCTGCAGAAAAAAGGCATTCACTATACTGGCACAGTTAGACCCAATCGTCTTCCTGGCATTTTACTTGATTCCGAGAAAAATATGAAGAAAAAAGGTCGTGCACAATGATCAATGTGTTGAAAAGTCTACCAACATAGTAGCTGTCCGTTGGTAGAACACAAAATCTGTCAATATGCTCTCAACTTTGAGTGGTGTCGAACCAAGCAAAACTGTCAACAGATTTGAAAAAGCTAAGTCAGCCTATGTTCAGGTCCAGCAGCCTGCTGTGATAAAACTTTATAATGAAAGCATGGGAGGTGTAGATCTTCACAACTGTTTCATTGCCAAGCATTCATTTCACATAAGATCAAAGCGTTGGTATTGTACATATTTTGGCAGACCATACGCATGATGTTTGTGAATGCTTGGCTCTTCTATCGTCAGACATGTCAGCTCATAGGGATGTCTGAAAAAGATGTGTTGAACCAACGCAACTTCCAAACAAAACTGGCATCCCTTTTGATCAATTTACATGCGCATACACAAAAAAAAACGAGGAAGACCATCTTTAGAAGGTGCAACTGCAGGCCCATCAAGAAAGAAATCTGCCTTGAGACCTATGCCTGAACCAGAAGTCAGAACCGATGGCTTTTTCCATTTCCCAATAAAAACGGAAGATCGCCAGCGCTGCAAGTTGTGTAGCACGAAGACAAACAACAGTTGTGAGAAGTGCAAAGTATATCCGTGTTATACAGAGCAAAGAAATTGTTTTAGAAGTTTTCATGTTTCTTAAATAAAGTTTTCTAACATTCTAAATATATTTTTTTTATTTTCATGAAAATATAATAATTAATACCAACATAACCCAGTGGGTCACCCGTGGAACAAATTGAAAAAGTAGGTCAAGGTCACGTGATGTTAAAAATTAATGTTGATATTGAGTTATCAACATATTATATATATGTATTCCAAAGGAAATAATTTTAGAACCAGTGTAAGATAATGTGGGTCTTCCATATATACAGTTGTACTTTATGGTCAGTTTGTTACTTTTTACACTCTTGCATAATGTTCCGGAACAGTGGAACTAGCTTACTAGTTGTCACCCTTGTGACTGCTGTCAAATACAGTCAGTCAAAATCGACCAGTAATTATACTTGTTTAGTTTCCCCCCACCCAAAATATAATGCTTGTTCACTGGATGAGACAATATATGTTCGGAAGTTAAATGTCGGGACGAGCGAAACTTGCCCTTTTGGAGCATCACCAGAGAATGCTGACCATATCCTTCAATGCTGCATACTAAATCAGAGACCCGAACAGGACTCTGGCCCCAAAGCCCTCCTATAGAACCAAAACTATTCAGAGAACTGCCTGATCTGGAAAACATTGCGCGGTTCATCTTAGATATATGATTACTGATCTGAACCCTCCGACAGGTAAAATGAGAACAAAGAAGAACAGATGTATGTGTACACAAATAGTGTAAACAGCAGCACATGTTTAAAAGTGTTGACATACAGATTCTGGCACTCATAAGACTCCTGTGGAAGTACTGACTGGAAATTCTCTTTGCTCAGAATTATGTCCTCTGGAGCTAAATCAGCTTCTGCGCTAAATGGTGAGCTAATGGTATTGAAAACCGGTTCTTAAAATTTGCTTTTATAAATTGCAAAATTAAGGAATTTAAATAAGTGTTGTACTTTTAATCATTTCACTAGAAATAATTTCACCTTTCAGCAAAGGAAAATGACAAAAACTATTTTCTTTTGCTTGCTTGTAGAAAAGGGAAGGCCTTGTTTGAAAAGATATAACATGCATTTACATTTCAAATGCAAAAAACTCTTTGCAATGGCAATTATGAAACCTGAAATCTGTCTTTCACTCTTCATTAGAAATATTGGTATCAAGGTCGCAATGTCCTTCAAGTAACATAACGATTTCTTCCCTGAGATATTATATTGTTCTCATTTACTTTGCCCATGTTACGACAGCGGATAAATTGGAATAGTTTGATCATAATCGGAACTACCTGTAGTTCATGCAATAATTCTATTAAGTTCTATAACTATCTTTTTGTTATGACTAAAAAGTCGAAATTTAATGCAGCCTTGTGCAAACTTTCCTGTTTAAAGTTTATGGTTGGAATATTTAAAAAACAAAACAACTATTTTAATCAGTCAAAGATCGAGCTCCACCAGTTGTCACCCTTGCCATCTTGTTCCAAGCATACCCAACATTCAACACAGTTCTTCATAGCATTGAATAAATACTGATAAGAGATTGTGTCTTGAATTGAGTGTATTGATGAATAGCCAATAAGCATAGTCTTCCTTTGCTTGAAACTTTTTATAATGACAGTTTCAATAATTTATATTTAAATTATTTTTAATATATTTGCATTTTTATAAGTATATACTGTGGGCATAACTGACTTCTGTAGGTTTCGGCGGGCCGCATAACACTCCGCGGGCCGCATGTGGCCCGCGGGCCGTAATTTGCCCACCCCTTAGCTAGATGATTCAGTCCCAAATAACGTCATCATGATTCGCATATTTTTGATCATTGCGGTAAGCGTCGCTACATGCGAGAGAAGTTTTTCCAACCTTAAACAGATCAAGAATTACTTGCGATCAACGATGACAAATTTGATAAATTTACGACTCACTAATTTGGCCATTTTGTCCATTGAACAAGAGCTGGTGGAAAAAAATTATTTCGATAAAAATATTGATACTTTTGCCAGAAAGAAAGCGCGTAAAATTCATTTGTAGAATGCGTATGTAAAAGTGATTTTTTTGAATTAACAATATTTGATTGGGTCGAGAGGCTAAGTGCACTTGAACTTAGCTTGTCTTGGCTACCTAGAAGGGAACTCGAGGTTCGACACCCGACTAGGGCAGAGTTGCGTTTACTGAGCGCCTAATGGCAGCACGGAAAACCAACTCCTAGATACCCCCCCCCCCCCCACCGGTCCACAAATGAGATTGGATCAAAGCGCTCTGAGCATGCTATAAGCATGAAAGTAGCGCTATATAAAAGCTATAATAATAATGAATACATATTATTTTGAAAAAAAAAGTAAGGTTTTGCAATGTTATTAATTAGTTGGTTTTTTTTTGGGGGGGAGGGGGCATCAAGTTGAGGTACCGCACCAGGCATCATATACCTTAGCTACGCCGCTGAAGAAAGTGCAAAAGTGCGTTGCTTTCAAAGATTCCAACAAATCTAGTTAATTTGATTCAAGCTTACATCTATCTATCTAATTAATTCTCTTCATGGCTCAACAGTTTGGACTCTATGAAGTAAAGAAAAGATAACTCTTTTATTTCTGCAAGTCGGACTAGAGTTACCCTAAGCGTCGAAAAAAACAAGGTTAAAAAGACATTTTGTGTGGTAACACAAACTCAAAATCGGCCCCTGAAGTGGTCTATCTAGAGTCTTCACCAGGATTCGAACACAGGACTTCTGGTTCCAAGTGCTTTACCACTCAGCCACAGCATCTCCATATACTCATTTAGCGTACACCTATTTATTTTTTTAAATAATAATTATTAATATTTTCCATCCATTCAAAATTAGAAACATGTTACATGTAATAAAGAGTAACTGAAAATTAGATAAATTGGCAACACGAAAAAAAAAATTCTTGACCTATTTTAGTTAGGTAGTAAACAAGCTAGAAATGACTTGTAAGGTCTACTTGGACCAGACATTCCCATCACAAAATAAAAATTAATATCTCCATTGTCATTTGTCATACAAACTAGACATAGATCTATTTATTGTTATTTAGACTGTCAAGTGTAGACCCCTATAATGAGGATATGTCAAAACCAAGCTCTATAAAAGTAGTTGGTTATTTTCTAAACTTATAAGTAAATCAAAGTTCGTATCAAAATTATTTTTTAAAAACAACATTTGAATCAGTATTCTATTCCATGACTTAGTTGATAAATTGAAAATATATTTTATAATGAACCTTTGAAACTTTTAGCATTGTGAGCTAAGATGCCACTTTTTTGTACCAATACGCGAATTTAAGAATGAAGCTTGAGTTATTAATGAAAAAGTCCATGACCTTTTGAAAAAAAAATTATCTCCCCTAAAAGTTTTCATTGAAAATGTAATGTTTTTGAAAAATCTGCTTGCATATTTAATTTTAAAAATCACATGGTTCACTTTCGGAAAAGAAAAAAAGTAGCCGTTGCATCAGAACTTTGAATGATCTAAAATATCATGATGTCCGATTTTCATTTTCTCTTTTAGTTTCTGAGATCTAAACAGGACGGACGGACAGACAGGCCACACAAAACTAATAGCGTCTTTTCCGCTAAAAAGGAAAAGGTGTGAGGGGGCAAAACAAATAATATTCACCCGTTATTTAAAAGCAGGGCCGGACTTAACCATTGTGGGGCACTATTGGAATTGGATTTCGCGGGGCAAAGTTTGGGTAAGGATACGGATAATAAGTGAAATTTAAGAGTTTGTATTAGAAAATAAATTCGTCTTTGCATTTTATTCATTCTTTACTACGCACAATATTACTACACGAGCCTTGCGTGTAGCGAAGTCATACAGTATATCATGAAAATTATGTTTCCTACATATATTACGCTCGATTTCAAGAATTGCCGAATGTTTCAATCTATCTTCGAGAATTGTTCATTCTTTAGTAGTTTGAGGCGCGAGAAACTTCTTTCACCAGATTCCACAATTACGGGTATTGCATAATGCCGTTATTTTTTTATTCGAGCGTAGGATTGGTGTTTTCCATATTGAATGACGCCCCAAAATGACAATTTTGTCTATATATTTCAAAAGATTGTTATGAGTTTTCAAAAGATTTTAATAATTTTCGAAAATTTCCAGGACTTTTTCGTATCTTTTGTAATTTCAGGAGATTTACAAGGAGCTCCTGGTAAATCAGGAGGCCGCGGGAAATCTGTTAAAAGTTTAAAAAAATGATTTTGTTTAAAAATTTACACCTTGAATTAGCGCGGGTTCTGGGAAAGTGCGGGGCAGACTGTGGTCGCATTGGTTGCTGCCGGCCCTGCAAAAAGCAGCATTTGCTACGCTTTGGGTCGGCTGGTTTAATTCAATGGAGAATATAGAAGACTAAAAAAGTAACAAAAAAAATTTTTTTTTGTTTTTGTTTATGTTAGTACAATGTGTAGTTTTTACTGTGAAAGTTTGTCCTTATTTCGATGTCCCTCAGCCATTGGTGGCTACGCTTCTGAATTATATATATATATATATGAGATAATTGTGTCTCCAACTTTGTCAACGGTTACAGCTACCAGCGGTGTTTACTGTTCTTTAGTTGCGATTGGAAAGGTGAATGTCCGCGTTGAAATGTTGGTCAACTCAAGAAGACAATAGAGAGTGTTGACACAAAAAAAGTAGAACGTAGGACCAAACAACCTGAGGACATCGTGGTGCCAATGTACTTTTAGATCTCGGGTACAGAAACAGAAAGAAAAAAAACAGGTTTGTAGAGCAGTTTGTTTTGTACAGTTCTAGATCTACAACTTGCTTTCCATGTTTTTTGAGATGGAGAAGGGGAGGCTGCGCATTATGTTTCAAGGGGAAAGGTGGGAGGAGAAAACTTGTAACTTTAGGTGTTGGTTTTTTTTTTACGTTTGAATGAAGGGGCTCCTTAAACTAGTTAGTTTGTATTTTATTTTTTATTTGTTTTGAATGTATTGATGAAGTATCAGATTCACATCTCTTCAAACACGGCCTATCATGGATTGTCCTAAAGTCATTCATTGACAGAGATAACAACGTCACGTTAACCGGCTTGAAATCGTCACCTCGGTTCAGACAAGTGGGGCGCGGTGGATGAGTGGTTAAGCACTTGGTTCAAACCTGGCTTCCTGGGTTCGAATTTCGGTGAAGATTGGGATTTTGAAAATCGGAATTTTCAGGGCGCCTCTGAGTCCACCCAGCTTTAATGGGTGCCTGGCTTTAGTTGGGGAAAGTAAAGGTGGTTGGTCGTTGTGCTGATCACATAACATCCTACTCAGATGACCTTAACATCATCTGCCCTATAGATTGTATAATCCACATTGGTTAATAGAAGTGCAAGTGGATTTAGAATAGACTGGAAAGGTCAGGGCGTAATTGTGGGTGAATACAAGTTGAACAAATTATTGGCAGAAATAAAATAATAACAATCATTGGGATATACATAAAAGAAAAAAAAATGAAACTGTTCTGACTGACTGACTGACTGACTAACTTCAGTGGGTCACTGTTAATCAATAAATAAATGTGACTGGAGTGACAGTAAATAGTTCTAGATCTTATCTTGCAACCAATCACGTAGCACGGATTTTAATTAAAAAAAACAACTGGTCAAACTCTGTTAACAGCTGACCTAAGCACTCTTAACAAGGATGTCTGCTGGAAAGAAAGATGACATCTTATTTCTAGAAACTACCGAAAATTTAGTCTAGTTTTATATCTAGTTATAATTTAACACACACACACACCACATACAAAACACCTTCTTTTTCAACTTAAGTGAATTTTTTATTATTTATTTTATGTCGTATACAGAGTAACATATAATTGGACCGATTATCTGAAAAGTTATGAGTTCAAGTTGTGAGTTTGAATTTTGTTACGATGGTCAGCTAAGACAGTTCGGGAAGGATCGGTCTTGTAAATAGAGCTCATGAGTGTCACGAGAAATGTAGTCATCTGATCAACTAGAATGGGCAGGTCACCTTGAAGAATGCCAGAGAACAGAGGAGCAAAGTTTGTTCACTGGCAAACAACAAAAGGCAGGCGTCCCAAAGGCAGACCACGAGTATGGTGACTTAATAAAGTGGACAGATCTTTGCCTTTTTATGGAGCATGAAAATAAGCCAATATTTTTTATTGGCATAGAGATGTTTAAGGCTGTTTTTCAAGAATGCAACTTTAAACAGCATTATGAAATGAAACAAGGTTAGAAAGACACTTTGTGAGCAGACACAAACTCAAAATCGGCCCCCGAAGTGCAGATAAAAGGACAGGTTTTAATATTTTCAGAAAGAAAATCAGAATGAAATTCTATCAAAGACAAATGACACAGAAGAATGGAGAAGGAAGGTTGACTGATCTTGTGTGGTGCCCTAGCGGTCCACAGACCAACGGATAGGTGAAGGTGAAGTTAGATGTGAGCCTGGCCTAGCTGATGTCTTATAATGAATATTTAATTGCTCTAATTGTTTTGTAAAGGGCCAATCTCTATTCCTCAAGAATAAAACAGTTCCGTAAAAAAAAAAAAATTCCTTTAGTTTAATGATCTATTCTATTGGTAATGCAAATGTAGGATGTTGAAGCAATAATTGAATATTATGAAAAATTACTTATTATTGTTACTTTAAATTATGTCCAACTTATATACATACTAAATAGATTTTCTCTCTTAAAAATAATTGTAAACATTTTTTGTGTGTGTAATTGTAGTAGTGAGTATAACAGAACTAATTTAACTTAGCAATACAAATGTAAAACAAAATATTTTTTTACAAAAAATCTCAAGCCGTTTGCATAAATATGTTAAGAATATGATAAATAGATATCTCCCCTACTAAGGAGCCTCCCTTGTTTGTTACTATTAATAGTGAATAGTTGTAAAAGTGGTGTATTTTTATTTTAAAAAAACTGCTTGCATGAGTGATTTTAAAAATTAGATTTTTCGCTTTCAGCAAGAGTTATTATAAAAATTGTCAGGTCAAACTGAACCTCTGTGGCAAGAAGATAAATCAATCTGAAATACGCGCCTTCGAAACGAGATTGCAACTCTTCATTTAGCAGGCGGAAAGGGGCGAAACCATTGTGGCGTCATCGCCTCACAGACGAGCATCTAGATTCTAGATTCAGTGCTTCAACTTGATGTCTCATCAATGCAGTGGGATCTTCAGAAGTTGGTTTTGGATAAAGTCCCTACATCTTATGAATTAGTGTAAATATTATATTCACGTGGGAGGCGCGGTGGCTGAGTGGTCAAGCGCTTGGCTTGCGATCCGAGGAGTCCCACGTTAGAAACCTGAAGAAGACTGAAAATTTTAATTTCGGGATCTTAAGGTCGCCTCTAGGCCACCAAAAGCTTTAATGGGTATTTAGTTGGGGGAGTTCGTTGTGATGGTTTTAATGCACCCTCATTAACCGTGGGCCACAGAAATAGAAGACCTTTACATCATCTTCCCTATAGATCGTAAGGTCTGAAAGGGAAACTTTAAAAAAATATATATCCACGGGTTTCTAATAAAGTGCTTTATTTTTAGCGCCCTCGAAAGGGGAAAAGACGCTATTAGTTTTGTATGGAATGTCTGTCCATATGTCCATCCCGTTTAGATCTCATAAACTAGAAAAGATATTGACAATAGGACATCATGATATTTTAGACCTTTCAAAGTTCTGATGCAACGGCTACTTTTTTCTTTTCCGACAGTGAACCATTCCATTTTTAAAATTACATTTGCAAGAACATTTAAAAAAAAAAATGCACCACTTTTAAATGAAAAACTTCAGGGGAGGTAAGTTTTTTTTTTTTAAAAGGTCATAGACTTCTTCATTAATAACTTAAGCTTCATTCACAGATTCGCGCATTGGTACAAAAAAATGCATCTAAGGTCACAATGGAAAAAGTGTGAACAGTGAACGGATCATTATAAAATACAAATTTTCCATTTATTAACTAACTCGTTGAATAGAATACTGATTGAAATTTTTTTAAAAATATTATTGATACGAACTTCGTTTTTTAATTATAAGTTTTAGGGGAAAAAAAACGAACTACTTTTTTATAGTGCGCAGTTATGACATATCCTCATTATGCACTTGACAACAATCTAAATTAGACCAAAAAGAGGCCAGACTAGATTTAGATTTAATGGTGTTAAAATAATTTGAACAAAATTTACATGTATAACCTATTAAAGAAATAATATATCTTCTTATAGCTTAGGGGGTGCAGATTTTATTTATTATGTAAGCAGTAGTATCACATTAAGAAGTGAATCTGATGCGAATAGCATAAGTGTACTATTACCCAGTAGAATGCCTACTAATCCTGATCATACTATTGGTCTAGCTCTAGTTCTAGTAATTTAAGATTAAAAGTGTAAAGTCAAACAAGTTCTAGTATAGTTCTAGATCTAAATCTAGTCTAGATTCTAGTCTGGATTCTAGATTTTTAGTTCTAGATCTTGATGTAGAGTCTATTAAGTCTAGATCTAGATCTAGACCTAGTCTAGATTAAAATCGAGATCTAGTTTAGATGTAGACATACTAGAGTCTAGATCAGGGGCGGACTGGGTATCAAAAATCAGCCCGGACATTAACATATAAACCGGCCCACAAAAGGCATGTCATATATTTTCGGTTGGGGGGGGATTTTTTACCCCACTCAGCAAATTATATATATAGTTCTAATCTAGATGTAGTCTAGATCTAGACTATAACTAGAACTAGTCTAGAAATCTAGATCTTGTCGAGATCTAGATTCTAGATATATTCTATATTCTGGATCTAGTTTAGATGTAGACATACTAGAGTCTAGATCAGGGGCGGACTGGGTATCAAAAATCAGCCCGGACATTAACATATAAACCGGCCCACAAAAGGCATGTCATATATTTTCGGTTGGGGGGGGATTTTTTACCCCACTCAGCAAATTATATATATAGTTCTAATCTAGATGTAGTCTAGATCTAGACTATAACTAGAACTAGTCTAGAAATCTAGATCTTGTCGAGATCTAGATTCTAGATATATTCTATATTCTGGATCTAGTTTAGATGTAGACATACTAGAGTCTAGATCAGGGGCGGACTGGGTATCAAAAATCAGCCCGGACATTACCATATAAACCGGCCCACAAAAGGCATGTCATATATTTTCGGTTGGGGGGGGGGGGATTTTTTACCCCACTCAGCAAATTATATATATAGTTCTAATCTAGATGTAGTCTAGATCTAGACTATAACTAGAACTAGTCTAGAAATCTAGATCTTGTCGAGATCTAGATTCTAGATATGTTCTATATTCTGGATCTATTCTAGACCTATAAAGTAAATAGAGCGATTATGATTAGGCTTACTAGTTGGTAATAGTGTATTAAGCCTATGCTGTTCGCATGGAAAACCTGTTTTAGTTATGAGGGCTCATTTTTTTTTATTTCCTAGTCCGTCTGCTCCAATATATATTAATCGAAATTGTTGGGAAGAGGTAGAGGAGCAGTGGAGTCACTGGAGGGGAGGGGGGAGGGAGTGAGGGTGCGGTGCGCACTGATCGACACCATTTTGGGGTGACAAACATGTTGGAAAAATTAGACCTATATCTTGGCAAAAGCAGACACAAAAGAAATAATAATAATAAAATCTCTAGATATATATATATATATATATATATATATATATATATATATATATATATATATATATATATATTGGAGCAGTTGCGTCACTAGGGGGTGCGAAGGGTGCGGTCCGCACTAGTCGACACCATTTTGGGGATGACAACCAAGTTGGAAAAATTATATCTTGACAAAAGCAGATACATCGGAAAAGATAACAATTATATCTCTAGATATATGCCCAAATATGCCTAGACACATCTAGATGGTAGTTTAAGTGTAAATGACACAGCACAACGTTATACCATTTCTGTCTGAAAGTATAACAAAGGAAACATGTTCATAAGATGTTAAGTCTTTTTCTAATTTTAATTAAATATTATTGTAAAATTTGCAATAACATTTGAATAAATGTCATAAACAGTTGGATTTTACGAGTAAAAATCTATAAAAAAGTAGGTAATCAGCTTACTGTATTGGTTCAACAAAAAGAACTAACTAGCAATAGTGTTTATTGGAACATATTTGAAGGAAGTTGATGGTGGAGGGGTGACACCCTAAGCTACTGCACTAGGTGCTACCGACACTGAATCGGGAAGTTTCCATGCTGATCTAATGTGACCAGCTAATGCTACTTTACTTATTCCAGAAGAGTTAGAAATGTCTTATCAAAGACGTCGTGTTGGACTGTTTGTGAAAAATAACGCCAAATGATTTTTAAAATTGTATTACTTTAAACGATCAAAACAAGACTATTGCTCGAATATCTTTCTGGTCCATTGATAAATTCGATGGGGCCGTCTCTGAGTTTGTTTGTAATCTTGTTTATGTAAAAATGATTTTAGTATCTTTTCTGTGATGTTGCCCGCGACACGAATGTTGGAAATTAAAATGGTCAACTGGCAGAATAAAGTTTTACATTTTTGTTTTATGTAATTAATAATTGAATTAAAGATTATTACATGTTCCTAGTTTTTCTATTACCTAATCTCATAACATCGAACCGAACCTGAACTCGATCTTTAGACCTGACCGAACCTAACCCGAACTATACTCGTCATCGAACCAAACTGAACCCGAACTTAAATCTGACCGAACCGAACCAAAACTTTAAACGTTGGGTTTGATTCCCATCTCTAAACAGTACTAGTAGACCCGCTACCGTAGCATACGCCGCTTTTTAGTGACGGGTGAAAATTCCTAAAAGACACAGTTGTCCAAATGGGGTGGGTTTGGACAAACGACTGCTTGCTACCATCAACGCGGGAAGTATTCATGTAGGCAGCGTATTGTCGAGCAGAGTGCATGACTGCGCTTCCGTAAGTAAGAACAACGAACAGAGCGTCGTCATAGTAATCCCAATGTTCAAACAAGGCTTACAGCCATCTTGCGAAGTTCGAGAGCAAAAGTTTCGTTGATGACATTTTTCCAGAAATATGCGACTTAAAGAAATAAAGTTACCTGATGCGAGAATGTGGACTACATTGACTCCACGAAATAGATGTAAAGCTGTGGCCATGGTTAGGAAACGAAGGGCAATACGAAGGGGGGCAAATTCAAAACAAAGCTACAGAAAACAACAACAACAAAAAGCATGCAACTATTTTAATGACACCAGATATTGACGTGTGTAAAAAATATAGTCAAATATTGAATGTAAAGAGAAAAATTACTTGTTCTCCCCCCCCCCCCCCCTCTTTTTTTCTGAGTTGTGCTCTATGTCTAGGTCGCTGCGAAAGTTACGTGGGATAACTCCGACTTGCAGAAATAAAAGAGTTATTTTTCCATGACTTTGGCGTGCTGTGCCACGAAGAGAATTATATATATATATAGATAATCAACTCAGCAGAAAATTTTAACTTTTTTTTGTTTTAAAACGTAGATCTAAGTCAAAAACTTATAATTACACACGTAGGTATTTCATCAGTCATTTGGTTCTAAAATGATCTATTGAAAGAAAACAATTTTCTTTTTAATTTTTTTCTCGTACCTTTAAGCACTCTAGTACTACTCTTAGTACTTTATCCAGCATAATTGGTTCAGAATTCAGAACTATTTGATAACGTACCGATCATTGTACAAGTTAATGAATATTTTATTTGAGCTTACGACTAACTATTTTTTAAATTAAATATTTAGTGTTCATAAAAATGTTTAAGTCTTAGATTTGTTTCAAAATATGTAAACGTGGCAAGAAACTGCCCAAAAGAAAACTTTTAATTAAAAAAATTTTTCAAAGTACAATAGCCCACAATAACATCCGCATCTCAAAATAGCTGGGTCTAGCAGTACAACAAGTTAACAATATGAAGACAAGTAACATATCCTGAATATCAAGCACTTCAAGCAGTCTTTCTCTGAAGTTTACTATCATCATAGTTAACAAATTAGGAATACCGCCTCCTTTTTATAAACTACAGCATTACAGCCCAGCATTACGAAATAGCCAACGATACCCTATTTGATTGCTGAGATACATCTCCAAAACTTTGGCATTGTAAAGCAATGAAGGAAAAACAGCAAGCTGCTTTTCCTTAGCACAGACTGCAAACGATTTTACAGCTTAGCAGCAAACATATGGCTAGATAAAGTAAAACAAGAAAAAAAATACAAACACAAAATACTTACAACTAAACCTTAAAAATGTATAAGCTATTTTCCTTATTGTGTATCAAACAAAATAATTAATTACCAATAATTAATTAACTATGAGGCGCTGTGGCTAAGCAGTAAAACTCTTGGCTTCCGAACCGGGGACCGGTGTTCGAATCCTGGTGAAGACTGGGATTTCTAATTTCGGGATCTTCGGGCGCCTCTGAGTCCACCCAGCTCTAATGGGTACCTGACATTAGTTAGAGAAAAGTAAAGGCGGTTGGTCGTTGTGCTGGCCTCATGACACCCTCGTTAACCGTAGGCCACATAAACAGATGACCTTTACATCATCTGCCCTATAGACCACAAGGTCTGAAAGGGGAACTTTACTTTTTACTTTTAATTAATTAACCAATTAGTTAATTTTTTAAAGTAATTAATGTTTTGTTAGGTGCAATAAATAATTGTTTAAACCAGTGTTTAACAAACTTTTTCCTTAATTGAACACTTCGCACATTCGGAGTATTTAGAGGAACAATTCACGTGGTGGCCTACTAGTTAAGTATTTCAGTAGTTCTTAGAACACCTATTGAGGCCTCGCGGAACCATAGTGTTCCGCGGAACACAGTTTGGGAAACACTGTTTTAAATGTGAGCTGGCGCTCCTAGATCTAATTTTTGACCTAATTTTATCTAATTTATATTATTTATATAGGCCAGGGCTATGATGTTTGTAATTTAGTGTCCTTTTTAATTTTCATAGTTCAGTGCTGAGTATTTTGTAGTTTCCGCTATTTATAACTTTCTGCTAGTTTTAGTCTTTTTCTGTTATTTGTTTTACTCGTAGAGGAAAAATAGTTTTTAAAATAGTTAACTAGCCTTTGAGCTGTGGATGCTTTTTTCCTATTTTTTTGTCCCTGGTTAGTTCTGATTATTTTTGTCTTTGGCATTAGCGTTGGATTGGTTGTTATTTTGTAATATCAGTTTATGTGCAGGTCTGTAAACGGTATAGAGCCCCCATATGAGTTTAGAATAGAAATAACTTTTTATCTTCCTTTTTGTATTTTGTAGATTTAAATTTTAAGATTCTCGTTTTAATGCTGTTTAATTTGGTATATAATGTTGTGTAGTCCGTGTCTTTAGTAATCGGCTAGATTTTATTGTTGTGTACGGCTAGGTACAAATTAGGGAAATCAGTAGTCCAGTTTAGTTATAGATAATTAGCGTGACGTCATGCTCTCCGATATGTTCGCGCTGACCAGTTATAGCTAGCTCCGGAACCACATTGAGCTCTCTTTTGTCTTGACCAGTGGTCAGTGCTGACAGTAAAGCCTTTATAAAGTTATTTTTGTGTAGTGTAATTTCAGCTGGGACCGCATGTAAGTTGGAAAATGTTTTTATTTTTGCTTTCTTTCGTTTGTATTTGTATTGATTGTTGCTGCATCTATTGCTATAGTCTAGATGCGACTGATTAGTGTAGTGGCATCACTGGCTAGTTAATTAGCCATGATAACCTCTGATGGAACCGGAAGTTCTGTAGACTTGGGTAGCGTCACCCAATTGCGCCAGCCTTAATGCTTTTTGCTATCCTATACTATGTCTATGTGTAAATATTTTATTATTTTATGTTTCCTATGTATTTTTTATGAATATTTTATCGTTAGGATAACCACTTTATTTAAGTTGGCATTTTGTCCTACTTTTTAATGTAAAAGATGGCTGGGGCCTAAGGATCGCTGTCATGGCGGCCTGTTTAGTCTTATCTACTATTATCTAGATCTAGCTTATGTTTATTGTAGTCTAGCCTGACCTGTGTTGGTTGTGGCTGGGACTTTAATAACTAAGGTATTGCTTTTATTAGCTACATGTAGGTAATTGAAATTACCTCATGCTTGTATTATGTGTATGTGCTAGACTAGGTCTAGTTCATTATTATTTTGTTATTATGTCTTATATTTGTTTATATTTTGTAATTGCAGGCTATAATTCCTGCCTTACGCCTAACTGCCTTACGGCCTAACTGTCTGCCGCAGTTATTACTGCCTAACTGCCATTATTTTGGCTGTCTAACTGTCTGCTGTAGTTCTGCTTTACTGCTGCTAGTAGTTTACTGTTTAGTGTTGGGGTAATTTAGGTTATTTGGTGGTCGGTTTAGTTAGTAATAGTTGTAGATTTAGCAACATAGATCCAGAGGCGGCAGAGGGTTTTGGTTAGTGGAGTTGTTAAGTTCAGTAGGGTTGATTAATTATTTAGTAGTGCGTATATATAGTTTTTGTTTATTTGTAAGTTTATTTTCGTATTCACCTATATTTTTATTGCTTTGTAAGTTGGTTGTAAATAAAGTGTATCTAAGTTTGCTTTATAATTGTAGTTGGTTATTTTATTTTTAGTTAGCTAGTTTAGTTTAGTTTAGTTTGATTGTGCTGTCTGGTTGCTTAGGCGACTCTAGCCCCTTGGTCGAAGACCGAGAAGCACAGATTGGGCCCACCCAGTAGAGCTACCACCTGCCTACTGTTTTAAATGAACAAAAGTTGAGCAGCAGATAACAAAAAGGGCCTCACTCAGTAGCGTCACCCTGACCTGCTCACATTTTTCTAAAGCTTCCACTTGATCCGAGAAGTTTGACCTACAAAGTATACCTGGTCATGAGAATGTATTAGCTGATTTTTTGTCAAGACAGGTAGATCAAAAAATAGATACACATGAGGACAATGATATTGTACATATGAGTCAAAGTATTTTAACTGAGTAACTTCACAATATAATTAGAAACAACTTGACATTTTTCAATCAGGTCAACCTGACATTTTTTCTTGTTATCATGTAACTATGTCATGACATATTTTTGTTACGCTTGTACCATTTTATTGGGTCATGATGACATTTTTTTCTTTCATTGATGCTATTGTACTATCATTTTTTAATTAATTGTACATTACATATTTACTTATCACAATTTGACAATAAGATGTGCTAATAATTTATATGATTAGTAAACATACACAGTAATGTAAACAAGCATATTGTAAACATCAGTGAACTACTTGAACTGTTGACCTTAATTATTTTTTTTTGGAAAAACAACTCACAAATTTAAATATTGTTGATTTTTTTTCCAAGTGGTACACACTTGAATGCTATCATTTTTATGTTATTGTACTTTAACTACCACATATGTGTGTTATTAATAACAATTATAGACAATGTCACTGTAACCTTGTATAATGGTAACAGAACTTAGAGTTATATAATGAATACTGAACACAAATATACTTGTATAGATGTATGTAAACTTTATTGGGAACTACTTCAATAAATTTACTTAGTGTGTCAGCTGATACACGTTGGCTGTGTTATATCATATAAATGATTGAATGTAAAATAACTTTAATATTTTTTCTTCTCAGAATTGAGATGTCAATGTATGTTAACAGAATGAGCACATAGCAATTAAACATGCTCATGCAAAATATTTCAGTATAATTGTAAATAGATGATCTATTATAATTTAACAATATTTCAGGAGACTAAAGCCTCAAATTGTATTGATATTTTTTCAATAACATACTTGTATAGTAGATGTAATCAGACTAATGTATATTTTTCTAAGCAAACACTCTAAGAGTTGAACAATATATTTGTCAATTATGTAGAACTATTCATAGTTGAAATGAATGACATGACATCTATAATTATGTATGATTAATCAACTAGTATTGAAGTGATTAACAGGAATGATTAAGCTATTAGACTTATGTATAGGATATTACTATCATATGTACTTTTGTCAAAGATTTTTTGTCAAAAATCTTTTCCAGGGGAAGGGGCGTATGTCATATATCAGTTTTAGAACCCCTGTAATATTTGGTGACTAGTAGTCACTGAACTATTCCGTGCAGTTAGCACGAGATTTTTCCTGGTCGGGGATTGACCACGAGGTGGACACCTCAGTTGATCTTGGGCTCTCGTAGAAAGAGGAATGTTATGGATATTTTGTCCAGTGTAGTAATGTATAGATATTAAGGTTGATTTTTGGAGCATGTGTGATATCTAAAGTATTCCATTGGATTCTAATATAGTATGTTTAGTGTATATTTCTTGATGGCTGGACTTGCCAATATCTTTTATGAATTACTTTACATGTAATAAAACCTTGTCTGCTGACCCTGCGTCTATTTATGATTCTGAATGTTGTGGTCGTAGAGTTCAGCATGATAGTGTTCTTGCGCACCAGCAAATATAGTGCGTGTGAGAAGGTATTTAGTTAGTAAGGCAAAGAACTTTATAGTGGTACCAGAAGAGGTAGTTACAACACACAAAGGCAGACCAGCTCAAGACCGTCCAGACCTGTAACGATAACCAGGCTGTGACAAATAGGTAAAGGTAAAACAACATGTTCATCTAATTGATCATTTAGAGCAGTGGTTCCCAAACTTTTTTGACTCGTAGACCCCTTGCCATGTTTTCTGGTATTCCGTTCCACACCCCCCCCCCATATAGGAATTATTTGTTCTACGAAGTAGTCCTTCAAACATTAAATATTAATTAATTAATTAATTTGTCTTAAATATCATTGTAAAAGTTTTCGCAAAAGAGCTGTTTCTCATGTATTTCTTGATCTTTCACGTGTGGCTCAAATATTGGGTCCGCGGAACTGTTTTCACTAACAGAAGGGGCGAAGGCGAGTAACCTTCGCCTAAACCAGTAAGCTTCAATCAGAAACGGCTCATTAGCCTTGGCTTGCTACCCACCTAGAAGATGGAAAACTTAATTTAAAACTTTGCTGCCTTGCAACTATACTCAAACATGGTAAATGTTTTGTGATTTCACCCTGAAGAAAAATAAGGAGCCAGCAACCCATAGGCAGTTTGCAGCACACAGAGCTACACTCTGTCAGAACAGAACCTATTACGTTGTTGATGTCAAAGTGTATTCTGCCTAAATATCGTTTGCAAAGAATTACATAAGAAGCTTTTAATTTTGTAACTCATGCAATTCTTTTAATAATATCAAACTGGTAAAATCAATGTTTTATCTATAGTGTTTTCTTTATTTTGCTTTAAGTAAAGAGATTTTGTAAGACGCTCACAAACCACCATCTTCTCTATAGGATGTCGAAGAGAGATTTTGTTGGCCTATTATGAACTTCATCTTTGGGTGGCCTTGTCTCAAATGATCAAATGATCATTATTAAAGGGCAGCTAGGTAACCGCTTGTTTGACAAGGAAGGAACGAATCTCAATTTTAAATAACCTACGCTGTACAGTCTACATTTCTTTTTGTTAAACTTCAGTTACATGTAGACAAAATGAAGCTCTTTAAATAAGTATTGAAATTAAATACAACAATTTTCTTTTTGAATAGCAGGATAAATATTTAAAGGATAACCTGAGATACAAATGATATATTAGTATATGAAAGCGTTACATTAATGGAATATAAAAATTAAGTTACGACTTGCTAAACTTAAAACATCTATTATCGTAGACCCCCGTGGGCATCTCATAAACCCCCAAGTTATTTTTTCACTTTCGTAGACCCCTATCGGTCTATATAGACCACTTTTGGAATCACTGATTTAGAGAGACTTAAATAAACTATGCTTTCAATTAATAAAAAAAATAATTTTGTTACAGATTCTCATTATATGCATTGCTGGCAGTTTAAGAGTGGAACTCACCCCCCCCCCTCCCCCACACCGCTCCTCTTTCTTTACTGCGCACATTTTATTTTGTTTGTGTGTCAGTCTGTTTCGACATGTCCTCAATAACATTTCTTTCTTGTTGGTTTGTATCCATTACGGCATGTCTTTCAAGCCAAACTTTTTAAATGTTTTGTCTTCAACCCTGGGGGAAATTTTTGTTTTCATTTTCGATTATTAGTAAACAAACTCCGGCCTCTTGAGAAGTTTATGGTTTCACAAACAAAGTGTTCAGACTTGAGGTCAGGAAGTTTTAGATGCTCGACCAGAGAAAAAAAAAAGGTGTGAGGGGGGGGGGGGAACAGCTTGACGAGCAGGGTCAAAGTGATGAATTGATTGGGAGACAGATACTTAATTTGGTTTCCCCAAGCAAGTAAATAGCGCACTTCTGGCTACGCCTGGAATTTGTTTGTTTGCACTTTATATAGGTCTGGGTCGTCCTGTATGTGGAGCACAAGATTAGAGTGACATTCTGTTTTGATGGCGTCATTGTAAGCTGATGTGTTTATATTGTGTACATGTGTGAGTAAGAGTATGCGAGAGAGAGAGAGAGAGACAGAGAGAGAGAGAGAGAGAAGTTGGGGGTGGTCAGCAGAAGGTCAAGGCTTGCATAGGAAAACTTTATCTCTGGTCTCTAGGCTATTTTAATATAATTGTTTTTCTTTCACTATACTGGCTTTATTATCTTACGAGTGCAAGCCGGAATAAGTGTGTGTGTGTGTGTGTGTGTGTGTGTGAGAGAGAGAGAGAGAGAGAGAGAGAGAGAAAGATGTAGAAGGAAGAAAGGTGAAGGACACTGAAAAGAATGAGAGAGAATGGAGAATATGTAAATTTTTTTGTTGCTTTGATTTTGTTTAGGTAAGATTTTAATATTAAACCATCACTTGCCACAGCGCTGAGAAAGGGTTTTGAGTTTAAAATTCCCTTCCCTGCTGTTAAAAACCCCCCTCTTCTATACAAATAAATAATGCAAACGATAATCCCCAAAATTCCAAGATCATAGCTAAGGGGGATTTTGAGTTAAAAAAAACTCCAGAGATTTTGTTTAGTTTAAAACCCCCAGCAGATGCTTTTGACGATAAAACTTCCCTTTTCGATATAAAATCTAAAGCAAACCATAATAACCAAATTCCAAGAGCGTAGCCAAGAGAGGTTACAAATTTCTACCAGTCGCTGGGCTCCATTAATAAAGTGCAGTAAATAGCATCGAAGTCATCTGCCGAAATTGAAAAAAGACTAAATGTGGCTCAACAAAGAGGGCTGAGACGGATTTTAAGGAGTCAGTTATAGAGATCGGGTCTCAATCAAGGAAATCATATGCGAACTGGGAGTCGAACACTCTTTGGGCTTGTGACAGAGCGTCGCATGAGGTTTGCGGGTCATGTTCTCCGACAAAATGAATTACGCATACTAAGAGTTGCGATGACATAGATGCCATTACGAGGAAAGCGCAAAAAAGAAATGTCCTTGTAGAACATGGCGCCACAATTTCATGGAGCGGTACCTGACGTTTTGGCTCAGCCGTTTTTGGCGTGGCCGTTTTGGTGGTTGAGCGGTAAAGCGCTTGGCTTCCGAATCGTGGGTGCTGGGTTCGAATCCTAGTGAAGACTGGGATTTTTAATTTCGGGATCTTGGGCACCTTTGAGTCCACCAGCTCTAATGGGTACCTGGCTTTAGTTGGGGAAAAGTAAAGGCGTTTGGTCGTTGTACTGGCCACATGACCTTTACGTCATTTCGCAAGCTCTTAAAGGAGAACTTTAATTTTTACATAGTACTAATTTTTTGGAAAAGGGGGGGGGGGGGTTGTGTTGAAAGGGGAATAGTAGAAGTGATACTAAAATTTACGGCCAAATAGTATGTGTGCATGTATGTATTAATTGGGACGGGATACTTATAAAGTGAATCCTTCCAATTCAAGTCAAGGTGTATTACTGAGAACATTGCGATGCGCAGGGTGAAAAAAAATAAGGGGTGTCAGAGAAAGAGAAAGATAGAAGAAGAAGAGAGAAAGTGAAAGAAAGAGAAAGAGATGAAGAAGAGAGAAAGTGAAAGAAAGAGAGATAACGAAACCTAAAGAGAGCG
Source organism: Biomphalaria pfeifferi (assembly GCA_030265305.1). Classification (NCBI taxonomy): domain Eukaryota; kingdom Metazoa; phylum Mollusca; class Gastropoda; family Planorbidae; genus Biomphalaria; species Biomphalaria pfeifferi. The sequence continues at coordinate 294,389 of JASAOG010000318.1, read as the reverse complement.
AGCCTATTTTCCATTGTATTGTAATATCTCCAATACATCACGGTCTAAAAAGCAAGTTTTGGAGATCGTTAAAATGTGGCCCGTTTTTGTTTTGGAAGTTCAGAAAAAAAAAGAAAAAAGTGTTTGTTTCTGACATTAGAGGCAATATAAAGCCAGGGTACAATTCAACGGGCGTAGCCGGTGTGCAATCCAAATAAATAATACTTTATAAGACAACTACAGCAAATTATTTTTTGTGTAGACAAGTGAAACGAAATGGGAAAAGTTTTGTGTGCTCTCTCCGTTATGTGGTCTCTCCGTTGTGTGGTTTCTCCGTTGTGTGGTCTCTCCGTTGTGTGGTCTCTCCGTTCGATGATCACATTAATATCGTAAAAACTAGAAACGATATTTAAAACAGGATTTTCTGATATTTTGCGATGAAACTATAAAAAAAACTCAAAAACTTTTTTGGTGTGTCCGGTGTCCAAAATGAAGGAAGTTAAGCTATGTTAAGCTATATTTTAAAGTCACGTTATTTATTTGCACTTTTTAGCCTTGCAGAATCCAATTGTATTCAGAACATCTGTTTGAAGAACGAAATAACAGCATTATGGAGTGAGACTTAGTATTCAGAAGTAATCAACGGAGTCATTGTTAGAAAGATGTGGTTTCAGTTTCAGCCTTGCCTAGTGGGGGTGATTGAATGTTCATCTAATTGGATGTTTGGGCCTGGTGAACCAAGGGTTAATGAACTGTCATTCTATCATTCATTTTGCCCCATTACACCATACAAATGACTTCATTGGTGACCGATATCAAAGTGATCAATTCATTCTGAATGTAATGGCTTAGATAAGTGTGTACACGGTGTTAATCATAGGTGTTCCCGTATTGAAAGATCAAATATTGATATCAATTAGAATAAACATAAAGTTACCAAAAATCCTGATGTTTGTGACCTCTTATTGCCAGATAATTGCCAGATTATGAGAGGCTAAGAAATTAATGTAATTTTAAGTAATGCGTTAATTTTTGAGGACTGAACACATTTGGACCTGGAGGCCGTGGGCTGTCGCACATGTGTCACACACCTTGCACCGCCTTTGCACCCCTCATTTTAAGTTTTTTTTTACCTTATTTCCGCTGGATAAACCCCACCTGTTGATCTCAGGGGGTAATTATTTAAATAGGGGAAAGATAATCAACCTTTGTTAAATTCAAATAAAGTGACATCTTTGACGTGTCCATTTCGATCGCCAGGTTCCTCAACAAAGAAAATAGATTGTGTCGTTCAAGTAAATACACCAAAGGCTGAGACTTTCTCTGATGTAACTAAAAGTTCAGATGATCAATAGGTCCATTTACCCAAATGGTCTGGATCTACATGAGGATTAGGAAAACAAAAAAGAAGGAGGGGGGGGGGGCAAAAGGAAACATGCTTGGACCTCTCCTTTACAAAACACATGCTTGGACCTCTCCTTTACAAAACACATGCTTGGACCTCTCCTTTAAAAAACACATGCTTGGACCTCTCCTTTACAAAACACATGCTTGGACCTCTCCTTTACAAAACACATGCTTGGACCTCTCCTTTAAAAAACACATGCTTGGACCTCTCCTTTACAAAACACATGCTTGGACCTCTCCTTTACAAAACACATGCTTGGACCTCTCCTTTACAAAACACATGCTGGACCTCTCCTTTACAAAACACATGCTTCGACCTCTCCTTTACAAAACACATGCTTGGACCTCTCCTTTACAAAACATATGCTTGGACCTCTCCTTTACAAAACACATGCTTGGACCTCTCCTTTACAAAACACCTGTTTCGACCTCTCCTTTACAAAACACCTTATTTGGACCTCTCCTTTACAAAACACATGTTTGGACCTCTCCTAAACAAAACACATGCTTGGCCCTCCCCAGTATAAAACACATGCTTGGACCTCTCCATTACAAAACACATGTTTGGCCCTTCAGTATAAAAACATGTTTGGACTCTCCCTTACGAAACACATGCTTAACCCTCTCCAGTACAAAACACATGCTTGGAGCTCTCCTTTACAAAACACATATTTGGACCTCTCCTTTAAAAAACCCATGTTTGGACCTCTCCTTTACAAAACACAAGCTTGGACCTTTCCTTTACAAAACACATGTTTGCACCTCTCCTAAATAAAACACATGCTTCGAACTCTCCTAAACAAAACACTTGTTTTGACCTCTCCTAAACAAAACACATCTTTGGACCTCTCCTAAACAAAAAAAACCTGTTTGGACCTCTCCTAAACAAAACACCTGTTTGGACCTCTCCTAAATAAAACACATGTTTGGAGCTCTCCTAAACAAAACACGTTTGGACCTCTCCTAAATAAAACACATGTTTGGACCTCTCCTAAACAAAACACATGTTTGGACCTCTCCTAAACAAAACACATGTTTCGAACTCTCCTAAACAAAACACATGTTTGGAACTTTCCTAAACGAACAGGGGTGGAGCTATGAATTTTCCATCGTTTGGGGGCCCGGAGGGCTTGACCTATTTGGGGGCTTCTGCTTTTTGCGTAACTAATTATTTTTAGTGAAGAAAGACTCATTTGGGAGCCCCCCTTAAGTGGATCCCGGGGGGATTTTCAAAATTTTCCCCCTCCTCCCACCCTAGGTACGCCACTAAAAACAAAACACTTGGTCAGACAAGTGGCGAAGGGCAGCAGCTGTTGTTCCTTTTTTGCTGGCTTAGAGTTTTTAAGAGCCTTCGGTTCAACTCTTCGGCAATTTCAAATGCACTCACCAAGTGAGCTAGCTTTTCTGTGTCCCTGCCAGACCTTCTGTGTCCTCCGCAAAGCGCAATTGAGTCATTCTTCTTCTTATCTTCTTATACCTATAATTTCAGTACTTTCGTAACTCTGAAAGGCATCGCCTTTTATAATTTCAACGATTAAACCACAAGCAAAGTTCCTCCATCAGATAGAATGCTATCACTTACGGAAGCCTTTGTTAAACCACAACCAAAGTTCCTCCATCAGATAGAATGCTATCACTTACGGAAGCCTTTGTTAAACCACAACCAAAGTTCCTCCATCAGATAGAATGCTATCACTCACTGAAGCCTTTGTTAAACCACAACCAAAGTTCCTCCGTCAGATAGAATGCCATCACTCACAGAAGCCTTTGTTAAACCACAACCAAAGTTCCTCCGTCAGATAGAATGCTATCACTCACTGAAGCCTTTGTTAAACCACAACCAAAGTTCCTCCGTCAGATAGAATGCTATCACTCACTGAAGCCTTTGTTAAACCACAACCAAAGTTCCTCCGTCAGATAGAATGCTATCACTCACTGAAGCCTTTGTAACTGTATTTATCCAGTGAAACGAGCGCTCCCTCCCAAAACATAAATAACATCTTTGTTTAGCACTTTGTTTGCTTATACTTCGTTTCATTTTGTGTGTGCCTTTTCCTTGGTAACTTATATTATTGTTGCTAAGGCTCCTATTGTTTCCTAACTACTATTCTGGTCTCTGAGAAGACAAGAGCGTCACTACTGTTGACGTAGAGAAAGGGATAAGTAATAATTCTAATGTCAGAATGTTACTTATTACCCGGGACTAACAGTTTGGAAACCAAGCGAATTACCAATCAGCCACCGCGCCTCCAAGTGCTTAATTACTTGGCCAAAGTGATAGAATAAATGAACTAATACAATTGCGCAATAGTACCTTAAAGCACAGTCTGCCACCATAATTTAATATTTCAAAAATTAAATACCAGTAATTAATTGACTAATTGGTTACTTTTTTAAAAAATTAATTCATGCCTTGTCTATGCCAGTAAATAATTTTGTGAAAGTTTAAGCTTGATCTGAGAATGGGTGTTAGAGAAATAACTTGTACATACTTTGTACCAGTCAGAGATATAGACAGAGCGAGTTGAAAAAAAACGAGAAATAGTTTAGAGCCGATCTGTAGATCAAGAACAGGATGAGAAACATTACACAGTATTTCTTGACCTTCACCTATCCCTTAGTCTGTTGAACCGTTGGGGTACCACACAATATCTGTTGATGGTCTTTCTCTATTCCTCTCTGTCTTTTGCCTTGGATAGAATTTCATTCAAAGACAGCTATCTCTATTTTTTTTATGTTATCTCGCTTTCTCTGTCTGTCTATTCTTCTATTTTTACCCAAATAAATGAATCTTTGAAATTAAAGCACTAGAAACTTAGGCACCGGTAAATTAGTCTCTTTTTAATAAGGCGAAAAATTAGGCACTGGAAAATTAGGTACTCTTAATATGGACCTTAATTTTGAACATAATTTAAAAATTTTAAAGTATATTTTGTCCTTAAGCTATGGGCTATTGGTGACGTTATCGAAAATGCCAACTATAACAATTTCAACAGCATTTTCATGATATAAAAGTGTTTCTTTTATTGGTGCCTTTATTTTAGGGTTCTTATATATCCGGTGTCTAAATAAACGTTGCCTAAATGGACCTCATTCACCAAAAGGAACGGCCACGTGATAATATTGATAAAACAACGCCAAAATAAGTGATAGCCATTGTTGATTAAAATTAGATAGTAATTTGAATAGCAGAGATAGGGAAACACGTGGCTCAATGTTGTTTATTTACGACTAGACATATGTCAACCGCGACACGCGGGTCTTTATTCATTACTGTCGATATAGTCACAATTAAACGAAATAATAATGTAATAAGTAAAGCGAATGTGTCAATGTAAAAATAGTGTGAATGAAGCTATCAAATCAAAAGAGCTAATAGGCTTAAATCCATTTTTTCTAATTAAAACATTTGCTTGTAGGCCTACATATATTTGATTAAAATTTAAGATGAATAGACTTAATTTTGTATGTTCATGTGTCAAAGTATAAAGTAGATCTTGAGGTAGACATAGATGTAAATCTACACTAATCTAGAGTTAAAAATTGGCTTTTTTAGAGTTCATTCTGTGTTGCGCATGCGTGACCTTTTTTCATAAATAAATATAGGCATATCTCAACACGGCTACGCAACTTTAGCGAACAGCGAACGAATGTATTAAAAATGCTTTAGAAAAACAAATTTGAATGTTAAATTGATTAAAATATCAAATGAATGGACAATAATTAGTATGTTTATGTGTTAAAGCACAAAACTATCTTTGCGAAAATAAGTTTTATCCTCTTTGAGTTCAATAAGAGTTTTAGACTTAGACCTAGGAATAGACTCAGTAGAGAAATGTGTTAATGTGTAACCAATTGGTAATGTCTAATGAAAGAATGTTCGCCAGGAAATCTGTAGTCACAGATATCAGGAACTAATTTATGTAAAAAATGTTTTTGAAACACAAAATTGAAGGTTAATTTTATTACATAATGAAATCAATAGATCTTCTTTTGTATTTTCATGTGTCAAAGTAAAAAACTATGTGCGCAAAGTGTATTTCTTAAAATTAGATCTAGGTCTAAATTCTTTCGATCTTTTCTCATGTCAACATTGTTAACCATGGCCTAGATCCATAAAATACTATAGCTGTAATACAGTCGGACAACTTTTTTTGAGGGTCTTAAGTTTGTTTTAGGGCTACAATACATACACTACGGTCTAAGTTAGTACCCAAGGAACATTCCTGCCTAGTTTTATCAAGATTGGTCAAGCGGTTTTGATGTCTATAAGTAACATACATACATACACCTCACATTCTACTTTATAATATAGATTGTTGAATGACGTCCATTTACAGACACTACTGAGTCAATATATTGAATGTACTAGTTGAACACCTTACATGTACCGCTCGTGAAATAGAAACTAGTTCGCATGCATGTAAAGGGATTTAAAACTATGGGAGAGTCATACCATGTAGTTACTAAAAGTTAAAAAAAATATTACAACTTAACAGTGTAGGTTACTTGAAAGCACAATAAATACAAAGAGCTCAAGAAACACTCCAACTCTCTCTCTCTCTCTTTGTCACATTTGTTTCAGTCGTTAAGTTGATCTGCTGTCTCTTCCCTGAATCATGAGCAACATGGTAATTAAAAATTAGGCACTAGCTCGCCGATCGCTCTGTTTGTCTCCGGTAGCCTATAGTTTTAAATTTTTGTAAAAATGTGTGTATGTAGATGTAGATTGCATGTGTTTTAAAATGTACATGCCCTCCTCTCCCTATCGTTCAGTTCCATTGCCTACCCCTCTCCCCAGTGCCCTATTTTATTTGCGTCGTTCCTTCAGACCCAGTCCCCTCGTCATCAGCTGGCGATGCTCTATTTTTGACACAAAGCTATACAGCAAAAAAAAAAAAAAAGTAGGGGAACTTAACCGCCTTAGGTTAAAGGTCAGGTTTAGGCGACCCAGAAGAGTTATTTTCGTCATGTTCTTATCGTGCGTATATGTTCGAGTAGAAAGAGGGGCCTTGGTGGTTGGCAGTGTGGTGAAGTTGTTGATGAAAAGCAGGACCCATAACCACTACAACATCATTCTTTCTCTCCTACACCATCAGGTCATCCCCCCCCCCCTATCACCGACTCCGCTCTTCCACCGGCTGTAATTTCAAGGTTGCGAGTGAGACAGGCCAGGGATAACCGCGACGCGTTTTAAAACGACATGCCAATTGGTCGCGCTTCTTACACGCGTGTGTGTGTTTCTCTCGCGATTCTTTAAAGTGAGATTATCAACAATTACTTCCGTTAGCATTTTATAAAATACTAATAAGAAAAAGTACTTAGTAATAATTAGACCTTTTAGACATCGTGCGTTGAACTTTTCATTCTACCTACGTTAGGAAAACATAAGCTTAGCCAGGTTGTAGGTAAGTTGGCTGCATTTTAATTGATTTATAACAAACAAGGGGGTGTATATGTCACGTAAAAGATCTTTTAATCTTTAAAGATTGTTGAAACCGAAAGTACCCACAATACGAAAGTAAATCCAAATAGCACTAACAGCTTTTTAAAATGTATTTATAAACAAGAAAATAAACAAAATACGTTTTATTTTAAACAAAGCTTATATTAAGTGTAACTGTATCACTAAGTTTGAATCAGTCCTGTTATTGAATGTGTCATAGATCTAGTCTAACAATACTAACATCTGGACACGATTACAGAGATTTTTATCAATCGTGTTTCTGTTGAGCGCAATGTGCCTGCTTTCTGCGCTTTCTTAATGCGCTATGATCCTATTTGTCTAGACCAGTGGTTCCCAAACTTTTTTGGTCTCGTGGACCCCTTGCCATGTTTTCTGGTTTTCGGTAGACCCCCTACTCAACTTTCAAATTTTGCAAATTCAACAACATTATTTTAAAACAAATTTCTAACTGTATTGAAATAGAGAGTGAAGAGTGAAATAGTAATTTAAAACTTCACAACTACGGATATTATGTTTTATATACGAATCTGTTTTTCTATGAATTAGTCTTTCTAACATTAAATATTAATTAATTAATATGCCTTAAGTATCATTGTAAAAGGTTTCGCAAAGAGCAGTTGCTCATGTATTTCTTGATCTTTCACGTGTGGCTGAAATATTATATCTGCGGAACTGTTTTCATTAACAGGAGAGGGGCAAAAGCGAGTAACTGAAGCCTAAACCAGGTCTCGTGAAGCTTTTAATTTTATAACTTATGTCAGATGTAGGTTTTTGTAAAACGGCTGGTAAAATCAATGTTTGAACTTTGCTTTTTTCCGTATTTTGCTATAAGTTAAGAAATCTTGAAAGACGCTCACAAACCAAAATCTTCTCTATATGATGTCGAACAGAAATTTTGTGGGTCTATTCTGAACTTTGAGTGTTCGTAAGTTGTTCAAATCTTAATTTTTGTCAGGGTGTCATGGTCTCAGATGATCCTCCAGCGTAACTGGTCTCATATCGTCATAAAAAAGTCACTTAGGCAACTGCTTGTTTGACACGGAAGGAATGAATCCCAATTTTAAATAATTAATGCTGTACTGTCTACATTTCTTTCATTTTTTCTAAATATTAGTTACATGTAGAGAAAATTAAGTTATTTAAATAAGTATTAAAATTGAATACAACAATGTTTCGTTTCAATAGCAGGACAAATATTGAAAGTATTAACTCGGGTACAAATCATATATTAGTGTATGAAATAAAATCATATGTTAGTGTATGAAATAAAATCATATATTAGTGTATGAAATAAAATCATATGTTAGTGTATGAAATAAAATCATATATTAGTGTATGAAATAAAATCATATGTTAGTGTATGAAATAAAATCATATGTTAGTGTATGAAATAAAATCATATGTTAGTGTATGAAATAAAATCATATGTTAGTGTATGAAATAAAATCATATGTTAGTGTATGAAATAAAATCATATGCTAGTGTATGAAATAAAATCATATATTAGTGTATGAAATAAAATCATATATTAGTGTATGAAATAAAATCCTATATTAGTGTATGAAATAAAATCCTATATTAGTGTATGAAATAAAATCCTATATTAGTGTATGAAATAAAATCATATGTTAGTGTATGAAATAAAATCATATGTTAGTGTATGAAATAAAATCATATGTTAGTGTATGAAATAAAATCATATATTAGTGTATGAAATAAAATCATATATTAGTGTATGAAATAAAATCCTATATTAGTGTATGAAATAAAATCATATATTAGTGTATGAAATAAAATCCTATATTAGTGTATGAAATAAAATCATATATTAGTGTGTGAAATAAAATCATATGTTAGTGTATGAAATAAAATCCTATATTAGTGTATGAAATAAAATCATATATTAGTGTATGAAATAAAATCATATATTAGTGTATGAAATAAAATCATATATTAGTGTATGAAATAAAATCATATATTAGTGTGTGAAATAAAATCATATATTAGTGTATGAAATAAAATCATATATTAGTGTATGAAATAAAATCATATATTAGTGTATGAAATAAAATCATATATTAGTGTGTGAAATAATGACATTAATGGAATGTGAAAATTAAGTAACGACCTGCTTAAATGAAATCTATTACCGTAGGCCCCGGTGGACATCTCATGGACCCCCAATTTATTTTTTTACTTTCGTAGACCCCTTGGGGATCTATATAGACCACTTTGGGAATCACTGGTCTAGACCAATTTGGAAAAGTGGGGGTGGGAGGAAGAAAGGAGGGAATATGTGGTGAATGTTAACGTGATCGCTTTTAATGTAAGAAAAAAAAGTAGTACAACTTGAATTTGAACTCGGGGGTTCAAGCCTCCTTAAGCTAATTTACTAACCACTGTGCCAGCGATGGCCTTTTGAAAATAGAAGGATTTTTATAGTTATCTATTTCTAGTTTAAAACTTTTAAGCGACTACCTAATTCTCTACACAATGTATAAAGGAAACTAATTCAACTTATACCACCACATCTATGAAGTACAATTTCTTTTCTTTGTTTGATACCAAACAGATCAGTCAATAACTTATTGTTAATTAACGTATTGATTAATTATATTTATACTGATTCTTGTTTTTTCAGGTAGAAGAAATAATTGTGCACAAATTGCAACTTGATCCGATATTGAGTGTCCGTAGTATAGCATGAACAAACTTTTTACCAGACAGATAGTTATTATAAGCTTTGTAAAAATTGTGTGCATGTTTTTACGTAATGCATACTTTATTAATATTTAAAAAACAAGAGGACAAGCTTTCAAAAGGTTATACGCCAAAGAGCTAGGTACTTTGCTGCATACATTGTCAAATTAGAATATTTTAAACACAATAAAAACAAATAGGATGTAATCGGCTCTAGACTATACAAGAATAAACAGTGCGAAATACACTGTAGCCTAGATGTGACGTTAACAAATGTTTTATATTTATATTGTTATAAACTTGGTGGTGGCACAGAGAGGGGTAGTGGTGTGAGTGTAGTCAGCCGACGCAAATCGCCCCAGGCCAGCGCTAGACGAGCGGTCAACCGTGACGAGTTACGACGGTCAGCCTAAACGAGTGTCAACATGACGGTTCGGGAAGGATCGACGTCGTGAACAGAGCTCAGGAGCGTCAAGAGAGTTGTAGTCATCTGACCACCTAGAAACGTCGAGCGGCGTTCTGTCAGGTTCAAGAAGGCCAGTAGGGACCCAATATAAGAGCGGAGGTGTCGCAGTCAAGACGGTTCAGAAAAGGGGTTCACGACAGAAGGTTCACTGCAGCCCGGTTCAATACAGTCCGGTCCACTACAGCACAGTTCAACGGTGTGGTTCTGTACGGAGCATTACGACGGTTCAGTGCGGAGTACTGTCAAGTACAGTTGAGACGAACGGCGTCTTGATCTTGGTCTGTGATCTTGGTCTGTGATCGAGTCCGACACAACGAGCCCAGTGTGTGAAGTCAGTTCTGAACTGTTGAACCCAGTGCAAGTAGAGGCCAGTGCAAGAGTTGATAGGGCGGTATGGTGTTATCGGGAGATATTTGTACAGTCGTGTGTTACGTGCTGCCAATTGTACAGTATTGGCTCAGATTTGCAGAGAGCCTGGATAGTGAGATTCGTAACAATATCCATTGAATATGCGAGCACCGATTTGTTAAAACATAGGTGTACACTTAAAGAAGACCGAAAATAGCCGTTGCCCCTACCTCATGTGCTAAGAAATTAATTGTGCCCTACTTGACAAGTGCGTACAATTATTTTCATCATGTCAGTTTTTTAACGGCCCCCGAAAGGGGAAAAGACGCTATTAGTTTGTGTGGAACGTCTGTCCGTCCGTCCCGTTTAGATCTCGTAAACTAGGAAAGATGAAAATCCGACATCATAATAATTTAGACCATTCAAAGTTCTGATGCAACGGCTTTTTTTTTTTCTGAAAGCGAAAAATCTAATTTTTAAAATCACTTATGCATTAGTTTTTTAATAAAAATACACCACTTTAACAACTATTCACTATTAACAGTAACAAACACTGGAGGCTCCTTAATTAGGGAGAACACGGGATACCCTATTTTTAACACATTTATGCAAATGGTTTTAGATTTTGTGTCAAAATTTTTTTATAAATGTACTGCTAAGTTAAATAAGTTCTACTACATTTACACAATAAAAATGTTTACTATTTTTTTAAAGAGAAAAAAAAATATTTAGTATGCCTATAAGTCGGACATAATTTAAAACAATAATTAATTAGTTTTTCATATTATCGCGTAAACTTTAGGTTAGCATATATATTTTATAGAAAATAAATAAAGGATTTTTTTATTTTTTTAAGAAAATGTTTATATTCTTCTCGAGGATTTGAACAAGAGATCGACCCTTTACAAAACAATTAGATCAATTAGATATTCATTATAAGACATTATTTAGGCCAGGTTCCAGTGCCAGCTTTAGAACTATTCAGCCTATGCGGCAGTAGTGAGCTCCGCACTGTCGTTTTTTATTATAAACAAGGTTACCGCGGGCCTCCTGATTTTCCAGGAGCTCCTGGAAATCTCCTGAAATTGCAAAGTATACGAAAAAAGTCATGAAAATCTCCTGAACGTATTTAAATATCCTGAAAACTCATAAAAATGTCCTGAAAAAAAGACAAAATTTTCATTTTGGGGTGTCATTCAATATGGAAAACGTGCCCTTTAACCTGCCTGGGTGGACCCCTACGGGGCCGATTTTAAGTTTGTGTTTCGAAACAAACTGTCTTTGTAACCTTGTTTTTATAGCATTGTTTTATTTCTGCTTTTTGATTTCTGCTGCGCCTGCTGCTACTTCTATCGCGGGTGACCCTCTCCAGCAGCTACATATTGCAAGGAGACTGGAGCGAAAGTCGACTACCTCACGACCGTGGTCGCGCTATTTTCATTTTGGGTCATTTGGACTTTAATAGCCTCGAATGCCCTTGCTATCCCTGTTAGTCAGCATCCATGGAATATTTATATATTAAATCAATTTAAACATTACATCCCATGAACGGACTGCTACTGCTGTTAACGAGAAACTGCAGACACACCCACTCTCCACAAGTGGAACGGTGTTTTATGTTTGGGCTGAACCAATGGTCTCTGTTAAATCCTCAATCCAGTTCTGGGATACCGAAACAAGGAATGTTTAGGTTCCAGTTGTGGTTTGATTGACCTTATAAATCATTATGTTGGTTGTTTTTGCACTCCAGACAAACCCAGACTTCATTTGTACACATACATTCACGATTTACAAGAGAAACGAAATGCTCTGACTAACCCTCTTTTGATTTGGCCCGACATATATATAACATGTAAGGAAAGTGATGTTGTTTTCTATTTCCCTTCATTTTAAATAAAACATGTTTCAATTCCTAAAAATAAACTTACATTCTCCTGATACTAAGTCTGGACATTTCCAAAAACTGGCAGCGAAGTTGATAGAGCGTCGCTTTAATAACCCGAATATCGTGGGACAAATTGTCCAGTTTTGTTTTTTAAACTGATGATTCGGTTCCATCCTATCTGATCCGATCAGAACAAATTCGATCCAATGTATTTGAACATAAAGTAGGAATTGATTTTTAAATTGATATTTCTTATCAATAGTATTTCTACTCAAATGTTCAAGTTGTTTCGTTCAGGCCTCTGAAATTGACCCGCATCTGTTGAGGTGTTCAGCGAACTTCGTACAGGACAACGAAGGTCCTTGTAGTTTCATTTCCCAACCCACATAATGCTAATTTAAAAAACGGAAATGCACTAGTTACATATCTGCATCTGTAGAGATCTACGTAGACTGGACAAACATTCTATACAAAAAAGAATAGTAAGACTATTTAAAACAAAACAACAAGAACAATAACGTTAAAACATGCCTATTGTTAGGACATTTACAGCTAGGACATGTACTGTTAGGACGTGCACTTTAAGGAAAGATCTGTTTTTAGTTTGAAGACAATTAATGCATCACGAATGCTAGTACGAAAACATGTCCAGGAAAACAAGATTGTTTAAACTATTTTAGACAACTTACACGTCAGTCAGACTTGCCTACTTAACATAGTCAATCATTTATGAAACCAAATTAAATGGACAACAAGAATAGTTGCAAACTCAGAAATGTTAAATCGAAGGTCTTCAAATGCGGATACAGAACTTCTGAGAAGGGAACATTTTTTTCCTAGCACATTAACTTGTTTTAATTCAGAACATTTTCAAACAAAAGTGATTGTCAAAAAGCTTGGAGGACTCATAGGACCTGTTCAGATACATCGTCCGTCAACACTCCAACCCATTTTATAAGAAAACAAAAAGAAAACAATGAGATTCCGTGCACGTAGGGTTGTGACTAGATATTTACAAAGCTTATATCAACTCTGTCTCTGTATGTCTGTTTGTATGACTGGTAAAAAGTTTGTAGCCGTTATTTCTTCCACACACATTGTCGGATCAAGTTGTAATTTTGCACAATTATTTCTTGTACCAGACAAAGGAAGTATCAATATTTTAAAAAAAAATAACCAGAATTAACTATTGGTAATTAATTATTTTGTTTGGTAAAGAAATTTATTTGACAGACGTAGTGAAGTTGTATTAGTCCCCTCCAGGAGGTTTTAGACCTCGAGTTTGAATTCAAGTCATACAACTGTTGTTTTTTTTCTGTATTTAAAAAGCAATCACGGTAACATTCATTGGATACCCTGTAGCCCCCCCCCCCTCCCTTTTCATTTCTCTCTAATTCTTCAGGCAAGTGATACATGAAATTGGCAAATATATTTCTAATCGCATAGATTTATTGTTGTGGTCTAGATCAGTGGTCTTCATCGGGGGCGCTATCGCCCCGGGGGGCGTTTTCAAGATTTTGGGGGACGCTGGGAGCTAAATGGGCGGTAGGGGGGCGTTGGGCACAATAAGGGCGGTAATGGGGCGCTGGGCTTAAAGGGGGAAAGAAGAAACTAAAGGTGCACTGAAACAAAAGTAATAAAAAAATTCTTCAAAATAAAAACTGGCAAACTAAATATAGACAAATTATATTAGCTTGCTTCTAGAATTTGAGTTCGGGAATCCCATTTTCTATTTTTAAATTCTTACTCTCTTGCTGAAATTATATACATATCTAGTGTTCCTATATCTTGCGCGCATAAGAGTTCATGATTTGATAAACAAACTAGGTAATGCGCCTTTTAGATTATAGTTTATTTTATCTACATGTGTTAATATATTAATATGTAAATGTTAATTTAAAAAAACTGTTAAAGCTAACATACAAATAGAATAATTTAATCTTTTTTTCAAAAAGAAAAAAAAATTACAAAGTTTTATGACAACTCGCTGGCATGTAATGTAATATTGCAAAGAGGTTTAGTGAATTGCTACTAGATAAAAAAACAAATGATGAAAAAGATGTTCGACTCTTGTTGTCAACTGAAGTTCGATGGATTCCGAAAGGGATTTGTTATTGTTCGTTTTGTTAAGCTCTTAAATACAAGTTTGAATATTTTTTTGAGCAACTTGAAGATTTAACGGTTGGCGATGACTTATAGCAGGCTAGAAAATATTTTTTTATGGTAGGCAACTAACGTAAATGAATGAAACCAACCTCCGACTGCTAGGAATGAAATGAACTTTCATTGACATCATTTTTTTCTTTTATCGAGAAATTAAATCTTTTTTTTAAAGAGTTTTACAATCTCACGTAACTTGTTTGTTAACAAATGAATTACTGTCTAAAGACACCGATATCCTCAATTCACACAACAATGCACTTTGAAGAAATTATGATTCTCTTCTAGAATGTAAATAAATAAAAAAAAAATAAGAAAATTCAATATAAATGACAATTATTAAACATTTGTTACCGTTGTTCAAATTAAGTTGCAGGAAAAAATAGACTTACAAAATTATATCTTCAGTAAAAAGAATGTTAACATAGAAGTCACAACAGAGATGTGGCTGCATTTGAATGCTTCAGTAAAATTACAAACATGTCCCGAGACATGACGTTAAACTGCGCTCCTCTTTCCTTAGCCCTTTTGGAGCTCAAAAGTGCCCTACTTCTTTTCTATCATTGTGTCTGACTCCTCTTTTCCTCAGTCTGCCTTCATTGATCATCACTCTGTCTCCTTATCTTTAAAATCTCACTACGTCCTAGACCAGTCCGTTTGCCGTGGACTGCGACTGGTAAGGAAGGATAAAGAGATCCTGGTGTTTGAGTGGTGGCTATCTGAGGATAAACCACCACAACACAATACTTTGGCTCCAAGTTCCCCTAGACCTGAGGCCCAGATGGCCCGCTCTGGGTCAACCGGCTGGTCATGCTGGTCTTCGACCTATGTTGGAGGGCGGTGGCTGGAGGGTCAACCAGGGAGCTGATGTATCGGACATATGTCCGATGCAGCAGCTGACTGAGTATAGCAACTGTGTAGCCCTGGCGGGCTCATTCTGGACATCCGAATGGCCCGTCCCCTTTTTGGACTCGATGGCGGGTGGGGAGCACAGGTGCCGAATTAACAAGAATATATATGGATAAAAAAAAACACCAATAAACTACTTGCCCCAGATTTATGTCTGGGCAAGAGGCGCCGTATTGAGGCAAAAAAGGAGGAGGCCACAAAAGCTGTACTACCTGGCCATCATTTTTGGTGGTCAGGTTTACAGAGGAGGGGAAAAGCCTGACAAAGCTGAGCCCTTTTCTTATCTATAAGGGACTCAAGTCAGTAGTGGGAGAGCCCAATAGTGTGTCTAAGCTACACAAGTCAATGGAACTTCTTGTAGAAGTAGATAGCAAGATACACTCTGATGGGCTTTTAAGATGCAGAAGACTCCGTGATCTCCAAGTGGAAGTCATGCCACACAAGAGTCTGAACACCAGCAGAGGTGTAATCAGCTCTAGGGACCTACTGGAATGTTCCGAGAAGGAAATAGTGGAGGGCATTAATAGAGTCACCCATGCCCGGCGCTATACAAGCCGCAGGGATTGTGAGGAGGTCAAAACCGCCTCTATTATCCTCACATTCGGAACTAGGACACCGCCAGAGTATGTGAAGGCAGGATACATACGAGTTCCAGTGAGGCCCTACATACCTAACCCCATGAGGTGCTTCAAGTGCCAGGGTTATGGACACGGCGCGGCATTCTGCAAGAGGAACACTGTGTTTGCCAGATGTGCTGGAGAGGGTCATGAGGACAAGGGCTGCACAGCCCAGTTCAAATGCCCAAACTGTCACGCTGGCCACTCAGCCTACTCCAAGGACTGCCCTGTGTGGAAACAAGAGGTTGCCGTGCAGGAGTACAAGGCAAGAAATGGATGTACCTTCAGCCAGGCGAAATCGGCTGTATTGGCCCTACCCAAGGGCCAATTCGGCTTGACAAAGACCTAGGCCCAGGCTGTTGCTAAGATAGGAAGATCCATAGCCACACAGACGGACACATTGACCCCACCACCCCTCCTCCTCCTCCAACTCAGAAGAAAACACCGCCAAAGAACACACCTCCGAAGAAACAAGAAAGTCCTGTTGTCGTGCTAAAGAACAGGTTCTCTGTGCTCGCTGATGAGAGCATGGAGACTGAACAGCATGTCAAAACCAACACTCCGGGAGAACCCGGAGACATCATATCTGACACATGTTCTCTTCAGAGAACCCAGCCAGACACCCCAACCTCTACCGAATTAGAGGTTGACCAACTCCCTAAGGGGAGAAATCAAAGCGGATAGGATGCCCGAGGTGAGATAGGAGCAATTAACCTCCGCTCTAAACAGAGGGATCTCCCCTCTCCAGAGAGAAAGACTTCCCCCAAAAGGGGTTGTCCTCCTCTCCATCTAAACCCAAGAATAAAAATACCAAGGTCACTCCCCCGGGGGCCTCCCAAGGCCAAATAGCTCCAAGTAGGTTATATAGAATAAGCCATGGATTCCAGAATTGTACAGTGGAATTGTAGAGGCCTCAATGCCAATTATGAGGAAATGCAGCTACTGATGGACTCTGGGACTAGACTCTTGTAGCTGTCTGCTTACAGGAAACATTTCTGAAAGATAGCATCAGTTTTTAAAGCTACAGTGCTTACAGCAAGAATGTTAAGGATGCAGAGAGAGGATCAGGTGGAGTCTGTATCCTTGTGAAGGAAATCATCCCCCATGAGAGGGTAGAACTACAGACCACACTACAGGCCGTAACAGCTAGGATAACACTTCGCAAGGTTATCACTTGCTGCAGTCTGTATCTACCACCAGGCGCTCCATTAAAACCAACAGACATGGAGGACCTATTGAAACAACTCCCCCGGCCTTATATAATCCTTGTTTTCAATAATGGCTTTTCTTAAATGTTTGTTCCGCAGCTTTTGTTAGATCTCTCTAACTGCCTCTCTCACAAGTCATCTGCTGCCAGAGAATGCTTCCAGGTACTTTCCTCTATGCCAGTGAGGGCAAAATGACGCCTGAGTGGATCTTCATAACGCTCACAGGAGGGGGGGCACCTCTGTAACTCCGTCCTACTCTAAGAAGAAGGTCGCCTTAGGCATGCGGTCGTCTCCCATGTGGGATAAGTGTTATTGACAGCATACAAAATTAATAAATAGACGCTTCTTTATAAGTGTTTTTCTTAGAAAGGGGCGCTGGTGGATTTTTAATACAAAAAATACGAAAAGGGGGCGGTAGGCCAAAAAAGGTTGAAGACCACTGGTCTAGATCTATTACAAATTTAATTACACGACTTATCTAAACTAATTAATACATTTACACTTTATGAAAGCTTTTTTTATTAAAGTTTTTTTTTTATTAAAGCTGCGTACACTTATAAACAAGAGAGAGACTGAAATAAATGTAAAATAGAAGGAAAACATTACACCGCAACAATCAACTTTTCACAACGATTTATAACAATCGTGAATATAAATGTGCCATTGGCCAACATATACATAACAAAACCCCGCAGACTCTTATATTGAATGTATTTATCTACAGAAAGAGTTTCATTTTATGCGTACAAATTGTGTTAATTATAATAGCATTCAGGCGTTGGTAAATTCAAGGTCACTCGACTGTTACTGCAAGTCAGGTATAAGTTTGTCTTTAACTTTGTGACAGCGACAGACCTATATGGGCTTCTTCAAAAATGTGTTTGTCATTGTGTTATTATGAGTACAACTAATTTTTTTCTAAGAAATAAAATTATAAAGGATATTTTTTAAATATATATATATATCTAGCATGGGCGTAGCCAGGATTTTTTTTCGGGGGGTGGGTGGGTTTGGGGGGGACTCTTTTCTACCCCCCCCCCCCCCCGCAAAAAAATTATTCATTTGTATGTATTTGTATGTGTGTACATAATCTTTATTACATTCTGACCCTTCATTCTTTCGGAAGACGTTTATTGTGCCTTAGAATAGGTTATTCCTGGAGTTAGTGGAAAAATTGTAGACTCCCCGCCATTGACAGCGAGAAGATAGAGGCTTCCCCAGCGCGAAGCGGAGCCCCTCCGCCAAGCACTATATCTGGTATTGAAAGCCAACAAAATGCATATTCTGAGGTATCTACATTGCATTTTCCTGCTATTAAAAATTTTTATTTCAAAAACCTAATGTGCTATTCTTACAGAATTAGACCCCCCCACACACACACACACACACCGCGCCGTTCAGCGCATTTGCCTTCAAACTGTTTTCACAAAAATATGTCACTGGTAATGTCTGAAGCCTTTTCCCATCTGCTCTGAGGACCTCCAATGAATGTGTGGTGC
Source organism: Biomphalaria pfeifferi (assembly GCA_030265305.1). Classification (NCBI taxonomy): domain Eukaryota; kingdom Metazoa; phylum Mollusca; class Gastropoda; family Planorbidae; genus Biomphalaria; species Biomphalaria pfeifferi. The sequence goes on along the minus strand of JASAOG010000318.1, from coordinate 275,744 downwards.
CAAGTTGTACTAGGATGTCATCGAAACTCTTATTATGCATAATTCATCTTGTCGGAGAACATGTCCCGCAAACCTCATGCAACGCTCTGTCACAATCCTACTAAGGGGTTGACTTCCAGTTCGGCCTAGGATTTCCTTGATTTAGACTCGATCTCTATAACTGACTCCTAAAATCTGTCTTAGCCATCTTTGTTGAGCCACAGTTAGTGTTTTTTAAATTTCGGCAGATAACTATTTACTGCTTCATAGAATTTTGAGTGTGTAATTTGCTTTTTTTATATTGAATAGGGGGTTTATCGGAAATTTTGGAGGGGTTTTAAAATCAAATTCTTCCTTAACTATGGAATTTAGGGATTGTCGTTTGCATTTTTGTTTGTTTTGTTTTATAGAAAAGGGGGATTTAACTGCAAAAAAACCTCTGGTAGGGGGTTTAAACTCAAAACCCCCTGGTAGGGGGTTTTAAACTCAAACCCCCCTGGTAGGGGGTTTTAAACTCAAAAACCCTTGGCTGTGCTGGGGCAAGTGATGGTTTAGTATTAAAATCTCACCTAAATAAAAAAAAATCAAAACAAAATATCAGTTACTAAATTCCGATCCCCTCGCAGGGATTTCATTTGAAACCCCCCCCCCCGGCTACGCCCATGATATATATATATATATATATATACAGATCTGTGTAAAAGATAAAGGAAAATACATCGAAGATATAAGTTATGATTGATGTTTTTTCTATTAAAATATAGAATCACGTTTTACGCTATCAAAAATTGAAATGCTTCGCTGACTGCGTCCTTTTGAGACCACCCAACGCTTAACGCTGTTGTATATAAACCTTTACTAGCTAGAATTAATTTCTTAAGAAGTTTGAGAATTTAAACATTTGGATCTTCTTCTAAATGTATTCCAAATCATTAAACTTTTGTTTGTTTGTCATTACTGATGTTGAGGTAGATAACTCTCTTATCAAATGACGAGTGCCTTTGTCCTTATTAAAAACATAAATCAAATAAAAATCAAATTGAAGGAGTGTCACTGACATGCTCTCCAGGTAAATGAGCCCCCCCCCCCCTTCACCCCTCCTTATTCTTTTTACTAAACGTCTGCGTCATTGCATTGGCTGCACATCACTGTAGGCATATATATATATATATATATATATATATATATATATATATGTGTGTGTGTGTGTGTGTATGTGTGTGTGTGTGTGTGTCCCCTGTCATTATGTACATGCTGAAATACGAAACTAAAAAAAAAGAAAACCTAAAGATACTGGTGATCTATTGTATCCACAGTGACAGCTTGATAAAGTTTTTTTTAATGAAACTGTAGGGCATCTAGGTGGAAGGTCATTTAGGTTGAAACCTGACAAGACTTAATATCAAGTATTCAAGATTACGTTCTAAACTTTTTAGTTTCTGCTACTAACAACACACACTCACACAAACACTAACTACACACACTAACACACACAGTCCCTCACACACACACACACACAGGCACACTCACATAAAAACCTTGTACTTTTTAAATTGTTTCCGCGCAATTGTCTATTATGAATTAATTCAGTTAAAACCTTATAATGTTTAAGACTAGCGAGTAGAATTCTGAATTATTCACGTTCTAGCTCTTGCATTCTTAGAATGCTGACAAAACCAGTTGAACTGAGCATTAACAGTGTTCGAAAATCGAAATGATAATGAAAAAACTAGCGAATCAAATGAGTGACTCTCAAGTTGTGTTCGGTAATAACTCTCAAAATCCAAGCCTGTGATGTTTGCTCGATGTCCTTGTCCGATTAGACGACTAGAAAACCTCGGCAGCACCAACTCAATATCAAGTTACTTATTCGGGATATCATCCCTGAAGTGTTCCTCAGCATGGTGACGGTGGTTTTTCATTATGTCCATTTACTGCTGATGCTGTTGAGCGGCCACTATGCTAAGTTGGACAGACTGTAACATCCGGGCAACTGGTTCAAAAAATGATGAACATTTGACAACCATGAAAAGACAAATCGTAAATCTAAGGGAGCAGTTTATCTGGTTTCACCAGTAGCCGTTATTTCAAGCCCACCAGTCTTGAAGTTGTAACTGACAGCGAGAATGGATTTGTTTTTGTCAGTCCATCGTGTCAATGTAGCACCAACACTCGACACTTGGGATTGTCATGGAACAAATTAATAATCTTCTGGATGACACCCACAGCATTACATACATATATCCTAAACGTCTTTTAGGTCATTGGATATTTTTCAAGAATGCTTGCCTGAACACCGCTCTGAATGCTAGCCATCATGGAGCAGCTGCCATAACTATGAACGAGTAGTTTGTCCAAGATCAGTTCTGATTTGGTGTTAGCACTAACAGTATTCGAAAATCGATATGATAATGAAAAAACTAGCGAATCGTCAATTCCATCTGTCTTAATGTAAAGATCAATATCTGCTTCTGGGCCGGCAGTCTGCAAGGTTTCTGCCTGCTTGCTCCATAGTTGCAGCAGTGACTGCGGTACCAACAGACCCAGCAAATGCAGTTCATTTATGCTGCTCCTGCTAGTACTTTGATTTATTGCTGCTGCCAGTGCTCGTTGATCTAAATCAACACTTTGACTCGGACGGTGGCATGTGAAGAACTTTCTTATATTCTCTGAAGACGCTGAAAAAACTAAAATCTTATTTCTGTTGCTTTGTTCGGCAATGTGCACCATCTCCACATTTCTTCACATCTCTATATTGGTCCACATTTCCACGTATTTATTTTTTTCTACATTTCTACACATCTCTATATTTTAACACATTTTATATGCATATCTATATTTCTAAACATTATATTTTTAAACATTTCTAAATATCTCTATATTTCTACACATCTTTATCTTCTTAAACATTTATGACAAATCTGTCTCTCAAACCCAGAATCCCAGTTCTAACATGTCATCAAAGTGTCTGCAGTATTCAGTATAGTGATCAATGTCTTGCAGAATTATTCCGTCGCTATTCTTAATGAATAACTTTTTTTTCAACTGTCTGTAAATAAGTGCGCCTGACACTGAACCTACCAACTTCTTCAGTGCAAGTAGATGTTGTCTACTGGGTCAGTACATATAGGCTAGTACTTCTCTACACCGACATGCTACGCTCTGATAACTTTTATCAATACACCAGGCATAAAGCCCATTTTCAAAGCCTTTACAATGAGATTTGGAAACAGTCATAGGTATAAATTGTAAGTTCTCGACCGACATGGGCGTTACTTTTTATTTTGGTTTCTGAGAATTTTTTTTATTTGTTGACATTGTCCAAAACTTTTCATATTTTAATTAAGGAGCTTACCCGAGACCATTCGTTAAAGAAGGCCTGAACATTGACCTGCAACGTCACAACCTGTGGGCAGTTTAGACTAATAGCTCGTTCTCACGTCACAGGTCAGTGTTCAGGCCTTCTATATAACGAATGGTCTCGGCTTAGCTTTTCTATTAAATGTTTTTTCTTAACTTCTCTTTAGTATTTCGCTGATTTACTTTTCATGGACTTGAATAATAGCATTCGCATTTTAGTCATAGCCTACTGTTGATAATATTTCTTGAAGTGCTGGATATTAGGGAACAAGAATTTAAGTTGTAAGACACAGAAGATCCTTGTAAGATTTCATGTGTAGCCTAAGCTGATATGACTATACCATTACTATACCATGACTATACCATGACTATACCATGACTATACCATGAATATACCATGACTATAACATGGCTGTAACATGATAACCTGCTAAACATTTCTTTCCCAGAATTCAAATGTTGAAAAAGAAAAAAAAACAAAAAGAAAAAAAACAACTAAACTAGTGGGAAGGATTCTGCATATACACATATTTATATCTCTCAATAATGGAGATGTCATTTACCTTCTTCGATATCAAACAAAATAATTGATTTCCAATAATTTATTGACAAATTAGTTGATTTTTTAATTCATGTTTTGTTTGGTACAATAAATAATTGTTTAAAATTTCAACTTGATCAGAGAATGGGTGTGGGAGAAATAACGTGTACAATTATCTAATGAGACAAAACCTTAAATATTTAGTCTTATCTCTGAATACTAAAGAATTAATTTCCCTTGTGGTATGAAAAAAATAATTACGAGCAATTAATTGATTATTCTGTTATTTTTCTATTTATTGATTCATGTATTGTCTTCGCCATTGTAGAATTGTGCAAAATTGCAACTTGATAGTAGCAAGGTCGTGGGAGAAAAGAACGTGTTTGAACTTGTTTACTTGACCAAGTCAGCTGATATATGCTTTGTAAAAGTAGGATTCGAATGTAGTTAGCAGATTTAAGACCTATCTCTCGACCACCCTTTTAAAGAAAGACACTGTCAACATATTTAGCGTGATTTACTGGCCACTTTGCCTTGATACTTCAGGAATGTACAAGTTATTTGAGAAAACAGACAGGAATGGAATGGTTTCAAAAGTGTAACTGCGCAGGCTATCATGTACAGGTGCTAATGTCCTTGCACTACTTCTGTCCGCAGCTCTATCTGCACTGAAACACCTGCACGTGGAAACTGAAAAATTAAATGTTAACACGTTCTTGTCTTTATGTTGTCAATCTAAAACTAATTGACGTGGACATTTAGAAAACTGTATATGCAGGAGAAGGTTAAAGGTCATGGGGGAAAGTTGTCACAAACGCTCTGCTGACATAATTTGATGAGCCTTAAAAAAAATGGGAAACTACATTTGAGATACTTACCAAAAATTATACAACTAGAGGTAAAATAAGGGCGAAACCATTTCTTACTTCCCAGCTACCTGGCAACATTCTTTAAACTTGTTTGTAAAGTGGACTTACATTTTTGCGTAATTTTGTAATGAAACACTTAAATAATATTGAATGAATTGTGAGACTATTTCATGTCCTTATGCATTAGTAAAGTAAAAGTTCCCCTAGTAAAGTAAAAGTTTCCCTTGTGGCCTCTAGGGCATATGATGTAAAGCTCATCTGTTTCTTACGAGGGTGTCTTGTGGCCAGCACAACGACCAACCGTCTTTACTTTTCCCAACTAACGTCCGGTACCCATTATAGCTGGGTGGACTCAGAGATCTCTAAATTAAAAATCCCAGTCTTCACTAGGATTTGAACAAGGGACCACAGTTCAGAAGCCAAGCGCTTTACCACTCAGTTACCGCGCCTCCTGGTCAACATAGATACACTACACACTGCTGTTGCTGCTAGGCGCTATTGCCCTTTCCTTTTATTCATTAAAAATTAATTATTTTATTAATTCTATTTTCTATGAACTCAAAAGTATTTCTCCATACACAAATGTTGTTCACAAAGTGATGACGTCATCAAGAGAGGAGAGCCTCATTCCTCCGAGCAGACGCTTTAGTTTTAGGAAAGTTGCCGATATACTCTCTTAACATGGGCGTATCCCATGAGTCCTAATATTTGCCTGGTTGGAGGTGGATGGAGACGAGGTGACGTTTGTCACTAAAGTTGTTTTTTAAATTAATATCCAGAATATATGACTCATAATTTTTAAATACTATAAATAGATTCGAATAAAAAGAGTATAACGACATTATAACTCTTTTTTGCAAAGCTTATATCAACTCAATCTGTCTGTCTCGTCAAAAGTTTGTACACGTTACTTCTGCAACTCCCAATCTCGGATCAAGCTAAAATTTTATTTCTTTTACTTGACAACACAAGTATCAATAACAAAGGTTAACCAATATGTTAATTAACTATTGGTAATTAATTATTTTGTTTAGTATCTCAAACAAGGAAAAGAAATTGTACTTGACTGATGTGGTGGTATAAGTTGAATTAGTCCCATTTATAGGTCATCTCTTTAAAGTAAATTTGAAGTAAACAATACATAACTAGACTATCTTCATTTGTCAAAAGCACTTCTCTGGCAAAGTGGTTTGTATGTCAGTCATTTTTCCAACTGGTCCAGATAATAGATAGGATGATAACGTTTTGGGAAAGCTAAAATCTTGAAATAGCATCGAACAAAAAAAAATGGTAAAAATATTTCTAATTGCACAGATTTGTTATTGCTGCTGGTCTAGATTTAACACAAATTTAATTACATGACTGATCCAAACTAATTGAAACAATTACATTTCATATAAGCTTTGTGTTTTGGAGAAAGTAATTTCTATGTTTGTCTTGTTTTACTATAACAATAAATGTGTATAAACATTTAGAATGTATGCACGACTATTTGTTGATTGTTTGTGTTCACTTACAATGTCATAAAAATCTGGTTTAGATTCAACGGGACATTAAAGTTGACCGCCTCTACGCCTACAGGACCCTGTTCAAAGGCAGAGAGACGTAGACAGTGAACAGTGTCAATGACAAGTGAGATAGAATATGGACAGGCGTTCTCCTAGTCAAGTCAATAACCTCAACAATGGGTTTAAACTAGACCAAGTGATTGTCATACAATACACGGAGAAACAATGATTCTAAAATTAGACATTTAAAGAGAGAGACAGGAAAAGCGAAAAAAAGAGAGAAGTGAGAGGTGAAAGAAAGAGGGAAAAAAGGAATTAGAAGAGGGATAAAGATACAGATTGAGAAAAAGAAAGAGAGAATAAAAGAGAAGGAGAAACAAAGAGAGAATAAAAGAGAAGGAGAAACAAAGAGAGAATAAAAGAGAAGGAGAAACAAAGAGAGAATAAAAGAGAAGGAGAAACAAAGAGAGAATAAAAGAGAAGGAGAAACAAAGAGAGAATAAAAGAGAAGGAGAAACAAAGAGAGAATAAAAGAGAAGGAGAAACAAAGAGAGAATAAAAGAGAAGGAGAAACAAAGAGAGAATAAAAGAGAAGGAGAAACAAAGAGAGAATAAAAGAGAAGGAGAAACAAAGAGAGAATAAAAGAGAAGGAGAAACAAAGAGAGAATAAAAGAGAAGGAGAACAAAGAGAGAATAAAAGAGAAGGAGAAACAAAGAGAGAATAAAAGAGAAGGAGAAACAAAGAGAGAATAAAAAAGAAGGAGAAACAAAGAGAGAGCGAGGGAAAAGAAATTGAGAGCAAGAAAGAGAAATAGAGGATGGAGAAAGAAAATGGGAGAAAAAAAGAGACTCTTATTTGAGTTAATTGTTAGTAGAGACTCTTATTTGAGTTAATTGTTAGTAGAGACTCTTATTTGAGTTAATTGTTAGTAGAGACTCTTATTTTAGTTCATTGTTAGTAGAGACTCTTATTTTAGTTCATTGTTAGTAGAGACTCTTATTTTAGTTAATTGTTAGTAGAGACTCTTATTTTAGTTAATTGTTAGTAGAGACAAAAAGGTACCTACTAAATTAATGACAAGATTTCAAAATGTGTTTTCCAATGTATTGATTACGCATTTTGGTTTCTACGAGAACAGCTCTATTTCTTAATTAATTTTAGAGTTTTTGTTTGACTATAATTGGCAGTCATTTCAAGCTCAAAAGACACAACACGCCTGACCCAGAGGTCTTGCAGCAGACGTTTTTAAAATGGGTTGTGCTGCTCTCACAGAAAGGCTAACAAACCTCTTCACCTTGTGCTTGGACATATGTACTATCCCGCCAGAATCTCGAGATGCAACAATTATATCATTGTACAAATATGGCGACCAATGAGACTGCTCCAAATACCCTGGCATAACCTTACTGTCATTTTTAATCCTTAGTAGGCAGTGTGCTTTCTGAAAGTCCAGATCCATAAATCAATGTGAATGGCCTTCTCCTTAATGTTGTTGACCACTTTACTTGGGCACCAAAGTGACCAGCGATGCGTCCCTGTCCAGAGAAATAGACAACCGTCTCGTAAAAGCCAACGGCGCTTTTGGTCGTCTCAGACTGAGAGTATGGCGGAATAGGTTTCTTCAAATGGCAACAAAAATAACTTTATAATGGCTCTTAGACTTGGGTGCTCTATCGAAGGCATTTGAGGCCACTCGAACGCTTCCAGCAAAGGGTGAATTCCCTTTATGATGGACATAAGCTGGCAAGACTACATTACAAATAATTATATTCTGTTGGAGGCGGTATGGACAGTATATAAGCACTAATTGACATTCACCAGCTGTGCTGGGTTGGACACTTATCCCGCGTGGGAGACGACCGCATGCCAAAGGCGATCTTCTTTGACCAGCTTTAATGATGGCGACGTATCAGAGGTGCCCCCCCCCCCCCCACGTAAGCGTTATAAAGATCAACTCAGGCGCCATTTCACGTTCACTGGCATAGAGGAAAGTAGCTGGCAGTAGATAGCTTCTGAAAGAGACAGCTGGAGAGCTCGCACAAAGGCTGTGGGACAAACATTTGTGACTCAAAGAAAAGCCATTATTGAAGAAGAGGAAATAAAACTTAAATAGACTGCCATTGGACAACGGATTTGTCTGCACGAGATCCTGGAAAATATGCAGGTCGCAACTGGGTCTGCATGGTTATGTGAAACACTGCCCGCATTTTTCATCTTCGTAGTCGAAGATATTGCCATTATTTATTACAATTTTCTAATAAATAAATTACACTAGTATTCAAGTTTAGCAAGCAACATTATTATATTTTTACTATGTCTTGTTTCACCTTTGTACAAAACGTATATCGACTTTGTCTGTCTGGCAACAAATGTGTACACGTTATTTCTTCCAGACCCAATCTCGGATCAAACTGAAATTTGGCACAATTATTTCTTAGACATTCCAACACAAGAATCCATAAAATAAATTAACCAATTAGTTAATTAACTATTGGTATTTTTTTTTATTTGGTATGTCCAACAAGGGAAAGAAATTTTACTTAACTGGTGGTATGAATTGAATTAATCCCCTTTATTGTTTGTAGAAAGAAAAGAAACAGAAAAAGTATAAAACCTATTTTCATAAGCAGCTCCCAGGTACAGTGGTTAGTGTATTGGCTTGAGGAGGCCTTAGACCTCGAGTTCGAATTTAGGTCGCTCATTTTTTTAATAAATACATTTAAAAAGCGATCATCCTTCTTTCTCACCCAGACCCTTACTAACTGGTTCAGACAAGGGATTGGATCATAGCTTATTGAGAAAGCTAAAAGCATGAAATTGCGCTAAACAAAAACAATCGGTAAAAATATTTCTAATTCAACAGATTTATTATTGTTAGTCTTTTTCAATTAAAAATTTAATTACATGACTGATCCAAACTAATGGATACAACTACATTTGATATAAGCTTTTTCTTTTTGTCTTAAAGTACTTTTAGTATTGCAGTAAGTAGTCAGAGTAATAGTCTACAATCTAAACAATTAGAGTCCAGGTTAGTTGCAAAACAAAACCAAAAGAACTTATTGGATAATAATTCGTGTGGCGGGAAGGTGGAGGGGATTCATCATTAGTTACTATAAAAACGACTGTAAATGTCACCTGTTATTTGTAAATGCGCTGTCTGTCTGTCCCTTGCTCGGTTTAGTTTTAAAAGGAGAAAAGTTTACGTTCCACTTTTACAAACTGTATTTAAGTTGTCCAAGTAGTGTCAACGTTTAGTGAACTTCTCTTCATTTAGCGAACTCTATTTTTTGTCTATGTTGTGTCGAAGTCTCAATGAACTACATCGTAACGTCATTTGTTTTCTATTCCCTGACAGCACTGCGATGCTACCAAATGTTCAGACAGCATGTGGTGCGCTGACGCGGCTGACTAGAGTCACGGCTGATTTAAATCGTCCTTGTTGGGCGCTTCGCTCCCTGTGTAGCAGGATGTATAGGTAACGAAATGGATTGTTTGAAATAAGAATAAAGATTGTGCATCTCAAAGATCGATTTCAGATTTGACCCCACGTACAACCAACATTGTTACAAAGTTTATATCAACTCACTCTGTCTGTCTGTCTGGTCAAAAGTTTGTACACGTTATTTCTCCCACACCCAATCTCGGATCAAACTGAAATTTGGCGCAATTATTTCATCTATCTGACAACACAAGAATCAATAAATAAAATTAACAAGTTAGTTAATTAACTATTGGTAATTAATTATTTAGTTTGCTATCTTGAACAAGAGAAAGAAATCGTACTTGACAGGTGTGGTAGTATAAGTTGAATTAGTCCCCTTGAGGAATCTTGAGCCCTGAGTGAACATTTTTAATGCATTAAAAACGATCATGTAAACATTCACCAAGGGACCCCCCTTTCTTACCTCCCCTTTCACAACTGCTCCAAACGAGTGAGAGGATCAGAGAGCATTGAGAAAGCTAAAAGCGAAACAAAAACATTAAACAATTGTTTCATTTATTTACCAAAGTATTACAATGCCATAAAAAACACAAGACACTGAACATGTTATGGTCCTCCCAAAGAACAAGGTAAACGTCATTCCTTCATTGTTCAATATTCCTGGTTAATGAGATTGTCCAAGTTTCATTAGCAGACACTTTCCAACAAATGTAATGTTAATGCACATTTCAAGAAATTCACACAAATCAGCAGTTATCCATATACGAGGTTCTTTGTGGATCGCCGAAGAAATCAAGTCATTACCCTACCAAGTTGACTGAACGGGCTCCATTTTCCAGATGTCAGTTGCCTTGTTATCAAACCATGACTGGGGTTTACTAACTATATTGTAAGCGTCACGAGGAATTTAGTAGTAATATGTCATGTAAGATATAAGTAGATTATGACGACTAGCATGTCCTATCTGGCGACATTTTTTTCTCCAAATGAAACCCCAGGACAACTAATCTGCACCAATTCGACCAGTTAACACCGTGAGATTCTAGCGTGCTGTTAGAATCACCACAAACTGAAAAGACAAGAAAAAAAAATCTATGGATGATCATTTTAGTCATATGCATACATTAATCTACGTGTAACTCCAGCCTTGTTACACATTTTGCATGGTAGATTAGTGACGATTTATCAAGTATAACATCATATATAAGGTTAATTAGTTTAAAAATAGGTTTACATGTGTATAAATACCAATGCATACTTTGTAAAAATCAAAACGACAAGCTTTCGAAAGACCAACTTTAAGCAAGATATTAAGGATGGTGAATCTTATTCTCAATATGCAATATTATTTGAGACATAAACGTTACGGACAGATAGCTGGACAGACAGCACACGTGCCACAAACACAATACTTTTTTTTTCTTTTTCTAACGAGGCTTTCTAGAAGCCACAATACAAAACATTAAAATTTCAGAAAAAAAGCAGAAAGAAAAAGAACTACTTCGTGCACCCTTATTTAAGTGTTCTTTATCGTGACATCGACTTTGTCAACATTTCAACATGAATTTGTTGTACCAGACATGGAGATAGAGAGGTCAAGGTCTTGAAGTTTACAAAGAAAAAAGAAATGCTAGCAAACCTGCACTTTGAAAAGAGATCGCGTCTCTTCCCCTCGTGTTTCCTTGGTTACATTCCTCTTGCCGTTACTAGGGCAAAGTTTGGGTGTTGAAAAGTACTTAAGGCCTTGACCTGAATCCTAATGGGGACACATTTACGTGATAATGATTAGAATGATTATGACGGTGACAATGCTTGGAAAAGGAAGAAATACATTGGAGATGGGCGAGCTCTATGTACTTAAACCGCAGCTTGATCTAGTTGTTTTAAACTCAAAATTCTGTAAACAAGTTAAAAAAATCAATAAAAAAAAAAAACTCATATGGAGTGAAATTGCATACATTATTTTGAATCAATCGTGTAATTAATGTTTAGTGACTTAAAATTTAACTAATTACATGCTTGTGATCCAAAAAGGATAAACCAATCGGTCTATCAGTAGACCTTTCCTCTCCACTTAAATCGGAGAGCACTATTCTTATTTGTCGAGGTGCGACTGTGTATGACAATTGTCGCGGGTCGCCCGCCGCTGATTTAGCGCATTTTCCATTTAACATGCTTATAGCATGCTCAGTGCGCTATGCTCCAATAGCCTTTGTGGACTAGCAGGGGGTGGGGGGACTAGCAAAGGGGGGGGGGGACTAACAGGGGGATGACTAGCAGGAGGAGGTGAACTAGCAGTAGGTGGACTAGCAGGGGGGTATCTTGGGGAAGGTTTCCGTGCTGCCTTTTGAAAAAACAAATGTTGCGCGACTCTAAATTCGAATTGGAGCCTCCATGGTGTAAGGCTCATGTGTTTTAAAAAAGAAGGTTTTGTTAGTCTATTGTTAGTTTAAAATTTGTAGCTAACAACCTGGTTCTCCGCTTGTTTGTTGCGGTGGAACTGTGCCTTATTGTTGTCAAACAATTTAGAACATTTTAGATGAAAAACAAAATTAATTAATGACGTCTAAATGATTAACTGGTGATGATTTTGTTATTGATGCATGTGAATAATTCTGCTAAGTTTCATCATGATCCTAGAATGGGAAGTGGGAGAACAAGATTTGTATCAGAGACAGACGGAGTGACTTGATAGAAGTTCGGAATAAAACAAAACAAATGGTATAGTATAGGAAGTATTACGTGTCACGAATCGATATTGTGACCTCATTCTTCTTCTTATGTTATGTCTAAACAAGTTCAAAGAGTGTTCATTGTAATGAGAAAGTGGTCAGGAAGAATGTTGAATACGTTAGTTTCTAGAAGGTCATAGTTAATATAAATATTTAGAGTAGATGTTTTTGGAATTCTAGACAAGACTATTTAAAAAGGTAGATCCTGGAGGAAAGTGAGTTAGTCTGGGTCCTTGCGTTGTAAAGGGTACTGTAGTAGTAGTTGGTCCTTGAGTTTCTGAAGTCCTTGCGTTGTAGAAGGTCCATAAGTTATGAGTCTTTAAGTACTTTATACATTGAAAGTTAGTGCAAGCAAATATTTAGTTGTCTACCAGCAGTTTGGTGCTACAAGTCAACAACCGTGAGCAATAATCTCTCCTATACGTTTTTTTTTATTTTCAATTATCTAGTAACTATGAAACATTCAATAGTTACTTTAAAGAATTCGTAGGGTTAGTGAGTGTTAGGACATTATGAGGCCTACTTGTTAGAAGCTGTAACTGAACGGAGTATAAGAAAACCATTACTTCTAGAAGGTAACATCTACTTGGGAATTCCTTCTTTACAATGTACTGATGCTTACCTGATTAATAGATTTGTTGTTGTCAGATCAGAGACTATTCATAACATAACATAACATTCTGAAACCCGGGTCCATGAGTACCATGCTACGCCTCTGACCAGAATTAAAAGGTAGTTAAACTTAAAAGAAAACAAAACTTGAGAACCAGATGTTATTTCAAAGTATTGAGTTCAGTCAAGAGTTTCTTTTTTCATGGACAAACTGAACTTTTATTTCCAGTTTAAATTGGACCAAAAGCTACATCATTAGGATAATGAATGCTCTTTTAGACAGGAAAAACAAAACATATCAAAATTAAAATAGCAGAAGTACAAATCTAATGACTGAAAACCTAATAACCCTCGTCCAGGTCACGCAAATCTAGGTTGTATTGACTAGTTTTAGCCATCCTGAAAGGGTTTAGGCCGCCATTCAGTCTGTCAGTCTGACTGGTAAAAAGCGTGTACACGTTATTTCTCGGATCAAGATGAAATTGGCACGTATTTTTTTTACCTGACAACACTAGAATCAATTTTAAGAAACTAACCAATTACCTAATTAAACATTGGTTATTAGTTATTTGTTTGGTATCAAACAAGGGAAAAGGGAAAAAAATTATACTTGACTGATGTAGTAGTATAAGTTGAATTAGTTCCCTTTATACTTTGCTTTAAAGTTTGGAACTAACAAACCTATACAAAGAAAGTGGAGCAACTCTCAAAGATTTCCTCACATTAGTCATTTGACCAATACAGAGTTGCTATTTACCGCATGAGTATTTTGTGTGTAAAAAAAATCTTTTGTTAAAGATTTGTATTGCAATAAAAATATAATTTACACATGTATTGCAAGCTAACATAAAATATTTTATTTACCTCTCAGAGTTGATTCTCAATCCATCGTGAATGGAGTTACACCTGACACAGGTACCAAATTTCAGGTGACTAGATCTATAGAAGATATCCCTGGTCCGACTGGGCTCTTATCTGTGCCTGTGATTGGATCTTTGTTCCTTTACCACCCTTTCAGTAAGTTAGGTGATTTATTATTAAGTGAGTTGTGACAAAATATGTAGGTCCTAACTGGGTCTGTGCATTCTCGCGAAATAATGCACTCTACCTTAATCTTCAGACGCAATGACTAGGGTGTATAATATATATATATAATTAATCGACATTACACAAACAAGTTTCTGTGCATTTATTTATAAACATAGCTTTTATTTGGAAAAACACAATCGGGAAGGTGTGATTGTTGTTGACACTAGATGACAATAACTCTACCGACGCCAGGTGGGGGGGGGGGGCAATTATTTGTTCAAAAGAAGAAGAAAATAAAACGTATTGATATGCTATCAGTGTTGGGGTCTCGAGCCTATAGACAAAGAAAGTGGCTAACAGCAAAGAAAAAAGACAAGCCAGAGTTAGTGCCAATTTGGTGGTGGCTTTATATGTCTGTAATAAGTTTTTAAACTTAACATGAAATAGATCTCTCCGCATACCAAAAAATAATATATATCAATGTCTATAAAGCATTGGTTCTCAACACACTCAAAAGAAGGCATCTTAAGCTCATCCAACACATCCGTAAATAGTGGCTGCGTTTAAAAATTAGTTATTCGCTGTACAAATGACAACCATTTTCTGCTAGAAGGCCATTGTGGACGAAGTACAAACCTGACTTACTAAACTGGGTTGGGTCTGAGCGCATACCAAAGCGAACTTTTTTTTTTTTTTTTTTTGCAAAGGAGGAATTGCTATAAATGTAAGCTCAGGGATCAGATTGCCCTCACAGTCGTTGAGGAAACAGCTGGCGGCAAATGGCTTCTAAAAGATAGTCGCCGGATACACATTGAGGCCCAATGAATAATCTTAAATTTTAATTGGACCCTCGGCCTTGTCTGTGTCACGTCCCTAGTGACACCGCATTGTCCACAAAATGAGGACATTGTACCTATCTCAAATCAGGTCAGCGTACCCACGCTTAAATGCCAAAAAGATGCCGATTAAAACTTAGCTCAAGACTACAGCAGGGAAACAAAATTAGCATAGCTTAAATTACAAAAAACAGTTCCTAGTGACACCTCATTGTTCACAAAATGAGGACATTGTACCTATCTTAAATCAGGTCAGCGCACTCACGTTTTAATGCCAGAAAGACGCCGATTAAAGCTTATTTCAAGGCTACAGCAGGGAAACATAATTAACCTAGGTTAAATTACAAAACAATTAAAAGGAAAATTAAATGTAAACGGGTCAAGTAGTCAAGGATGGGTATTGAATGTCACTGTTCTTTATCCTAAAGAAAGATATAAAAGGCGGAGTGTTAGCTTGAGACCGAGAAAGAGCTAGAAAGTTAGGCTTAGAAGTCGCTAAGTTTTAAAGTAAATATTTACTCATTTTATTGAACATTTTCACTGAATCCTGTATCTGTTTTATATATCTTTGTACGTACATTTATTGTTTCAAGTTCAAGTTTTAAATAATTAAAACTCAAGAAAACCTATCAGCACTTTGTTACTTCATTGATTATTAAAGTGTTTGAACTGTAATCAAGGCACCTCCGAACCCACATATGTCACAAGTTTATAGCATCAAGAACTCCAAGTTAAATAAACACAATAAACACGTGACAGTCTGCACTAGAACTTGTGAAATATTCAGGTAGCAACTGGGTTTGCGTAGTCACCTGAGATACTACATTTATCATTAATATTCAGGTAGCAACTGGGTTTGCGTAGTCACCTGAGATACTACACTTATCATTAATATTCAGGTAGCAACTGGGTTTGCGTAGTCACCTGAGATACTACACTCATCATTAATATTCAGGTAGGAACTGGGTTTGCGTAGTCACCTGAGATACTACACTCATCATTAATATTCCGGTAGCAACTGGGTTTGCGTAGTCACCTGAGATACTACACTCATCATTAATATTCAGATTCGAAGAAATTGCCTTAAACTATCTGAAGATCTCAAATTACTACTGCTGAAAACAATGTTAGGTAGTTCTCAGAATCTTCAAATTCTGGGCATAAATTACTGGATTTCTAGCCAAAAATAAAAAGGAATTTAGATAAAGCTAGCTAACAATCTAGTTTCTTTCTTTCTTCTTTAACTGTAGATGAAAAGTGAATTAATATAAAATTGTTTGTTTCTTTTAGCCAAACATAAACCTGAGAAGTCTCACTTACTATTTCTTGAGCTCTATCAGAAGTATGGCCCGATTGTCAAATTTCGTAGAGGTTGGAAGTGGAGCATCCTTCTGTTTGACCCTGATCTCATTGAGGAGAGCATGGCACATGAAGGTCCTTGTCCATATCGGCCTTCCCCTCCTCTGTATGATGCGTACAGTGCCAGGACTGGGAGAAAGAAAGGGATCAGCCAAGTGTGAGTACTTTGTCTTGTCTGTTTCAGTGTGAGTACTTTGTCTTGTCTATTTCAGTGTGAGTACTTTGTCTTGTATGTTTCAGTGTGAGTACTTTGTCTTGTCTGTTTCAGTGTGAGTACTTTGTCTTGTCTGTTTCAGTGTGAGAACTTTGTCTTGTCTGTTGCAGTGTGAGTACTTTGTCTTGTCTGTTTCAGTGTGAGTACTTTGTCTTGTCAGTTTCAGTGTGAGCCTTAGCGAGTTGTATTAAGTACTTAAAAGTATACTGATTAATACAAGTAATATTTCATTCGCTATGAAAGAAAGAGGTCACCAGCAATGGCGTGCGGTGGGATATGGAATGGGACCAGCTATGAGGTCTGCGGGGAGCGCTGTAGGTTTCGACGTTGAGCTTCGCTACGTATTTTTCTACCACTTCAGCTACTCTTAACGCCTAAATATGCATTTTCTACTACGAAGCCTAAATAGTTATGTAAACAAGCCACGAATAAATCTGCTTTTATAATAATTTTGATTACAAGATTTTGATAGTTAAATACCTGACAATTTAGAAATAGATCATAAGAGTTAAATGATGTTAAAGAAGGGAAATTAAGGAAACAAAAGTCCAGTAGGCCTACAACTACTACAACAACAACGAGTAGGATATATTTTTCATGGGCGTAGCCAGGATTTTTTTCGCCCCCCCCCCCCCTGCGGAAAAAAATATTTGTTTGTGTGTGTGTACATAATCTTGATACATTCTGACCCTTCATTCTTTCGGAACACGTTTATTGTGTCCTATAATATGTTCTTTCTGTAGTTAGTGGAAAAATTGTTGACTTCCCGCCATTGTCAGTAAGGGGGTCTTAGGAGCGCTAGGAGCTCCCCCAGCAAGGGGCGGAGTCCCGCCGCCAAGCACTATTTCTAGTATTGAATGCCAACAAAATGCATATTGTGAGGTATCTACAGTGCATTTTCCTGCTATTAAAAAGTCTTTTTCAAAAAAATAGTGTGCTATTCTTACAGACTTAGACCCTCCCGCGCCGTTCGGTGCATTTGCCGTCAAGCTGTTTCCCCAAAAATCTGTCACTGGTAATGTCTGAAGCCTCTTTCCACCTGCTCTCAGGACCTCCATGAATGTGTGACACTAAGTTGTACTAGGATGTCATCGCAATCCTTTAGTCTGCGTAATTCATTTTGTCGGAGAACATGTCCCGCAAACCTCATGCGACGCTCTATCACAAACTTACTAAGGGGTCTACTTCCAGTTCGGCATAGGATTTCCTTGATTTAGACCGGACTCCTAAAAACTGTCTTAGCCATCTTTGATGAGCCACATTTAGTGTTTTTCAATTTCGGCTGATGGCTATTCGCTGCACTTTATTAATGGAGCCCCACCACTGCTAGAAATGTGTAACTTCACTTGAATACGCTCTTGGAATTAGGTGACTGTTGTTTGCTTTAGATTTTATATGGAAAAGGGAAGTTTTATCGTCAAAATTATCTGTGGTGTTTTAAACTAAAAAATCTCAGGGCTTTGTTGTTGTTTTTTAAATTCAAAACCCAATTAGCTACGATCATGGAATTTGGTAACTGTAGTTTGATTTAGAATAATATTGAAAATAGAGATTTTCCACCCCAAAAAGCCGTAGGGGGATTTTAAACTTAAAACCATCTGGAGGAGAGAAGTTTAAACTCAACCCCCCCCCCCCCCCCCATTGGCTTGGCTACGCTGAAATAATTTTAGTGAGTAATTTGCTTTTTTTTTAAATTGAAGAGGTATTTTTTAGCATCAAACCCCTCTGAAGGGGGATTTAAACTCAAAACCTCTTTTGGCAACGCTCATAGCATTTTGAGTGAGTAATTTGTTTTTATTTTTTAGCTTCAAACCCCGTTGGCGGGGGGTTTAAACAAACTCAAAACCCCTTTGGCTACGCTCATAGATTTTAGAGTGTCTAATTTGCTTTAATTTTAATTGAAGATTTATTTTTTAGCTTCAAACTCCACTGGAGTTAAACTTAAAATTGAATCAAAACCCATTTAGCTACGATCATAACATTTTGAGTTCATAATTAGCTTTTTTTTTCATATTGAAGAGGGTGTTTATCGTAAATTTTGGAGGTGGTTCTAAAATCAAAATCTTCCTTAACTGTGCTCTTGGAATTGGGGATTGTCGTGTGCATTTTTTGTTTGTTTTGCTTTTTAAAAGAGGGGGATTTAACTGCAAACCCCCTGGTAGGGGGTTTTAAACTCAAAACCCCCTAGTAGGGGGTTTTAAACTCAAAACCCCCTGGTAGGGGGATTTAAACTCAAAACCCCCTGTTAGGGGGTTTTAAACTCAAAACCCCCTTGGCTGCGCTGGGGCAAGGGATGGTTTAGTATTAAAATATCACCTAAAATAAACAAAATCATAGCAAAATAAAAAATCCTTCACTTAAGTCCGCATTCTCCCCCCCCCCCCATTACATTTCGGGGGTTTGAACCCCACCCCCACCCCCCGGCTACACCCATGAAATTTTTATTTGTATGATTTTTTTGGGATGTCATTCTCATCTACCCACACTGAAACACTTTTCTATCTGAGCATCGTAGAATATTTTTTTTATTTTTAATCTCATGGAAAATGTAAGACTTTTTATGTGTTATCACAATCTCATAAAGCATTCTAAGGCCTAATTTGTGTCTTTTAAATGGCACTGTCTGTCATCTAGATTTGATCTCAATTTTATGCAATAATTTCAATTTTTTTCATGGCTGTCCGCATAGAATCTAACAAAATATTATATCTGATCAGGTAAATTATAAGACAAATGTGTTCTACCAGTTTCTCCCTATCATTTATTGTCCCACATATCAGCTGTGAAGTACACCTAATCTAAACATATCAAATAGCCACATAACCTAAACATATCACATAGCCACATAACCTAAGCATATCACCTAGCCACACAACCTAAACATATCACATAGCCACATAACCTAAACATATCACATAGCCACATAGCCTAAACATATCACCTAGCCACACAACCTTAACATATCACATAGCCACACAACGTAAACATATCACCTAGCCACACAACCTAAACATATCACATAGCCACATAACCTAAACATATCACATAGCCACATAGCCTAAACATATCACATAGCCACACAACCTAAACATATCACATAGCCACACAACGTAAACATATCACATAGTCACACAACCTAAACATATCACATAGCCACATAACCTAAACATATCACATAGCCACATAACCTAAACATATCACATAGCCACATAACCTAGACATATCACATTTCAGTAATACTTCTCAGTCTACCCAAACCGTACTCTAGCTATTCCAATACAAGCGAAATGTTTCCTCTGTAGATGGTCAGATCGACACCATTCGTTAGAGAAGGCCTCACCACTGACCTGCGACGTCGCAACATGTGGGCTGTGGAGACCAATAGCTCTTCGCCACATCTTACATGCCTGTGACCTCTTCATCGTATATGAGCTAATGTTCTTTTTTAGAATAGGAAGAGCATGAATTCTGGAAAGAAAAATCGACCAAATATTTTTCTTGGAATTCTTTACCCCTTTCCAGAAAACAGGTTACACCTCTGATCCTGTTGTAAAAAGTGACAGTTTGATACTAAAACTTGAAATTGCTTGTAAGGGAAAATGTCAATGAGCAATCCTTGTAGTAGGTAATTCTTATTAAAAACGCACTGTATTATTTGTTTACCTTGATTGTAGACAAGGAGAGGAGTGGCTGAGCATGCGCAGACCATTTCAGGAATTTCTGCTACTTCCGGCCAACTACAACATGTACATCCCGTTGTTAGATGAAGTCTCTACAGATTTGCTCAAGGCCATTCAGCAGACACGTCAGGATGATGGCCAGGTGTTGGTGGAAAACCTCCTATTTAGATATGCAATAGAGTGTGAGTAACTTTTATAAGAGGGTAGTTATAAAAGATTGCTGTGTACGCTTATGTGTGAGTACTGTATTATACAAAGCTTTTATCAACTCACTCCATCTGTCTGACTGGTACACATCTTGTACACATTATTTCTCCCACTTCCCATTCTTAGGAACAAACTTTGCAATTATTCATTGTCCATAAGGTTAGGATTAATGAACGTGTTAGTGGTAATAAATAAATGTGTTTGATATACAAGGGATATAAATCTTATGCTATTGAGAGATATTGTTGTAAATGTACTTTTCTTTCCTTTATAAAAGCTTTGTTTCTTTTAAATTATTTTTATAGTTTCATTGTTAAATTTATTTGCTTGTTTTCTATGACTGCAGTGTATGAGAGAAAGAGAGAAATTATTGTGGGATTTATATAATAACTTAAGTAACGCATACAACAAATCATAAATTCATCAACATTTATAATAGACAAATACAGTATAATATATTTAGACAGAGAGATAGGCAGGCGGACAGACAGAAACATACATACATACATACATGCATGCATGCACGCGCGCACATAAATACATGTATGCAGGCAGGCAGACAATAAGACGGACGGACAGACAGACAGAAGGACGGACGGACGGATGGACCGACGGACAGATAGATAGATAAATAGATAGATAGATAGATAGATAGATAGATAGATAGATAGATAGATAGATAGATATTACGCGCAACGCCAAAATGGCGGCACCAAAAAACTTCGAGTGCCGGGGTAGAAAGATGGACACTAAGTCTGGTTGTTATTAATAAATATGATATTTTAACTTAGAAACTACTTATTAACCAGTTTTAAAACTCTTTCTAGCAAATAATTTGAAAACTGTTTCTTTTTTTTTTTTTTTTGTAGCCAGTGCTATGTACTGCACCAACTCGAGACTACATTTCCTGCAGACTGACAATGAAGACTCAAGTGGAACTTCACCAGACTCACTTTTACAACTCACAAGAAAAGAGCGTGATGAGCTTCTTATTCAAATACGAAAGTTCATGGCCTCATTCGGTGAAGGCTATTACACGTTTCCTTGGTTTTATTTCTTTGAAACCAAGCTGTACAAAGATTTTGAAACTGCCTTGAAATATACAACAAAGTAAGACATTGTCTCTATGTTTGAAAAGTTACTTTAGTTTGAATTCAGTTTTTTTTTTTACTTTCTGACACCCACTGACAGTTTCTCTTCCCTTTAACCGTGACCTCCGTGACCGTTTCGAAGGCGCCGCTTTAACACTAAAAGCTAATGTTGATAAGTAGTCAACATGTTGATAACTGTGATAACTTGTTGAGAAAGTAAGCAACCAAGAAATCAGAGCGTCATTCAGTCATTCGCTTTAAATGACAAGATAGTTTATAGCACTATGGTTTAAACAATGTTCATGTTTATATGAATCAACCAATTTGGCAGATCAAACAAAGACATATGAAGTCAAAACAAACGATACAATTATACTTTTTTTTGCTAAAGCTAACATAACTATAGAAATGATTGCAATGACAGCTCCAATTGACTTTACAAATGATCACTTGACTGTAAAACTAACTATTCGCGATAACTAACTCTTTTGACTATACAATTGATTTAATAACAAGCTCACTTGACTATACAATTGATTTAATAAAAAGCTCACTTGACTATACAATTGATTTAATAAAAAGCTCACTTGACTATACAATTGTCCCCCTATTATTGAAAAGTCCGTTAGGAAGTCAGTACGTACGCATAATCCCTTTGACCAATGAGAAGGATCTCTCTCGGTATACAGGCGTGGACCTGTCTGTTATTTTCCCCATGACGTCGATCATTCCTGCCTTCAGGCATACCGTACATACGTTAATCATCCTTATTTGGTGAATAAAGGCCGACACTCTCTGAGGATGTCCTCATATTCCTGTTATGTGACCAACCATTGCGTTCTTTGGCAGGGCAATCACCGCCTGTACGGACCCCGGTGGGGAACGGTTCAACGGATTGGACAGGGTAGCAATCCTCTCCTCACTACGTGCAAGTACACTCGCTAGAGCATTGGAGGCTATTTTAGCTCTCGTTCTTAGCCTGTCAGCTTTCTTGGACGGAACGGGTCCACTGGGGGCTATTTTAGCTCTCGTTCTTAGCCTGTCAGCTTTCTTGGACGAAACGTTCCCACTGGAGGCTATTTTAGATCTCGTTCTTAGCCTGTCAGCTTTCTTGGACGGAACGGGTCCACTGGAGGCTATTTTAGCTCTCGTTCTTAGCCTGTCAGCTTTCTTGGACGGAACGTTCCCACTGGAGGCTATTTTAGCTCTCGTTCTTAGCCTGTCAGCTTTCTTGGACGGAACGTGTCCACTGGAGGCTATTTTAGCTCTCGTTCTTAGCCTGTCAGCTTTCTTGGTCGGAACGTGTCCACTGGAGGCTATTTTAGCTCTCGTTCTTAGCCTGTCAGCTTTCTTGGACGAAACGTTCCCACTGGAGGCTATTTTAGCTCTCGTTCTTAGACTGTCAGCTTTCTTGGACGGAACGTTCCCACTGGAGGCTATTTTAGCTCTCGTTCTTAGCCTGTCAGCTTTCTTGGACGGAACGTGTCCACTGGAGGCTATTTTAGCTCTCGTTCTTAGCCTGTCAGCTTTCTTGGACGGAACGTGTCCACTGGAGGCTATTTTAGCTCTCGTTCTTAGCCTGTCAGCTTTCTTGGACGAAACGTTCCCACTGGAGGCTATTTTAGCTCTCGTTCTTAGACTGTCAGCTTTCTTGGACGGAACGTTCCCACTGGAGGCTATTTTAGCTCTCGTTCTTAGCCTGTCAGCTTTCTTGGACGGAACGTGTCCACTGGAGGCTATTTTAGCTCTCGTTCTTAGCCTGTCAGCTTTCTTGGACGGAACGTGTCCACTGGAGGCTATTTTAGCTCTCGTTCTTAGCCTGTCAGCTTTCTTGGACGGAACGTGTCCACTGGAGGCTATTTTAGCTCTCGTTCTTAGCCTGTCAGCTTTCTTGGACGAAACGTTCCCACTGGAGGCTATTTTAGCTCTCGTTCTTAGACTGTCAGCTTTCTTGGACGGAACGTTCCCACTGGAGGCTATTTTAGCTCTCGTTCTTAGCCTGTCAGCTTTCTTGGACGGAACGTGTCCACTGGAGGCTATTTTAGCTCTCGTTCTTAGCCTGTCAGCTTTCTTGGACGGAACGTGTCCACTGGAGGCTATTTTAGCTCTCGTTCTTAGCCTGTCAGCTTTCTTGGACGGAACGTGTCCACTGGAGGCTATTTTAGCTCTCGTTCTTAGCCTGTCAGCTTTCTTGGACGGATCCGGGTCCACTGGAGGCTATTTTAGCTCTCGTTCTTAGCCTGTCAGCTTTCTTGGACGGAACGTGTCCACTGGAGGCTATTTTAGCTCTCGTTCTTAGCCTGTCAGCTTTCTTGGAC
Organism: Biomphalaria pfeifferi; assembly: GCA_030265305.1. Lineage (NCBI taxonomy): Eukaryota > Metazoa > Mollusca > Gastropoda > Planorbidae > Biomphalaria > Biomphalaria pfeifferi. Next base: position 251,962 of record JASAOG010000318.1, on the reverse strand, counting down.
GGATCCGGGTCCACTGGAGGCTATTTTAGCTCTCGTTCTTAGCCTGTCAGCTTTCTTGAACGAAACGTTCCCACTGGAGGCTATTTTAGCTCTCGTTCTTAGCCTGTCAGCTTTCTTGGACGGAACGTGTCCACTGGAGGCTATTTTAGCTCTCGTTCTTAGCCTGTCAGCTTTCTTGGACGGATCCGGGTCCACTGGAGGCTATTTTAGCTCTCGTTCTTAGCCTGTCAGCTTTCTTGAACGAAACGTTCCCACTGGAGGCTATTTTAGCTCTCGTTCTTAGCCTGTCAGCTTTCTTGGACGGAACGTGTCCACTGGAGGCTATTTTAGCTCTCGTTCTTAGCCTGTCAGCTTTCTTGGACGGAACGTTCCCACTGGAGGCTATTTTAGCTCTCGTTCTTAGCCTGTCAGCTTTCTTGGACGGAACGTGTCCACTGGAGGCTATTTTAGCTCTCGTTCTTAGCCTGTCAGCTTTCTTGGACGGAACGTGTCCACTGGAGGCTATTTTAGCTCTCGTTCTTAGCCTGTCAGCTTTCTTGGACGAAACGTTCCCACTGGAGGCTATTTTAGCTCTCGTTCTTAGCCTCTCAGCTTTATTGTACGGAACGTTCCCACGGGAGGATATTTTAGGTCTTGTTCATAGCCTGTCAGCTTTCTTGGACGGAATGTTTCTACTGGAGGTACCAGGCTGAGGCGACTGGAGCTGGAATTCCTCCTGCCGTGCTTTCCTAACAATACTATTGATCACAATAATCAGCTAACTTTCTTGACCGTACAACTGATAAGGTCTCCAGTCCACACGGTTGATCGCTATGATACTCTCAATAGACCCTAACAATGATTGCCATATTAAGCTCACGTAACCTTACATGCAATCGCCATGATAAACGTATGTGATATAGATCTACTTAAAAGTAAGTTAAACTAATTTCTCACTTCATTTTCATGATAGTTTTGTGTATTTTATTTCCAACCAAGATTTCTCAATCGTCATATATTCAAATAGCCACTAACACGTGATCATTGTAATTTGAGGAGAATCAGAGCCCTGAATCTCACAATCAATGTTTCACTTGGTTTCTCTAACACTTCATTTTCGTCACACAAATACAATATTGGTAAATTACTGTTGTCAATATTATTGTGAAATCATAAACTGGATATTGTATTCAGTTAAGCAATGAGAGTTACTATAGACACCCAACACACACACACTCAAACGTATATTCGAATAATTGCAAGTACACTGTTATTTGTCGTGTTTAGTTTTTTATAGTTATTACCCACATTAGAGGTTTGTATTACTTTTACCAATGCTCTACACCAGAGGTTCTCACAATTTTTTTTATCCGGGGACCCCGTTATACAGCTACACAATGTCCACGGACCCCTAAGTAAAAAACCTACATAAATGCATTGCATATAATATAACACAAGTTGCAAATGTGAAAATAAAAAAAAAATTTTTTTTTGTTGAAAAAGTGTTGAAGATGATAAATTTGTTTAAAAGAATTGTAAAAAAAAAATGTATGACTTGGATGATATTAACGTGATTTATGAAAGTATTTATGTCCTGCTTAATGCTTGTAATTAGCAAGCATAAATATCCACGAGCACAAATTTCTTTAGTCGGTTTCTTATATCTGTAATGAACTTCATATTGGCATTGAATTCTTAAAACAAATTTATGTCAAATGAATTTTTTTTTCAAAAATATCGACAATAGGTTGTTTAGGATTTTAAAATAAGAAAGTAATTTTCTAGAAACAATTAATGAAAATCACTTTTAGACTTATTTTCTTGCCGAAACATAAAAAAAAGTAGTTTAATCGGTATATAATGTTCTGGATTTTATTTTAAAAAAGAAATTTCCACTTGCAATTGAACGCGGTCTAAATAAAAAAAAAATCCTAAAAGCATTAATAAGATAGATCTAGAGTCTTCTTTTTTTTTCAAGAGAAGAGAGAGGGAGAAAAAGAGAGAGAATCAGAAATAGTACTTTGTAACACTGTAAAAAAAAAAAGTAAAAAAAAAACCTTAATCCTAATAGCATTGAAAAGTAAATCTAGATCTATGGCTATTTCGCTACATTCAAAAGGGGTCAGCTAAACGATTACAATTAATAAAACTAAAATGATATTTCTTTTTACTAGAGAGAACAAAATACCAAGAGAGAAAGTAGAACGGGGAAAATATGACACCATTCTGAGAGCTTTGACTCTGTGTGTGGGCACATAGGGGCGGTTGGGAGGGGGGCATATTACGAAGCGGTTCTTTCTAAATCAAGTGGGAGAAATTACGTTGCGCAGGTAAAAAACAAATTGGGAGTTCCATAGAGCGAAAGAGAGAGAGAGTGAGAGATAAAAAGGGAGAGAGAGAGAGAAAGTGGGCTGTGAAATTTTATTGTAACAGTTACACAAATTCACAGGCTAAAAAAAAGTTTGTTAGGTTTATCGTTCAAATGTTCCTCGTTTATTTAAATAAAAAAGAAAGAAAGGGTGTTCGGCCATAATAAACAACATAAAGCCTAGGAACAAAGCAACGAGTGTGTACTGCTTGTAGAAATATAAACATTATTGACGGGCGAGTTAAATATTATTACAATGATCTGATCATATAAACTGCCTTTTAGCAAAGATGTTTTTTAAATTTGTATACAATCGATATACGTTGTTTTTTCAAAAGTATTTTTAATGTTCTTCTTGTTCAGGGATATCTATCTCACTTTTTAAGAGGTAGTAATTACATCCATTGCTAATTTTTGCAAGGTAAACCCCATCATTATCATTGTGCGTTGAATCGATCTTGATAAATATGTCTATATTTCAAATTACTGACAATGAAGTGCGTTAAAAAACATAGAAAAGTTCAATTCTTTTTTGAAGTGACCTCTATAATTTATAGGATAATCAACTTTACTCGTTTATGTGGTTTTTCTCTAACTGCTGCACTAGCGTTTATGATGAAGACATTCTATTGCTTGCTATTATTTATTATTAAATCATCACATCATCTCTGCATGTGGCCACCAAACAGCTTCATCCCAGCGTCTTGGTTCGAGTCTCTTCGTTTGTTCCCACGTATTACCCATCTGCTTGGCGCCTTTATCCGTATGCGATCTCGGAGCCGCATCTCTCTGGCCTGTCTCAGATTTCTACCTAGCGATGTGCGGGTGGTGTGGGCCTCATAGGGGATAGGGGCATCAGGTGGTGAGGGGCATCAAACTCTCATTCCTCCTCTCCTTGCATGACTTAAACTTTGAATCCGAGATCTATCAATCGGTCTGCGAAGTCCATACCTCGTCAGCCCAATTTGATCTTACCATATGCAGTCCATAACAAAAAACGTCTAACACTCCGAAGGCAGGGGCGAGAAAGAGTTCGGATGGCAACATCGAGGCCATTTCTTGGAGCTGGTGATTTTACTGTCCAAGTAGGAGCCAATTAATGGAAAGATAGCAACGTTAATGGAAATGATTGTGTATGGAAGCTTCACTTGTAACACTTGGGAAAACACTGAGGTCAAAAATACAGTTTTGCTTTGAAACAAAAAATTACTTACGGTGTTTTATTTTATTCCTTTTTTGAGATCATGAAAAAAAGCTGCTGGGTATCAAATGCCCAAGTACGTAACTGTCCCCTCTTTTTTATCCGTTGGGGGTTTCAGGTGAGGGCTTGTCTTGTGATGTTTCAAAATAGGTTTTCGAAGGGTGAGGTCTAAACATCGCCTGCGTTTCTAAAGAATATCATTTTCCTATCTCTTTCTTATCTCTGATTTTCACCTTTTTTTTTCACTTTTTTCAATCGCTTTCTCTTTCTGTCTCTCCATTTCTCTTTCTCTCTTTTTCTATTTTTCTTTTTCTTTTTCTGCCTTTGTCTTTCTCGCTCTTATAATTTATCTCTTATTTTCTCTATTTCTCCCTCCTTCTCTCTCTTCTTTTCCCTTTTCTCTCTATCTTTCTCTCTCTTGTTTTCCTATGACACTTATGTCAAGCCTGACATCTATCCTACAGCTATGACTTTTTATTGTTAGTGACCTGGTTACAAGCTTGAGTTCTGCTGACACAGCAAACATATCAAGTAGACGTCATCATGTCCAGATTTAGCTGACAGAAAAAAAAGTGTTTTTCTACTAAAAGTTATATATATATTTTAAAAGAGTATTTGTTTTCAAATCTATTTTTAAAAAGTATCGATTTTGATACAATATTTCGCCTTTAGATTTTAAACAATATGTTTTTCTTGATGTAAAACAATCCCATTAAATTGTTCATTTTCATGTATCAATAAAAAAAAAATATTTTTTGAATCTGTGCCAGAAATTGGACATCCGTGTGAAAGGATACATTTTGTGAAAGTTTAAAAAAAAAAATTTATTTTCTTACATTTTTGAAATTTTAACAAAAGATAATGATTTGAATGGAAGCCTGATATTATTTTCTCCAATATTGAAAGTTACATGGAGATTTTTACAATCTGTTGAGCTTGATTTGCAGGCAAGAGGGGCCGGATAAGTGATCATTTTTTTTATTTAGGCCCAAAAAATTAAATTTTTTAATTGATCTATGTTTAAGCATTGCTATAGCAAAACAAAATTATTCTAAATATTACTTTCCAATCTTTTAAAACGATATTATTAAATTTAAACAAATAATTATTTCACATTAAATCGATCGACTGTTAACGTTCTCTTGTAGTAGACGCAATGCAATGCAATTCTTCCCGTCTTTCTCGGTTCAGAACAGTCGAATTGCTTCCTAGCTCATACCGTCTTACGTATGACATCTTTTTGGTAACCAAAAGAGACTCGCTACAAAATGATGACATTATGACCATGATGCCCAACACAGATTAACTTGTGCTACGTGTTTCTAGAAAGCCTCATGCACTATCGGCCCTTTTTTTGACGATGAAAATTTCAATATAGACACATTGAGAATTTTTTTTTGTTAAAGTTCAAAATACAAAACACTGCACCATAGCTGGATGGCACTGGGGTCGGAGGTATTTCTTTCTTCAATTTAAGATTGCTAATGACTATCTGCTGAATATAAAAAGGTTGTCTGGCTCGCAAACATTCTATTTCCTTATACATAATATCCAAATATCGATCTGTCAAACGTCTACGAAAGTTGAAATGGCATTTTTCATTTCTAGACTTTAACCTTATACTCCTGATATTATCGCCCCTGTTGCCTGAAAAGAAATGAATGCAATCTAAACGTTAAAAAATAAAAGACATAAATCTTATATGTAATTTTTGTAATTAAAATCCAACTCCAGTATTCATTGGCACAAAGTGCTTCTGGAAATACAGCAACAGAAAAACGGGAGCACCTCAAGTTCACCATACATAACCGTGTTTGGGTAGGTAGCGGAGGTTTGGATTGTTTTCTTTCTTTTAGCAAAACAAGTCAATAAAAAAAAAACTCAAAAACTAAAATAAATAAATATAGAAATCACTTCTTTTAAAATTTCGTAAAAAAAATTATATTTTCATCTTGAAAAAAAAATTAAAGAGAAAGAAAAAAGATTACTTTTTTAAAAACAAATCTTATCTAAGGTAAAGAAGCGCTAAAAACTGCCATCTATCTGAAAACGGCAGAATTTAGCTCCTATTCTGCAATATAAAAAAAATTAATTAATTAATACTAATTGATTAACTATTAGGTTTATTTTTGGATTTATTTATGTCGGGGGTTCTCAACCAGTGGGTCGCGACCTCTTTGAGAATCGATTGACGATTTGCGAGGGGGTCGCCTAAGGCCATCGAAAATATGGATTATTTTGTGTGTGTCTTGTCTAACGTCTACACCTTTACATTGTATAAAGTTTTCCATTAAAAGTTGTTTTTATTATGTAAGAAATAGTCGCCAGGGGAATGAATTAAAATTTTATTATGCAGAAAAACGCTTGGCACCGGGCAGAGCCCCGTATCCCGATCCAAAGAGCTTCCTCAGACCCACATGCTGGCAAATCGGGTTGCGAATGTAGTTTTGTTTTGTTTTGGGGTAAAGGTTTGAGAAACACTGCTTTCTACTTTGCTATTTCAATGTGATTTTTATTCTCTATTTGATACAAATATATGCTAGGAAGGTTTACCCTCTCCTACACCTATCCCTTAGTCTGTTGAACCGTTGGGACAAACACCTCACAAGATCTGTCGACCGTCTTTCTCCATTCCTGTCTGTCCTTAGCCTTGGATAGAATTTCTTTCAATGACATGCCGGTCCATTCTATGTCATAGTCTTCCATTCTCTTTCTCTACCTGCTTCTTCTTCTTTTTTGGGAAGAAAAGAAATATACCAGACTGTTAACTACCTGATTATAGGCCAAATACTTTTAGCGTTTTTATATCTATACGATTTTCTATTTCTGTCTTACCCTTGAGTCTCTGTCTTTTTATCTTTGTTTCTCTCTGTCTCTCTCTCTGTCTCTCTCTCTCTGTCTCTCTCTCTGTCTCTCTCTCTCTTCCTCTCCTCTTTCTCTTTATACATTTGTTATTATTTTTCTATGTCAGTCTCTCTCACTGATCGATTGACCACTGACCATTGACACAATTAGGAGAAGTAACGGTGGCTGGTCGTTCTCTTAGACTCATGACACTATGATGACACTATGATGACACCCTTGTTAACCTCCGTCATAGAAACGTGAGCTTTACATCATGCGCCTCCATAGATCTCAAGGTCTATGTACATTAAGTTTACTTTTTACTTTTACTACTGAATATGAATAAACATTCTGGAGCTAGAATAAAATTCAGCTAGACTTTATATCTACAAACTGTCATGTCAAAATCAACTCATTCAACTCATTCGATCTAGCTGAAGCTGATTAAAAAAAACACATCTTGTGTGAGCTCACTTGCCTATACAAACTATTCTACGTCTATATTTAGAACAAAATGTCGTGCACAGAGTTCATGTTCTTTCAATTTTAAATTTCTCCCCAGAGTATGAGGAGTAACATAATGACTAGTGTCTAAATTTAAAATTAATATTTAAAAAATCTAAATTTAAACTGCATATCTATAATCTGGTGACATTTACTGACTAGAATGAATTTCATCTGGTCAGTATTTGTGTTAAAGAAGGGTTTATCAAGTTAACATGAATTATTGCTAAATGTGAGATTGGTGGTTAAAATGTGTAAACCGTTTGGGTAGCTTTTAAAGGAGGATAGAGATAATAACAGAATTGAGCTGCTTTTTGTGTTAGCTGAACGCTAAATGCAACACAGAAACATTCTTCCAGATAGACCTACTCCATCCCATTACCCCCAACTCATGGGCGTAGCAAGGGGGGGGACCCGAAATGAAAATCCTCCCGCAGGGGGGTGTGTCGGAGTTTGGTTACTGATTTTCAGCAGCCCCCGAAATGGGAAAAGACGCTATTAATTTTTGTGCGAAATGTCTTTCCGTCTGTCCGTCTGTCCGTTCGTCCCGTTTAGATCTCGTAAACTAGAAAAGATATTGAAAATCCATCACAATATTTTAGACCATTCAAAGCTCTGATGCAACGGCTACTTTTTTTTTTCTGAAAGCGAAAAATCTAATTTTTAAAATCAGTTATGCAAGCAGTTTTTAAAGAGAAAAAGCTAATTAGTATGCATTATAAGTTAGACCTAATTTAAAACGAATAGTAATCTTAAAACTTCATTTTCCCAATCATTTTTCTTATTGCGGAAATTTTGTTTCTATTTTTTTTTTTTTTTTTTTGAGCATTCAAATAAGAGATTTAGCCTTTTCAAAACAATTAGATCAATTATAAAACATCAGTTAGGCCAGGGGAGGCGCGGTGGCTGAGCGGTAAAGCGCTTGGCTTCCGAACCGGGGGTCCCGGGTTCGAATCCTAGTGAAGACTTGGATTTTCAACTTTGGAATCTTTGGGCGCCTCTGAGTCCACTCAGCTCTAATGGGTACCTGACATTAGTTGGGGAAAAGTAAATGCGGTTGGTCGTTGTGCTGGCTACCCGTTAACCGTTGGCCACAAAAACTTTACATCATCTGCCCTAAAGACCACAAGGTCTAAAAGGGGAACTAGTTAGGCCAGATTTACATCTAACTTTACATTCACTTTCACTTATCCTTTGATCTGAGGGACCGTTGGGGCACTACATAAGATCTGTTAACTTTCTTTCTCCATTCCTATCTCTCATTTGTCTTTGATATAATTTCATTTGACTAGTCTTTCTGAAAATATTGAAGCCTGCCTGGGTGTACCACTTAGGGGGCCGATTTTGAGTTTGTGTGCCACACAAACTGTCTTTTGTAACCTTGTTTGCTTTAATTTTGTTTATTTTAGGTGAAATTTTAATACTAAACCATCACTTGCCCTAGCACAGAAAACGGGGTTTTGAGTTTAAAAAATCCTACCAGGGATATTGAGTTAAAAAAAAAACCTACCAGGGGGTTTCAAGGGGTTTTGAGTTTGAAACCCCCTACCAAGGGGTTTTGAGTTTAAAACCCCCTACCAGGGGTTTTGAGTTTACAACCCCCTACCAGGGGTTTTGAGTTTGAAAACCCTTACAAGGGGGGTTTGCATTTAAATCCCCCTCTTCAATAAAACAAAAACAAAAATGCAATTGACAATCCCCAAATTCGAAGAGCACATCTAAGGAAGATTTGGATTTCAAAACCCCCTCTCCAAATTTACGGTAAATCCCTCTTTCATATAAAAAAGCAAATCATACACTCAAAATTGTATGAGCGTAGCCAAAGGGGTTTTGAGTTTAAACCCCTCTTCAGCTGGGTTTGAAGCTAAAAATACCTCTTTAATATTAAAAAAAAGCAAATTACGCACTTAAAATGCTATAAGCATAACCAAAGGGGTTTTTAGTTTAAACCCCCAGCCAGCGGGGTTTGAAGCTAAAAATAAATCTTCAAAATAAAAAAACAACAAAATCGCAATCAAAATGCTATGAGCATAGCGAAGCCTATTTGGGTGTTTTAAGTTTAAATTTCCCTTCAGAGGGGTTTGATGCTAAAAAATACATCTTCAATTAAAAAAAAAAAAGCAAATTACTCACTAAAATTCTTTGAGCGTAGCCAAGCCAACGGGAGTTTTAAGTTTCAACCCCTCTCCTCCAGATAGCTTTTTTAAAAGTTTAAAACCCCTCAAGATAGTTTTGAGTTTAAAATCCTCCTACAGAGCGTTTTAAGGTTGAAAGTCTCTCTCTTCAATATTATTTCTAAAGCAAACTACAACCACCAAATTCTATGACCGTAGCTAAAACAAAAAAAAAAAAAGATGATTTTGACAATAAAACTTTCCTTTTCGATATAAAATCTAAAGTAAAATAGTCACCTGATTCCAAGATCGTAGTCAAGAAAAAGTTACTTTCATGGAGGTCCTCAGAACAGGTGGGACGAGGCTTAATACATTGCCAGTGTCTGATTTTTGTGGAAACAGCTTGCCAGCAAATGCGCCAGGGTCTAAGTCAGTAAGAATAGCACATTAGGTTTTTGAAATAAAACTTTTAAATAGCAAAATAATGCACTGTAGGTACCTCAGAATATGCCTTTAGTTGGCTTTAAATAACAGAAATAGGGCTTCGCGGCGAAGCCCCGCGCTGGGGGAGCTCTCAGCGCTCCCCCAGACCCATTGCTGACAACGGCGAGGAGTCTACAATTTTTTCACTAACTCCAGGAAGAACCTATTCAAGGGCAAAAACCAAAAGAATGAAGGGTCGAAATATAATAATGATTAATAAGGTACACACACACACATCCATCCACCCAAACATATATATATATATATATATATATCATGGGCGTAGCATCGGGTTCTTGGGGTTCAACCCCCCCCCCCCCCAAAATGAAATCCCCCCCCTCGAAGGGGGGGATCGGAATTCAGTAAACAATTGCTTTGATTTTGTTTATTTTGGGTGACATTTTTATACTATACCATCACTTGCCCCAGCGCAGCCAAGGGGTTTTGAGTTTAAAACCCCCTACCAGGGAGGTTTGAGTTTAAAACCCCTATCAGGGGGTTTTGAGTTTAAACCCCTACCTGGGGATTTTAAGTTTAAAACCCCCTACCAGGGGGTTTTGAGTTTAAAATCCCCTACCAGGGGGGTTTGAGTTTAAAACCCCCTTACCAGGTTTTTTTCGCAGTTAAATCCCTCTCTTCTAATAACAAAACAAAACAAAAAAAAAAACAGGAAACGACTATCCCCAAATTCCAAGAGCACAGTTAAGGAAGATTTTGATTTTATAACCTCCTATTCAATATAAAAAAAAAAAATTACACACTCAAAATTATATGAGCGTAGCCAAAGGGTTTTGAGTTGAAACCCCCCCCCCTCCACTTCAGTAGGGTTTAAAGCTAAAAAAATACATCTTCAATAAAAAAAAAAAAGCAAATTATGAGCGTAGGTAAATGGGTTTCGACTCAGTTATGAGTTTAAACCCCTTTTTAGCGGTGTTTGAAAGTAAAAAATACTTCTTTAATATTAAAACAAAGCAAATTATACACTCAAAATTCTATGATTGTAGTCAAAGGGGTTTTGAGTTTAAACTCCCCTCCAGTGGAGTTTGAAGCTAAAAAAATAACTCTTTAATAAAAAAAAACGCACTCAAAAGATATGAGAGTAGCCAAAAGGGGTTTTGAGTTTAAACCCCTTTCAGCGTGGTTTGATGCTAAAAAAATACCTCTTCAATATAAAAAAAAGCAAATTACACACAATTATTTGAGCGTAGCCAAGCCAATTGGGGGTTTTGAGTTTAAACCCCTCTCCTACAGTTCGCTTTTCTTAAAAGTTTAAAACCCCTTCAGATGGTTTTGAGTTACAAAAAAATTTTAAAGCAAACTACAGTTACCAAATACTATGACCGTAGCTAAATGGGGTTTTGAATTTACAAAAAATGTTTAAAAATCTAGAGATTTTTAGTTTAAAATCCACAACAGATGATTTTTACGATAAAACTTCCCTTTTCGATATAAAATCTAAAGCAAACTACAGTCACCTAATTCCAAGAGCGTATTCAAGAGAGGTTACACATTTCTACCAGTGGCGGGGCTCCATTAATAAAGTGCTTTGAAAAGTCATCTGTCGAAATTGAAAAACACTAAATGTGGCTCAACAAAGATGTCTAAGATAGATTTTAGGAGTCAGTTATAGAGATCGGGTCTAAATCAAGGAAATCCTATGCCGAATTGGGAGTCGACCCCCTAGTAAGGTTGTGGCAGAGCTTCGCATGAGGTTTGCGGGACATGTTCTCCGACAAAATGAATTGCGCAGACTTAAGGATTGCGATGACATCCTAGTACAACTTAGCGCCAGTAAGGCAGTGAGAATAGCATTTGAGTTTTTTTAAATAAAACTTTTTAATAGCAGGAAAATTTACTGTAGATACCTCAGAACATTCATTTTGTTGGCTTTCAATACCAGAAATAGTGCTTGGCGGCGGGGCTTCGCCAAGCGCTCCCCCAGATCCCATTGCTGTCAATGGCGGGGAGTCTACAATTTTTCCACTAACTCCAGGAAGAAACATTGTAGGGTATAATAAACATCTTTCGAAAGAATGAAGGGTCAGAATGTAATAAAGATCATGTACACACACACATACATGCTATTAATTTTTTCTTCTCGGGGAGGGGGGAACAAACCGACCCCCCCGAAAAAAAAATCCTGGCTACGCCCATGATATATATATATATATATATATATATATATATATATATATATATATATATATATATAATATTTTTCGAGATGGTGGCGAGTGGGGGGGGGGGGGAGAGAAAAAAATCCCCCCCCCGAAAAAAATCCTGGCTACGCCCATGCCCCAGCTGGTCCAATAAAGAGATTTGACCGAAGCCCAGCAAGCATGCTATATTCATGAAAGTTAACATTGTACAAAATTAAAAGCAATTGAACAAAGAAATACTTAGTAGCTCCTTCAACAGAAAAAAACATTAGGAATAAATTTGTCATAACGTTTTTTGGGGGTATAACAAAGATGAATGCACAAGTTTTATAAAAAATATATTAAATTAATACCCGTTTGGTTTCCTTCAGTTGGGAAACTATGGATCATCTCATGGAAGTTAAAAGAATGTCTGGACATTAGCTGTTGGTGGAACGATGTCACTCCCCCCACAGTAGCTCCTCCCTCTCTACGCAGCTGATGTATCCAAAAGAACAAAAGTGCTGATACAGTTTGGGGTCAGTGGCGTCGCAGGCTCTGACAGGTTGTAGCACTATGTCTTGCAAGCTGCCTAAGGGTCGCCGGCTCTTGATTTTTCCTCAGAGTTGACTTCTGAAGCTTTTCCCATGTTTAGGTATAGCTGCAAGGTAGCAGAGGCTTGAATTCAGAGTTGTCCTTCACTTTTGGGAGTAGCCAACCATGGCTAGCGAGCCCCTTCTGCCCAAAGCTTCCTTCCCTTTTCTTAGCGCCAGTTAATCGCCTTTGCCCCTTCTCTTTATAGTGAAAACAGTTCTGCTGGGCCCACTATCTGTGTCACAGGGCAGGGCAATGGCAACCTTATGGAACCGGAAGTAAATATTCACTTTACTTATATAGCTGCCACTCGTTTTTCAAATTAGTTGAAATACTGTTTAGAAATGCTGTACATATTTAATTTTTAAAATATATATACTATATAAAAAATGTATATGAGACATAGACCTATACAATATTATCATTTTGCAATAAAATACTACTGAGATTCTGGCAATATATTTTCCCTACTATTTGATATTACAGAGTCATCCATGAACGTTTAGCCCTAGTAAAGGAAGCTATAAAGACTAATGAAAAAAAGGTTATGGATCAGCTGAGCCAAAGACCTAATTTACTTCAGGTGCTTTTAAGTGATGGACGATTAGATTTTGATACAACAGTGACCATGTTGACCAGCTTCTTTACAGCTGCCACTGACAATGTAAGTATCGGAGAAGTTTATGCAGCAAAATTGTGATGTCATAATTGATACAAAGCTTATATTAACTCACTCTGTCTGTTCGGTAAAAGGTGAGTACACGTTATTTCTTCCACTTCCCATTCTCGGATCATTGACATAGACAAGACATGAATCAATAATACAAAAAAGGAACCAATTACACAATTAATTACTGGTACTCTTTTACTTTGTTTAATAACAACAAGGATAACTAATGCTTCAGTAGTGACATATGGCCCCATATTTGTTGGATTTGGATCCTGACATATATCAGTTTTAGAACCCCTGTAATATTTGGTGACTAGTAGTCACTGAACTATTCCGTGCAGTTAGCACGAGATTTCTCATGGTCGGGGACTGACCACGAGGTGGACACCTCAGTTGATCTTGGGCTCTCGTAGAGAGAGGAATATTATGGATATCTTGTCCAGTGTAGTAATGTATAGATATTAAGGTTGATTTTTGGAGCATGTGTGATATCTAAAGTATTCCATTGGATTCTAATGTACTATGTTTTGTGTATATTTCTTGATGAATTATTTTACATGTAATAAAACCTTGTCTTATAATGGTGACAGAACTTAGAGTGATATAATGAATACTGAACACAAATATACTTGTATAGATGTATGTAAACTTTATTGGGAACTACTTCAATAAAATTACTTAGTGTGTCAGATGATACACGTTGGTTGTGTTATATTACATAAATGATTGGATGTAAAATAACTTTAATATTTTTTCTTCTCAGAATTGAGATGTCAATGTATGTTAACAGAATGAGTACATAGCAATTAATCATGCTCATGCAAAATATTTCAGTATAATTGTAAATAAATGATCTATTATTATGTAACTATATTTTAGGAGACTAAAGCTTCAAATTGTATTGATATTTTTTCAATAACATAATTTTATAGTAGCTGTAAACAAACTAATGTATATTTCTCTAAGCAAACACTCTGAGAGTTGAACAATATATTTGTCAAGTAATATGTGAATATATTTTTAGTTGAAATGAATGACATGACATCTATAATTATGTATGATTAAGCAAGTAGTATTGAAGTGATTAATTAGATCAAGCTTAACAGGAATGATTAAGCTACTAAACATGTGTATAGGATATTACTATCATATGTACTTTTGTCAAAGATTTTTTGTCAAAAATCTTTTCCAGGGGAAGGGGTGTATGTCATATATCAGTTTTAGAACCCCTGTAATATTTGGTGACTAGTAGTCACTGAACTATTCTGTGCAGTTAGCATGAGATTTTTCATGGTTGGGGACTGACCACGAGGTGGACACCTCAGTAGATCTTGGGCTCTCGTAGAGAGAGGAATATTATGGATATCTTGTCCAGTGTAGTAATGTATAGATATTAAGGTTGATTTTTGGAGCATGTGTGATATCTAAAGTATTCCATTGAATTCTAATGTACTATGTTTTGTGTATATTTCTTGATGGCTGGACTTGCCAATATCTTTTATGAATTATTTTACATGTAACAAAAACCTTGTCTGCTGACACTGCGTCTATTTATGATTCTGAATGTTGTGGTCGTAGAGTTCAGCATGATAGTGTTCTTGCGCACCAGCAAATATAGTGCATGTGAGAATGTATTTAGTTAGTAAGGCAAAGAACTTTATAATGGTACCAGAAGAGGTAGCTACAACACACAAAGGCAGACCAGCTCAAGACCGTCCTGACCTGTAATGATAACCAGCCTGTGACATATGGTGGCCAGTATGTCTTACATGACAGAATGAACCTTCACACTTTAACAAGTAAATCGTCGATCGTCTACATTCCATCTGGCGTAGAAGTACAAGAACTATTTCTTCCATTATGGCGGCGAAATCAATTGAACAGAACAGAGGTCTAACAAACTTTTCTTCAACAACAAGAAATTAACTCAGGTGACCTTGCTCCAACATGATCTCTAATAGATTCCTAGATCTAACTACGCTATCTTAGATCTAAAATATAACCAACTAGACTTATAATACAATATCAAGTCTGATGCAGATTGATGATAAACACCAGGTCAAGGCCCATGCATCTTATTAACTTTTAGAATTCTACTACTTTAACATCCTCATACACATAAAAAGTCTATTTAATTAGTGTGTATGAAACTGAATACAGTCATGCCTGATGAGCCGCAATCTGGGTGAAAACAATTACTGAAGAAAAGCCGGAGTACACCAATCTGTCTGTGCTACAACCTCAGAAGCACAGTAACCTGTCTGTACCAATCAAGTCCGACGTCATTCAAGTCCACGATTCATCGTGGTGTACGTCATTTGAAACTCACCTAACTATTTGTTCACTGTTCCAGTAACAAATTGTGATACACTTTGGCACCTGATACCACCATCTCGTCCTAACTGAATCTTCTCCATAACATCTTCTGTGAAGAACTTTTCCTGTCTTATATTGCTAATTGAGTCATTCACTATTGGATTATCTTCTAAAAGCTCAAGTACTTTGGAGTATATATATATATATGTCTTGATATTTGTCATCCTAGTCATCGTTGCCGATATTATTTGTACTAAGCCTTTATTGGATTACTAGCTACCAGTGTAATTAATTCAGTTTGGATTATTGAGCTCATTATTGAATATCTTACCTTATTTCATTGGTTTATTTTGTGACTGGACTATTGGATATATTACCTTATTTCACTGATTTATTTTATGATTGGATTATCACTGGACTATGGATCTACACTAAGAGGATTGAGCTTATCTACATCAGACTACACAAGAAATCCCCTGTAAGTTTTGATTAATTATTGTATATATTTGTTATACATTAACATAATTTAAAGTATCCAATTAAGTGATGTTGACTATTGAATTGTTTGTATTTATATTGTTGTTGGTCTAAAGTCTTGTATCTACATATCTGTAACTCTCCTGTCCCATTTCTTCTTTTTATTGATCTCTTTTATAGCAGGCTGTGTCGTCATTCATATTGTTTCTGTGTTTGTTTTTTTATACATAGTACATATATTCATTACTTCTTATTAATTTAATTTTTTTTTCTATTATAACTGGCATAAATAATAGCCATACATACTTAATATTGAGAAATATTTAAGTTCAAAATAATTCTACATTGAAACATACTTCAACTGTTAGATTTGTGAGTAATATTGATTTGATACATATACAATTATTTGAATATATGACTATTAAAAAAGATCATTGAACTTATATTTATTTTGTAAAAATATATTACAAAATAATACACACACATCCTTCCAGTGTAATATTTGTAACATATCTCTTTTTTTTTGCAACTATATACTTTGATTGATTTATTTCTCTAACTACTCATTAGACACTAATTGATACATTAATAATAACCATGGCATCGTATGATAAAATTCTAGAACTTGTGAAGGTGATGGAACTAGAAGGGGAGGAGAAAAAGTTTATCAAAAAAGAATTAGAAAAGGCTGAAAAGAAAGAAAAAGAGGAAAGAGATAGGGCTGAAAAGGAAAAAGATAGAATAGATAAGAAAGAAAGGGAGGAAAAAGATAGAATAGAAAAGAAAGAAAAAGAACATAGGGAAGAAAAGAAACAAATTAGAGATAGGGAAGAAAGAGCTGCGGAAAGAGCTCATCAGAAAGAACTAAAAGAACTAGAGACTGAACAAAAAGAAAGTCAGGACAAAGTAGAGTTAGCCAAATTGGAAGCAGCTAAAATCAACCCCCACATTATTACCCAGCAAACTAGTAACAAACCATTTATTTCCAAATTTTATAATTTTAACATTACGGAGGAAACAATAGAAAATTACCTAGTCCAGTTTGAACATTTCATCTACTTACAAATTTAAACAAGGATATGGCAAAACATCTTCTAGCCAATTTATCAGGAGAACCCCTAAACATACCATAATAAGCACACTCACAACTGAACAAAAAAAAAGACTACGTTGCTGTTAAAACTAGACTTTTGAAACATTTCGGGAAAAGCGAAGACTATTACAGAAAACTTAAAAAAAAAATTAAACTAAACAAGGATGGAGACTTCAATAGAGTTATCTTTGACATGAAGACAAATATGCTTAAATGGTTAGAACTAGCTAAATGTGACATGAAAGATCCAATTCAAATTTTAGACATGATCCTAATTGATAACGTACTGTCTAATGTAACAGATTTAGTGTTCACTTTCTTAAAGAAAAGAAAGTAAAAACAGAAACTGATCTCATTACTAATCTAAACCTTTTTAAGGATAGTCATCCTGGTCATACTTTAGATAAAAGAGCTACATCAATAGGCCGCAACAGTTAATACATCTAACAGTAATACTAATGACAAATTCAAATTTTCTAACTCAAAAACTTGCTTTAATTGTGGCAAGAAGGGCCATGTTAAAAGCCAATGCAGACAAACTAATACTAGCAACTTCAGATATAGAATTTACACTAATTACCACAACCCTAGCAACTACAATCAAAATAATTACAACAATCCTAGTAACTATAACAATCAATATAGAAACTATAGATCAAACCAGGGTGCAAGCCCCAGAGAAAGGAGCCTTAGGAATAACTTCTATTACAATAACTATAATACTAATAGACAATCAAGGAGAGACACATACAACCATCAGTCTAACTACAATACTAACTATCAAAACAGAAACAGAGGCAATAGCAATAACAACAATGTCCAAAGAGAAGAGAATGTTGCTTACTTACAAGCAGACATGTCTAAAGTAAATGTCTTTCCATCCTATGTAAATTCAGTAGAAATTAAAGCAATGAGAGATTCTGGTGCAACATCATCAATAATATCCAATCTAGTCAAACCAGAACAATATCTAAAAGAAACTGTTAAGGCGATCTATGCCAATGTACAAAAATTTGACATATGTAAAACTGCCAAGGTCTGGATTGAATCTCCCTGGATTACAGGTGAGATAAAAGTAGTAGTAATGGATACCCCTGCCCAAGACCTCATAATAAGGAACTCACATGGTGTTAGAGATTTGACAATAACTCAGCTAGTTTCATGGATAAAGAATAGAAAAAAAAATTGGCATCTAGATCAACATCGAATAGCAGCTGTACAAACTAGATCACACAAAAAAAATAGTGCCAGAAATAGAATTACCAAATGTGTTATTCAATGAATTAGAAACCACCAGACAAGAATTAATCAAAATTCAAAACAGTGACCCTGTAATACAAGATTTGCTAAGTAAAGACTATAACAAAATAAATTTAAACAACCATCATATCTTAGCCAACAACCTAGCCATCAGATGTAATAGAAACAAAGATAGCACAAGAATTCAAATAATAATTCCAGAAGTCTACAACCCAAAATACTAAAAATGGCCCATGACGACCCAACAGCAGGCCACTTTGGCAAAAAGAAAGCATATGCCAAAATTTCAGAAAAATTCTTTTGGAACAAGATGAAGACTCAAATAAAAGACTATATAGATTCTTGCCCAGAATGTACTAAACAAAAAGTCATACTTAAGGCACCTCTACAAAAATCAGATAAAGCCCATTGCTTCTGGGATAAAATAGCCATTGATATTATGGGCCCATTAAATACAAGCACCAAGGGATATAAATATATATTGGGAATCATAGATATAGCAACCAGGTGGGCAGAAGCTTTTCCTCTTAGGGACATTAGGGCAGAAGATATATGCACCTCACTAAGAACAATATTCCTAAAGTTTGGATTCCCAAACAAAATCCTGTCAGATAACTTTAAATCAAATTTTAATAAAGCTTTCACAGGTATGACTAACATAAAACTAGTACATAGTACAATTTATTTGTCACAATCCAACGGTGTAATTGAAAGATGGAACAAGACAATCAAAGAAATAATTTATAAATTAGAAATAGAAGCAATGAATACTTGGGACCAGACTTTAAACTATGCTATCTTTGCTTACAACACTACTACTCATGAAACAACAAAATTCAGTCCATATGAATTAGTTTTTGATAGGAAACCTAAAGGTCCACTAGAACTATGGGCTGATAACATGCTAGATCTAGAGAACTATGAAGAATACCATCCATGGATAACACAAACAAAACAAAATTTAAGACAGGGAATAAAATTAGCTGATATAAACATGGATAAAAACTTAAAGAGACATAGAGATATAAAAAATAAGAACAGAAAATTAAGGACATTAAACATAGGAGACAAAATATATGTCAAGATAGAAAATAAGTATAGTAAAAATGAAGGTCCATATAAGATAGTAGGAAAAATAAACAACAAAGTGTACAAAGTAGACAAAAATGGCAAGGAATGTAAACTGAGCATAGACAAATTAGTAGGATTTCGCAAAAGAAAAGTTGAAGAGATAGAAGTAATTGATAGGGATACAGATTCAATAGGAACTATACAAGAATATGCTGCAAACACTATAACTATTCATGCTACCACCCAAGACTCCAGTAGTGATGGGACCAATATAGATAAATTGATAGGAAAATACAATGATGTTATTACATTGAAACTAGGCTGCACTGATCTAATTCAGCATTCAATACACTTAAATAAGACACTACCATCTAAAACAAAGGCATATAACATCCCAAAGGCCTATGAGGAATTAGTAAAAGTAGAACTGAAGAAATTACTAATTGAAAACAAGATAGAAAAATCAGATGTATGTTCCTATGCATCACCTATGGGGATTGTCAAGAAAAAAGATAATAGTGTGAGAATCTGTTGCAACTATAGAGAGCTAAACAATTGTACTTTTATAGATCCTGAACCTCTACCTGATACAGACACTATAATTAATATGCTAAGTAGAGCCTCACTGCTTACCACCATGGATCTAAATAGAGGATTCTGGCAAAAAAAAAATGGAAGAAATGTCTAAACAATACACAGCTTTCAAATGTATTTTACCTGGGTTTGAAGGGATATATGTATGGAATGTCATGCCATTTGGGTTAGTTAACAGCACAGACACTTTCCAAAAATGTATGAGCAAACTATTATCAGGCATAGACAATGTAATTTCATATGTTGATGACATTTGTGTTTTCACTAAGTCAGAAAAGGAACATCTAGACACACTTGAACAAATATTTGCTCGTCTAAAACAACATAAAATGACAATTGCTCCCAATAAATTAAATCTTGTAAAGGATGAAATCCAGTTTTTAGGCTACATTACTAACAATAGAATAACTCCTACCAAAGCAAACATAAGTAAAATAAGAAACATTAAGGAACCTAAAACAAAAAAGGATGTCAGATCACTATTAGGCTTGTGCAACTTTTATAGAAAATTCATACCCAACTATGCCCAACTAATTCAGCCCTTAGTAGAATTTACTAAGAAGAAACACTCAAATATAATAAACTTGGATGATAGCAGCAGAGAGGCACTAACTAGACTAAAGGATAAGTTTAATGAGAAATTAGAATTAGGGAGCATTGATCCTATTTCACAACTCCCACTGTACACTGATGCATCTAATAATGGTATAGGAGCATGCCTACTGCAACAGAAAGAGTCATATCTGAAACCTATAGTTCATATAAGTAGAACATTATCTAAAGCAGAAAGAAAATATTCAAAAATAGAAAAAGAACTATTAGCTATAGTATGGAGCATAGTCAAACTAAAACACTATTTACTAGGAAGATTCTTTACAATTAAATGTGACCATAAACCATTGTTAGCATATACGAGAAAAGAACTAAAGAATAACAGAATAAATAGATGGTCACAAATTCTATCTGATTACAAGTTTGACCTACAAAGTATACCTGGTCATGAAAATGTATTAGCTGATTTTTTGTCAAGACAGCTAGATCATGAAACAGATACAAATGAGGACAATGATATTGTACATATCAGTCAAAGTATTTTAACTGAGTAACTTCACAATACAATTAGAATCAACTTGACATTTTTCAATCAAGTCAAGCTGACATTTTTTCTTATCATGTAACTAGGTCATGACATATTTTGTAATACTTACTGGTACCATTTTATTGGGTCATGATGACATTTTTTTCTTTCATTGATGCTATTGTACTATCATTTTTTAATTAATTGTACATTACATATTTACTTATCACAATTTGACAATAACATAGAATTTCATAATGACTAGATGTGCTAATAATTTATATGATGAGTAAACACAGTAATGTAAACAAGCATATTGTAAACAACAGTGAACTACTTGAACTGTTGACCTTAATTATTTTTTAAAAACAACTCACAAATGTAAATATTGTTGATTTTTTTTCCAAGTGGTACACACTTGAATGCTATCATTTTTATGTTATTGTACTTTAACTACCACATATGTGTGCTATTAATAACAATCACAGACAATGTCACTGTAACCTTGTATAATGGTGACAGAACTTAGAGTGATATAATGAATACTGAACACAAATATACTTGTATAGATGTATGTAAACTTTATTGGGAACTACTTCAATAAAATTACTTAGTGTGTCAGATGATACACGTTGGTTGTGTTATATTACATAAATGATTGGATGTAAAATAACTTTAATATTTTTTCTTCTCAGAATTGAGATGTCAATGTATGTTAACAGAATGAGTACATAGCAATTAATCATGCTCATGCAAAATATTTCAGTATAATTGTAAATAAATGATCTATTATTATGTAACTATATTTGAGGAGACTAAAGCTTCAAATTGTATTGATATTTTTTCAATAACATACTTTTATAGTAGCTGTAAACAAACTAATGTATATTTCTCTAAGCAAACACTCTGAGAGTTGAACAATATATTTGTCAAGTAATATGTGAATATATTCATAGTTGAAATGAATGACATGACATCTATAATTATGTATGATTAAACAAGTAGTATTGAAGTGATTAATTAGATCAAGCTTAACAGGAATGATTAAGCTACTAAACATGTGTATAGGATATTACTATCATATGTACTTTTGTCAAAGATTTTTTGTCAAAAATCTTTTCCAGGGGAAGGGGTGTATGTCATATATCAGTTTTAGAACCCCTGTAATATTTGGTGACTAGTAGTCACTGAACTATTCTGTGCAGTTAGCATGAGATTTTTCATGGTTGGGGACTGACCACGAGGTGGACACCTCAGTAGATCTTGGGCTCTCGTAGAGAGAGGAATATTATGGATATCTTGTCCAGTGTAGTAATGTATAGATATTAAGGTTGATTTTTGGAGCATGTGTGATATCTAAAGTATTCCATTGAATTCTAATGTACTATGTTTTGTGTATATTTCTTGATGGCTGGACTTGCCAATATCTTTTATGAATTATTTTACATGTAACAAAAACCTTGTCTGCTGACCCTGCGTCTATTTATGATTCTGAATGTTGTGGTCGTAGAGTTCAGCATGATAGTGTTCTTGCGCACCAGCAAATATAGTGCATGTGAGAAGGTATTTAGTTAGTAAGGCAAAGAACTTTATAGTGGTACCAGAAGAGGTAGCGACAACACACAAAGGCAGACCAGCTCAAGACTGTCCAGACCTGTAATGATAACCTGGCTGTGACAGATCCCTTCTCTAATTGTTAATGCTGTTTCTCCCTCACACATTCTCCTATCAGTATATACCTTAAACAATTATTTATTGTACCTAACAAAACATGAATCAATAAACGAAAATACTCAATTAGTTAATTATTCATTAGTAATACATTATTTTGTTTGATTTTGAATAAGGGAAAAATGTACATTATTGGTAGATGACTATAATGACATAGTTCTTCCCCTTTAGATAAGCTTTGTTTTTTTTTTAAAGAATTTTTTTTATTTTGGTTGTTTTAGAATTATTTTTTTTTTTTTTGGATTTAGACTACTGACTACTAGTGCTATATACTTTCATATTTAAATTATATGTAATTTAGTAGGGTTATAAGGTTAATCAATTAAACTCTATTATAGTTTTAGGTTATTTGGTTCATGCCAGCAGTCAAAATAGTCATTTCTAAAGACCATTAATAATAAGGCCATAGGAAGAGAAAATGAGATGAATGGACACAGGACTGAAGATTCAAAATATTTCTACCAAGTGTTCATTCTATAAGCAATAAAGAAATATACCCCACCCACTTTTTATCGCAATGATTCATGTCTCTCAGATAATCCATATAGATATAGGCCCACAGGCCACAAGTTAAAAACATTTTTCAACATAAGAATCTGATATTTTGTGTCAGGAGCTCCTTTTTTCTATTTAGATGAATTATAACTGATAATAAATTGTATTTAAAATAATTAGCACAGTGCATTATTACCATTTTGTCATTTGCTGCAGGTGTCAAGAAGTCTTGCCCTACTTGTGTGGCAATTAGCCAAAAATCAATCTAAACAGGAAGCCCTTAGAGCAGAAATATTCTCTAAGATAGATGGCAATCAATCTATAACTGCTGAGAAATTGTCACATATGCCTTATTTAAAAGCATGTCTGAAAGAGAGTCACAGGTAGGTATTCATTTTATAATAACTAATAGTCTAAGTATATTCTTGAGTGTTTATTTATCCATTCAACATTGAGTCAGACTGTTTTTTGAACCTTTGTATCATCCTAAGGTTCTGTGAGTTAATCAGAAGGCAGAACCGTCTATCAATTCATATGTCAATCCAGGCCACAGATCATCATTTCTTGCACATTGCTTTCTACCCATCATTGTTGACACTTCATTCCCTACAAGTGCATAGATCTAGACTCTTTCAGACTAATTAATAGGCTGTAAATGGAAATGAGATCCTCTGTATCTCTTTACCAAATGATCTTTGCAGTTCTTTGTCATTCATAGTCATTGTCATTGTCCAAAAAAAGTAACTTTTTTTTAGTTTCCATGAAGAACTAATATTCTTATTTTTATTATGTTTATGTAGAGAAGATGAACATAGAGTATGAAATCTACTTCTGCCAAAAGTTCAGAAAATGCTTATTTATTTTTCTTTTTAGAATAACTTTCCCAACACCTATTGGTACAGTTCGTATTATGCCTGAAGACATCAACTTAGCAGGATATAATGTTCCATCAGGGGTTAGTCTTTTTTTTTATAACAACATTATGTCATGGACATACTTATTTACCTGACTAGCTCAAGTTACCTTCAAATTTTATTACATATGAGAAATTTGTTTCAATTTCCCTTAAAATTGAAGCAATAATGTAAATGATGTAATGATACTTTATAGTCTAGTCATTTTACTTTATTTCTATTAAAATGAAAGCATTTAAATCCATTTTCAGACATTAATCAGTTATGGCTTCAACGTGCTTGGGCACTGTGATAAATACTTTGATGACCCTGAAGAGTTCCGGCCTGAGAGATGGCTTAAGCAGGCCACTACAGATGCAGAAAGAAGCCTTAAACACAAGCAAGCAATTATCTCAATGCCTTTTGGTTTTGGCAAACGTAACTGTGCAGGAAGGCGTCTGGCAGAGCAACAGATTTATATGGCATTGACTAAGGTACAATACTATATGAACTAGTATCTTCTGTGTGTTCTATTAGTTAGATATTATCTCCTAAGGTAGTTTACTGTTTATATTATTTGATTTACTTTAATGAAAATTGAAAACAATAACAACCTGAAAAACTTTATTCTTTTGCTTACATTTCAGATATTAATGAACTATAAATTAGTTCTGGCAGACCCTGAAGAGAAACTGGATGTTGTTTACAAGATAACTGCTATCCCATCAAAGCCATTAGACATTAGGTTTATGAAATTATAAAGTGAAATAATTCTTGCAATGAATGTATTATACCACAGTGATCTATGTGCTTTTCCTGAGTATATGAAACATTGCCTTTTACAATTTTTCAAAAAGAAAACCAAAAATGCCTTGAAATAGTTTGTGCATAAATATTTTACGATACATTGTTTAAATTATTTTATTTATAAGTTAGTATAAAAAAACAAGATGATTTTAGCATACTTAATATTTTGTTGACAGTTTAGGTCTGAGATTAAATGTGCTTTTACATGTAGCTTATAGTTCCTATTCACCAGCCCTAGTAAGAAACACTGACATACCATTTAGCACTAATCAGCAGTGATTAGTATTTTGTATAATTACATCTTTATTATAATGTTCATTTGAAATGAAAACACCAACCGAAAATTGCATGTGTTCAATTAGCAGGTATCTTCCTGTTTTCAATAACTTTACATAGGGGAAGGGAAGGTTAGACCTAAGCAGCTTTTGAAGTCCTGGGTCACAAATATTTTTATAATGGACTGACGGTGACCAAAGATTTTCTTTATTACCGGGCCCCCCCTAAGGCACAGGATCTAGGGTGGTTGTCTGGCTCGCCATCCCATAAGTGTTGTTGTATACAAAGTATGGTAATAGCTTTTTAAAACCTTAGATTAGATTACAGGTATATTAGGTGTGTAAATCAATAAGAAATGCTCATTCTATTTATGAAATGGTGAGACAAATATTGGATGCTTACTAAGAGA
This sequence comes from Biomphalaria pfeifferi, assembly GCA_030265305.1. Taxonomy (NCBI): domain Eukaryota; kingdom Metazoa; phylum Mollusca; class Gastropoda; family Planorbidae; genus Biomphalaria; species Biomphalaria pfeifferi. Next base: position 226,567 of record JASAOG010000318.1, on the reverse strand, counting down.
CTTATTCTGACATTTGCATACCACTGAAATTTTGAACCTATAAATGGCCATTAGGTGACGACCACACCTCTCCAGTGACTATATTTTTGACATAGCTGTATTATCTGCTCAGCTCCTTTTATCCTAAAGGACAATATGTGGGTAATAAGCTAGCAAGGTAAGAGATTTACTTAGGCCTATACATTGATTGGGTAAAGTTAAAGCCTAAAACTTAATAATAGATTCTTTTTTTGTTTTTCAAACAGTGAAATTTTATTTTTTAATAAATTAAGCCTTACCCTTTTAAAAACATAAATAAACATTATGTTTCATAATGTTTTGTAAATTTATAGTAGTGCAAAGAAGTATATTCTGTTCAATTTTAATGTTTTTGTATTTAACAATTTTTGGAGACATTTTTAATTTAAAAAAAAAGTGTTTTTTTTTAAATATGAGTAGACTAGTGTATTTACTGTTTTAATACCTAGGTTGTTTTTTTACATTTAATTAAAAGTAATTCTTGCAGATTGTAGGAAGCATATTGTCATTGTGTTCATTGTATGTAGACATTTTGTCTTATTTTAGGTGTTATTGCTACATTGTAAAGTCTTTTAAATTTAATATTCTCATAGCAGTTTGTATATATATATATATATATATATTTAAATAAGTATATATCAACTTTGTTAAAGTCAATCAGTTGTTTAATATTTCAATTTATTTGTTTTGTATTTACAACTTATAAGAGTGTTATAGGAAATGTCATCCTGCACTTACAGCACTATAAATGTTTTTATTTATTTACTTTAAAGTATTTGGATGACTGGAAGAACAACAAACTAAACAACCTTGACCTCAATCCACACACTACCTCACAATAGGATCACCTTAATTACACTCTACATTAAAAAGAATGCAGTGCCTAATTTGTTAATATTTGTTGTATACATACACCCACCCAGGAATACTCAATATAGAATTATACTAAACATTAAATCCATCAATGAAATTATATGAAATTGTGATTGCCTGAAATATTTCTTAAATAATAACTTTTTGTATCAGATATGAAACTGTATCACATTTTGATTTATTGTTTGAATATTCCCATTTGTGCAATAACTTTCACGTTTTATAAAAATTGATTTAAATGTTGTCATGAAAATAAGTATTCAGCTTTTTATGCAAATTTCAAAATTAAAGTTTTCTTCGAAGTCGGTATTTAACTCTGAGTTGTAGTCTCTTTAGCAGTCTGAGCCATTGAATAGTAAATAGCCGTCTCAGAGGACATTCAGGGTATTTGTTATAGAATGTTGAGAAAATAGGGTTATAACTTAATGCATTCTAAGAAATGTTTGCAAATCTCGCAAGCTTGGGACTAGACTTTGCAGTGGTGTCGTTGTGCTAAGTTAAGTGTATTGAGAAATTTCAGTCTCCCCTTTCAGACCTTGCTATTTATAGGGCAGATGATGGTCAATGGTTAACAAGTAGGGTGTTATGTGGCCAGCACAACAACAAACTGCAATTACTTTCCCCAACTAAAGTCAGGTACCCATTATAGCCTAACAACTCAGCCTCCAAAATCTAGCATGTTATATTCTCTTCTAATCACAATTGTGTAAGAATTTTACTACAGATGTATATAGAAATTATTTTGTTTTCTATTCAACTTTTCATTTTAACTTTTATTGTGTCCTATTTGTAATGCTTGAGCTAATGAATTGAAATGAAGATATTTATTTCATGAATAAAGGATAATAAGCATATTGATTTAATTGCATCTGTATGTGGTAAGCAATACACTGTAATTAAATAATGTACATAGTAATTTTTGATAATGTATAAATAAAGCAAGTGAACTACAAAGTCTGCTTGATAATGTATTCTGTTATAGGCAATTGGAAGTAGCCTTAAAGTTGAATAGGCAGCTAGAAGTTAGACTAACACAGAAATTTGATTTGACCATGTCAGTGTAGATATTAGAGATATGTAGCCAGGGCCGCCGCTACCTATTGTGCAATGTGTGCATTATTGCACGCTGTCGCCGAACTTAGGAGGTGGCCATATCATTATTCCAAGGTTAGCTTTATTTTTAAAATTTTAGTTAAGTACAAAAAAAATATATTTTAATATTTTACATATAATATTATTATTCCATTATCATTTAAAAACTATTTTAAAAAAACGATATTCGTCCACAAGTAGCTACTTTCGAAACGTTAAATAAGACAAATGGAGAGGCGAAGGATAGATTTCCAAGGGTCTTTCCATAGGAGCCTGATAATTTGTGACCTTGAATTTACGCGGGTTGTCCGTAATATTTGTTTCGAAAGTCGCTTACAGAAGCAGATCAGTTAAAACAGCTTTTTCTTCTTAGTATTTACTTACTACATATAAATATTGTTTAGTCGAATATCCCGCCGTGTAAGTAGATCTAGTCATGAAAAACTCAATGTTAAAAACATTTTTCACTTTATGTTAACTTAAATGGCTGTTAGTTAAGTGTAGTTTATTTTTGGTCATTATCGATGTAGATCATAGACTATATGTATACAGGACAGCCAACACTAAGGGTAACTAAGCATAAGTTTCGTTCAACTCCAAAATATGAGACGAGGTACTTCCGGTATAAACTTATTTTACGACATTCACGATGTTTGAATGATGATGCCAGCTTGGATAATATATTTTGTTCTCTTTTCATCATAATTGACAATTACTTTTTACATTGTATACTAATTAGTATCAGTTGAATAAGCGATAAACGGAAGAGTCAATACATTTTCGAGAGTGTCATTTTTTTAAACTATATACTTTACCAACTTTTATTTACATCTATATCTATTTTTTAAATTTATTTAGAGTTTTGTTTCCAGACACTATGCATTTTATATATATATATATATATATATATAAAAAAATAATGGAAAATTAACCATTAAAAATGAAAAGCAATAATATAATTATGACTAAATGAAAAATATGCCTACAACTTTTGGCTCTGCAAATTATTTTTTTTTTTTTAACTAAATAAAATCCCAAATAATATACAATTCTTCTAAACATAAGTTAGCCAATGTTGTGGCTATATGCGAGAATACAGAGAATTATTATGGAATGTCGGATTGTGTGTATTGGATAATTTTTAAAGGATTGGTGGCATGAGCAATGCGTATAAAGGGACTTAGAAAACAGTAGATTTGAAAATGAAGTGAATAGAAGTGATTTGAAAATTGAAAAGTCTTATCTTTTATAATACAAAAGTTACTTCAAAAAAGATGATTACGTCCTAATAAGAATTATTTATTCCCCTTTCAGCTGTATTTATTTTAATTTATCAGGAGATCAAAAGCATGTAGATATTTGTTAATTTAAATATGGTTTATGTTGCTTATAAAAGGATACACAAATTAGGACCTACTTCATAATATTAATAATGTTTGAACACAAAGCTATAATAAGTAGTATTAACATTTCATCATCATCATCATATGCTGTAAAATCTGGCTTATTTTGTTAACACAATCATCATAAGATCTCTGAGGTAAACAGACAACTTATTTTCCATTCATCATTTGGTGTAAAATTGATGGTTTCTTATATAGTAAACTAATTCACCGGAAGTCATTCTGCTAAAACTACCCTGCAACCAAAGACGCCTAGGTGTACGGGACTTATTTAATTGAAGCATATAAATATGTTGCGCACAGTTGGCAGTCCTGTATATATATAGTCTATGATGTAGATCTACATTAAGTTGTAGGCTACTAGCTTTTGGGAGCAACAAGCCAACGACCGTTCAACAACAGGTGGGGGGGGGAAAGGGCGGCGAAAAAAAAGTTTTATTTTCATTGTAGTTCCGTGTTTAAATTTTACCAAATGTTTACACATTAAAATATATTAAGTAAGAGACGTCGTTTCATCTTCTACTAAAACCTTGTCAACTGTAGGAGGAGTAAACAACAAAATGGGTTAAAACTTTCTGAAGAAAACATTTCAAAACGTCTCTACCAGTGTGATTCTTCTGGATTTACTTATCTGAGATTGGTCGATTTTTTTCCGGCTATTGCACTTCATTATAGTGATGATTTTTTTTTAATGAAAAAAAAAAGAATCCGTGGCAGAGATGTCTTACTTAGCACGAAGATGATATTCGTGTGCTATATATACCTAGAATATCCCTCGAATAATACTATTGACCAGGAATGCCTCTTTATTATTATACGTTTTTCTACTAAAATGAATAGTGTATTCTAAAAGAAAACCTCATTAATAATTGCCTTTTTTATGTTCTTTCTTCTTACTACGAGAAAAAGGCGTTGTGAACGCCAGGAGAAATAATTTCTGAACCTGAAAACCTTAAAATACGTTCAGCGCCGGGGCCCGGCCCCGAAATCAGACCCCTTGGCGACTTGAGCGGAAACTCGCCGAATGTTCAATTCTATTTTCAGAAAGAACTTTTTACAACGTTTAAAATATAGGCAACACTAGTTCCAAAAAACAAGGTTACAAAGACAGTTTGTGTGGAAACTGTCACAGCCTAGTTCTTGTTGTAAGCGTGATGACGCGAATGTCTCTGTGTGTTGTACTGGTACTACAATGATATTCTTTGACTTCTTAATTAAATACTTTCACTCGCGCACTAGATTTGCTAGCGCGTGAGAACACTAACATGCTGAACTCTCTGACCACAATATTCAGAATAATTAATAGACTCACTGGTAGCAGACATGGTTTTTATTACATATAATATAATTAATAACAGATATTGGCAAGTCCAGCCATCAAGAAATATTCACAAAACATAGTGAATTATAATCCAATGAAATACTTCAGGTATCACATATACTCCAAAATCAATCTTAATATCTATACATTACTACACTGGACAAGATATCCATAATCAACCTCTCTCTACGAGAGTCCAAGATCAACTGCCCTGTCCACAACGTGGTCAGTCCCCGACCAGGAAAATCTCGTGCTAACGTGCACGGAATGGTTCAGTGATTACTAGTCACCAAATATTACAGGGGTTCTAAAACTGACGTGACAGAAACACAAACTCAAAATCGGCCCCCGAAGTGGTCCACCCAGGCAGGCTTCAATATTTTCAGAAAGAACATCCGAATGAAATTTTATGAAAGACAAATGAGAGATAAGAATGGAGAAAGAAAGTTGACAGATCTTCTGTAGTGCCCCAACTGTCCAGCAGATCAAAGGATAGGTGCAAGTGAATGCAAAGTTAGATGTGAACCTGGCCTAACTAGTTCCCCTTTCAGACCTTGTGGTCTATAGGGCTGTTATGAACATAAAGATAAGAGTCTAGAACCATGTTTGTATAGTATGGCTTTAATACACTGAATGACTGACTACACAACACACATTTCGTGAACACATTCTCACGGACGAGTTACAAGCACATGTAAACATAAGAACGACAACCGATACAGAATATAATTTTCATAACATTCACCCCCGGTTCAAATAATGCTAACTAGTATTATAAACAATGAAAGAATTAAGTAAGTGCAGAATAATAATAGAGATTCAAGTAAACAAACAACGTAGAATAGCATGACATAATGTAACATGTTGATATAACATGGTAAATCAAATAGCTTATTAAAATATATCATGATAGATCAAATATCTCATTAAAGTCAAGTCAACAAAACCAAATGAAAGTAGTAAAATAAACAAATGTCATTTTGGAGACAAAACTGAATGTCAAAGTAAGAGCTCTAGTAAGCTGATGAGCTTTTACATTTTGTAGTTGGGCCTAGTTCTCCTTACTCTAAGATTGTATGTATGTGTAGTTTCATCTGCTTGAGTTTCGGACGGTCTGGCTATGTCTTCGGTGGTGCTGGTGGTTTCTTCAGGCATGATAGAATCAGTAGGTTGATTCCTGGGAGGTGAGCTTTGGATGGGGCAGCCAATATCAAGCTCTGTTCTACTCGGATTCTCATTTTCTATAACTTTTTGTTCCTCCCTTGGGGCTAACATTCGTAATGAGACAGTTTCCTCTCGACCGTTTGGCGTTCGGATTACAGCGTACTGAGGGTTGCATGTTACCAAATCAACTTCCTCTGTTATGGGATCGTATTTAGATGATCTAACGTTCTTCTTCAGCAGGACAGGACCAAGACTGGTCAACCATGTTGGCAAGTATGTCCCGGAACCACTTCTTCGGTGTCCTGTTAGTTGCAGTGCATAGTAATGACCGAATTGTCAACTTCGGAATCTTTGGTCGCCTCTGAGTCCACCCAGCTCTAATGGGTACATGACGTAAAGTTCGTATGTTTTTGTGGCCTACGGTTAACGAGGGTGTCATGTAGCCAGCACAACGACCAACCGCCTTTACTTTTCCCCAACTAATGTCAGGTACCCATTAGAGTTGGGTGGACTCAGAGGCGACCAAAGATTCCGAAGTTGACAATTCCAGTCTTCACCAGGATTCGAACCCGGGACCCCCGGTTCGGAAGCAAAGCGCTTTACCGCTCAGTTACCGCGCCTCCCCCTGGCTCCGGGATCGGCAACCTGCGGCTCGCGAGCCACATGCGGCTCTTTGGGTGTGAAGCTGCGGCTCTTTAGTTCCATACGCTAATATTATTTTTTTTTATCGAAACATTGTTTATAATATAGTTCTGAGTTGTTTAAAACGAAAATTAGGCACCGATTCTATCTCTGAGCCACTTGTACTCGCTTTTCATCACACCTCTTCCCCATTACACGCGTCTGTACTGTTGTCAATTCCTCGGAAGCTCTCGGCCGTGGTCGCATGTTTCTATGTAGTTTTTAATTCGCTTTCAACGCAAGACGAATAGGCATCTTCACGTGCTTTGGCTGTGGTGTATAGTTTTTTGTTTCAAGTAAATGAGTTATAAGCGATTATCTTCTCGAACTTAGAAGCGCTCTACAAGTAATGCTTATCTGGCAAGCTTTGCATTACCACTAGAAGTTGCACAAAAAAAGCAAACCATTTACAGATGGTGAGTATGCCAAAGACTGCTTCCTACTTGCATCCGAAAAACTGTTTCGTGATTTCAAAAACAAACCAGAAATCTTGGAAAAAATCAAAGATTTGCCACTATCCGCTGAAACAGTACAAAATAGATTGGCTAAAATGTCTTCAATTGTAACATATTTGCAGGTGGAAGATATTCAACTTTCTTCTACCCTATTACTTTCTATAAATGAGTCTTGCAATATAAAAGACACAGCACAAGCTGCTCTTTTTGTCTTCCCAACATCCAAAGGAAGAACATCTAGGTCTGGATACTAGAGGTGAGGATATAACGAAGACATTAAGATCAATTGAAATAAAATCGTTTAAATGCAAACTGATGGAGCCAGAAGTATGACAGAAAAATAAAGAGCCAACTACGATTCTTCAGAGAAAAATAAACCACGAAATTCTTACGTTTTTCTGAATAATACACCATTCCGGCCGAAATAGTTGAGGCCATAAATTTGATAATCAATATTGTTAACATCATCTTGTCAAAAGCACTTAACAATTGTCAGTTTTAAAGACTTAATTGGAAACTCAGTATTCTGAGCTCCTTCTTCCCAATAAAGTGCGATGGCTGAAACGTCTTGATTTGTGCTTGAATGAAATAAATATATTCCTAATTGAAAAAGGCATTAATCACCCATAATCAGAGAACGACAAATATTTACAAAAAAATTACTTTGTGATTGATATAACAGATATATTAAATGAGCTGAATCTAAAGCTGCAAGAAAGGGAAACCCATTCAATGTTTTGGTAGAAGAATTTGTATGTTTTGAAGAAAAATTAATTCTTTTTGCAGAAGATATTCAAAGCGTTACTTCATGTTCAATGTCTAAAGCAGCATCACGATAAAATCAGTGCAACTTTTGACATAAATTACTTCAGCACATTTAAAAAAAAAATCCAAGATGAATTTCTTGATAGATTTGAGCAATTGAAAACCAACAATTCTAGCATTCAGAGTAAATCCTCTCAACACAAATAGTAACCCAATCCACATTGATGCGTTTGGAATTGATACTAGATCTCTAGAAATGCCATTGATCGATTTAAAAAGTAAAGTTTTGTGGGATGGAAAATTTACAGAGTCGAAAATTAAGTTGGAAGTGTTAGAGGTCGAGAATTGTATGTAAGTTATGCAACAAAAGAGGACAGTTAAAGGGAATGCAGCGAGTTAATTTGACGCATGGAATAATCTTCCAAATTGCTACAGTGGGTTGAAAAAGTTGGCATTTGAAGTGCTGGCTATCTTTGGATCGACATATTCGTGCAAGCAATTGTGTGAGGATAATTAAATGAAAAGTAAGAAGCTAAGTAACAAATGAAAATTTAGAGTCGTGTTTGAAACTAAAAACACGCTATGAGCCCAATGTCTCCAAACTTTCTAAAACCATGCAAAGCCATCGCTCCCACTGAATTTGTTTGCTCAATTGTTTGTTAGTGAAGTACAAGTTAGTAGTGTAATTAAATGTTGAACTGCTTTAGCTGCTACCGAAATAAAAAAAATATTATCTAATAATGCCATATGTATTGTATATAATTTGTTGTGAAAAACACTAATGATGTATGAATAAATATATTATATTCTTTTTTTCATTAAATATTGTGTGAGTTCTATTTATTGTTGGTAAGAAAAAAATGTAAATGTTGTGGCTCTTTAAAAACTTAAATTTTGAAATTTCTAATTTTTCGGCTCTTCTGACTCAAAAGGTTCCCGACCCCTGCCCTGGGCCTAACTGAAGTGTTATAGTTAATGTAATTGTTTTTAAATGGCTTAATCTCTTTCCTAACCAATACAAATTTGTTAGAAATTGCAATTTACAAGATTACTATTCGTTTTAAATTAGGTCTAACTTACAATACATACTAAAAAGCTTTTTCTCTTTAAAAAAACTGCTTGCATATTTGATTTAAAAAATTAGAATTTTTCGCTTTCAGAAAAAAAAGTAGCCGTTGCATCAGAACTTTGAATGGTCTAAAATATTGTGATGTCGGATTTTCACTATCTTTTCTAGTTTACGAGATCTAAACCGGACGGACGGACAGACATTTCACACAAAACTAATAGCGTCTTTTCCCCTTTCGTGGGGGGGGGGGGGGGGGGGGTAAAAACAAACAAGGGACTCGTTCTAGTGAAATGACGTTATATGGATTTTGATTCTAAATATAGTGTTCCATTACTATAAATGAAAAATAAAACTTAAATATTGTGTTATAATTATGATAAACTTTCTTTTCTTTTTTATTACTTTCATAAAAAAACTCACGGACCGCATTGTGGGAGCCTACATCGTTCCTCTAGGTCCCCAACGTCTAAAGGGTGGAAGGGGGCTCTTACGAAAATTTTGTCATGAAGGGGGTCGTCACCCGGAAGTATTTTAGAAACACTGCCTTAGTGTGTGTTATTTCAAGTCATTAAATGACTTATACTTGGCATTATTTCTTTTATATCAATTCAAGAAAAATACTCAGCGTTGAGTTGCTTCATTTTGTTCTAGTGGTGTGTTGTATAAATGTGTAGGTGCCTCCTAATCTGCATGTTAGATGATTGTGGACCAGATGCAAATATCTCCAAACTACTATCGTAATAATCATTATCCAAGTTTACAAACCGTTAAAAAAGTTCCACCGTCAATGGCTTTTGTGTTTCGAGTCTCTTTATTCTGTATATAATGGGCTATATCTCGGTTGTTTTAGGCACATTAGGCACAATATTGGGGTCATATTAATTATAAAAAAGACACGAATATAATGCAGAAATAAAATTTAAAAAAAATTGCTCTCAAAAAGAAAACAATAATAGATGCGACGCATTAAAGAATGCATGATTTTGAAAAGCAGCTTTTGCAATCAATGATAGAGTGAATAATTTTCGACAATGTCTCGCTTTCAAAGGATCTACAAATAGTTTATTTTACACACACACAAAGGGTGTTTGTATCAATTAATACAGGCAATTTTAAAATTTAAGCGAAATAGAAAATAAATTCCTTAAAATTGTGTAAGCACATAAATACATTCACAAAAAAATTTGATTCTACATACTGAACTAATCACTATTATTATTGCTTTCTGTTTCCAATATACCTCATGTTCCAATCGTTACATGAAATTTTTTGGGGGTTTCGCCCAATATCAAAAATTGCGATAACGATTTGAATATTTAAGGGGAAAAGAAAAGAGCTACAAAAATAGATGTCAGTGACGATCGTGCTCTTTTGGGTCCAGCTTTTGATTTGTTTTTAGATAAAAAAAAAAGGGATGGGGGCGGAATTTTTTTTAATTTTGCGCGCAGGCGACCACAACCCTCGCGGCAGCCCTGAGTGTAGCCTAATGTATCTACAACACTTTAAATTAAACAGTTTGATCCAATCAACTAGCGTAATAAACACAGTTTCAAGCAAATGTTCAGAATGTGTACATGGAACGTTTAGATGTGACGGACAAGCTTCAATTTCACCATTGTTGTAAACAAAAATTTATAATGTTTTACATGTTTCGGATGTTCCTTCAGAGTTGAAGATAATCTACTACCTAGTCCAAACCTTCCGCAGGAGGCAGCGGGCATGGTATGAACCCGTGAGTCGTGACCATTGAGAAGGCAAAAGACAATCCAGCTCGGTTACCGCACGACCAGGCAGCTGGCAGAGTTTATTTGCAACGGCTATTGCTTCTCTTCTGATAGCGAACTATTTTGTTTTTAAAAATTATTATTCAAGCCGTTTTTTTTTTTCAAAACAATATCTATTTTTACAATAATACAAGGTAAGAGAGGTTATTGAAATGGAAATGATTAATCTGGGAATTTATCTAGTATCACATTTGTGCATACGTTTTTTTTCCATATGTGTGATATCGAATAAGGGAAATAACTTGTACATTATTAGTAGATCTAGTTTTAAGGACGGAGTTCTTCCCTTTTAAATAAGTTTTTTTTAAATCTTGCTTGTTAAATAAACAGGTCGCATTTCATCGATCCCCTAAACATACTTTTTAGCCATTAAATCTAGTATCTGTTAGATCAAGGGTCGGCGGCCTTATGAGTTGGAAGAGCCAAAAAGTACAATTTACAAAATTTTAAAGAGCCACAAAAGTTTTTTCTCGCCTGCCAACTATAAATAGTACTCACACAATCTATTTATTCTTGAATAAAAAACAATAGAGCAAATAAATGCAACGGGAGCAATGGCTTCGCATGGTTTTAGAAAGTTTGGATAAATTTGGCTCATAACTTGTCTTTAGTTTGAAACACGACTCTAAATGTTCATTGATATGTTGGTTTCATACTTCTCTTTTAATTCTATTACTGCCAGAGAACGCTTGCTCGCACGAATATATCAATCCAAAGGTAGTCAACATTCCCAATGCCAACTTCTTCACCACACTTTATAGAAATCTTGAAGATTATACCATACCCAGAATCAACTCGCGGCATTCCTTTTAAAGCTTTCCATTTTTGTTGCGTTACGTACATTTCTGGACGACCAACACTTCCAACTTGCTTTTTAACTCCGTAAATTTTCTACCCCACAAAGCTTTACTTTTAAATCGAATAATTGCATTTGATCCAGCATCATTTCCATGTATGTTTATGTAGATTTCGTTACTAATTGTGTTGAGATGGTGTACCAGGAATGATTAAATGGATTTGTTGGTTATGAACTTGTCAAATCTGTCAAATTCATCTTTGATTTTTTTTTATAACTGTGCTAAAGTAATTTGTGTCAAATGTTGCACAGATTTTATCACGATACTGCTTTACACATTGAAAATGAAGTAACTTACTGCTCTGAATATCTTCTGTAAAAAAAAAGTTAATTTTTCTTCAAAACAAACAAATTTTTTCTACCAAAGCATAGGCTATGTTTCCTTTCCTTGCAATTTTAGATTCAGCCTATTTAACTTTTCTGTTATATCCACCTTAAAGTAAACTTTTTGCAACTATTTGTCGTTCTGTAATTCAGAGTGGTTAACGCCTTTTTCATTTAGAAATGTATTTATTTCATTCAAGCACAAAGTAAAACGTTTCAACCTTTGGAAAGCCCTCGCACTTAATTGGGAAGAAGGAGGTCTAAATACCGAGTCTCCATTTTCTTTAAGAAGTCTTTAAACTGACGTTGGTAGAATGCTTTTAACAAAATGCTGTTAAAAATCTTGATTACCAAATTTATGACCTTAACTATTTCAGACTGAATTGTTTTGGGCACTTGGTGTATAATGTAGTGAAATGTAAGAATTCCATGGTTTATTTTGCTTCGAAGAATCGTTGTTGTCCCTTTTTTTTTTCCTGTCGTATTTCTGGCTCCATAAGTTGCTTTTGAAATGAATTATTTAAATCGATCTTATTGTCTTCAATGTGTCCTTACACGGCATTCTATCTTCCCCTTTAGTTTGTTATGAGAAGTTCCTCTTTTTGGACCTTGGGAAGACATATTCCTGACAGAAAGGGCAATTTGTATCCTGTGTATATGTCACAAGACTCATCCACAGCAAGTGATAAGACAAAAGCTGAATATCTTCCACCTTCGAATATGCTACATTTGAAGACATTTTAGATATTCTATCTTGCACTGTTTTAGCGAATAGTGGAAAATCTTTTTTTTTTTCAAGATTTATGGTTTGTTTTTGAAATCACGAAACAGTTCTTCAGACGCATGCAGGAAGCAGTCTTGACATACTCACCATCTGTAAATGGGTTGCCTTTTTGTGCAATTTCCAGTGGTACCGCAAAGTCTACTAGATTAGCGTTACTCATAGATTGCTTCTAATTTTGAGAAGATAATCCCTTTTAAGTACTTCAAACTAATTTATTTAAAACAACACACTATACGTCACAGCCAAATCGAGTGGAGAATTAAAACCTATAAAAAACATCCGACGACTGCGTCATTCGAGAGCTTCCGACGGACTGACGACAGTGACGACGTGTGTCACGGGGAAAGGATGTGGTGAAAAGCGAGTAAAAATGGCTGACAAATAGAATCGGTGCCTAATGCTCTTTGAACATTTCAGAACTATTTAAAAAAATGTTTCGATAAAATAATTAATATTTTCGAATGGAACTAAAGAGCCGCAGCTTCACAGCCAAAGAGCCGCATGTGGCTTGAGAGCCGCAGGTTGCCGACCCCGGTGTTAGATTGATTGGTCAGTTCTCCCTCTATCTCTCTTTCTTTAAAAATATTTACTATTAGTATATATTCTTCTTATATAGAATGCGGCCTTTTATGGAAATACAGAAAATAAATGACAAAGGTTTAATAGAACGCTAACGATCTTTCGCGCATTGCGGCGTTCAGTCTGTCAATCTGTCAAAACCGTTTCTTAGCAAGCACCTAAGAGAATAAAGGAACATGTGTGCGAAATGTCATGCGAATCCCTTCCTCGGTTGCTTAGATCTATTGATACATATATACATGATTGAATGAATCAGTCAGTGGTATTTTGCACATGTGATGTAGATCAATGTATTTGATAGGGAAAAGAAAAGGCCGATGTATAGATAACTGCTTTATTAGTATTTCTTTTTCAAAACTTCATTCAATGCCAGTCAGTTAATAGATAATAAAATATAGAGATGTCAATTTGTTCTTTTTATTATATACCATATTATACAATATTTGACTAGTTCCTACAAAGTGTAATACAGGTAACATGGGGGTAGATGCACACTATTTACAAAATTTAAAGCTTCACATAAAAGCCAATATTAAGATTTTTGTTTCAAACTTTCACCACAGACATATTCTTCATCTAACTGACTTGTGCATATCTTCCAGTTCCTTCATCGTAATAAAGTCCAATATCTTTTGTGGCAATGGAAGTTTTGAGATGTCCATAAACAGGTGGTATCCCAGGTGATGACGAACCCACCTGCGACATATCTGTTGGAGTGACAGCACCTGCTGGGCATGTTCCAACCAGTGTAGGATCTGTAGCAGAAGACATAATTTTTTTTTAAACTTAAGCATTAAGCAGAAACTTATCATCGACAATATCAGAAATTATATATTAGTAAAACTTGAATTAGAAAAGTATTATCTAAAATCTAAAGAATACCCGTCAAAACGTTTTTATGAGAGACAACAGACATCTGTGGTAGATCTACTAATACATAGGCTACCACATCAATCAATGGACATTACTTTGCACACTGTTAATTAAGGATAACTCCCTGGGGAAATATATATGGAAGAAAACAGCGATGTAAAGGATATTTTATTTAACATGTTTTTAAAACGAAATATTGATTGATGCTTGGATGGGTCAAATCTATGAAGCAAGATCATTTTGGATATTATCAACTCAACATCTGCATAATGTAAGATCATTGATGATATCATCAACTCAACGACGACTTGATGTGTACTTTCTGTTTCCTGGTCTCAAAGTAACAAGAGACTGGGAGGAGAAAGTACCACGTATGACTTACACCATTATTTCCTTACTTGATTATTGACAAAGAGTCGGTTCACATCAGGATGGCTCAGATGTTCTCTAATGTGCTGATTGTCGTAGCCGCTAATGATGAACAGTTTGAGAATGTCCACTAGTCCCAAGTCAACAGCCAGTTTGACAGGACAGGATCCATTGGGAATATCTGCAGGGCACTTAGAAATAGAAAATGAACTAGAACTTGGGTTATATTATAAGCTAAATTTAGAGTAGTCAAAAGGCTTATTAGTGGGACTTTTTAAAAAACATGCACGCATTTTTTGCTTTCCCCCTCCTCTTCTGCTAAGAGAAATTATTTTAGATTGTATTAGATTATTGATAAAATTGTAGGAAAAAAAATGCTGGCTTTAGGTTAAAAATAAAAAATCCGTGTTATCAAGGTATCGCTGCGGACCTGCCATATTATTAATGAACTTTTAGTTGAATACTGTTAAAAGGGTTGCCTTGAATAGATTTCAGTATCAGAGAAAGTTTGCAAACTACTGTTAATAACAATAACTATAATAATAATTATATTTACATTGAGCTGTTTGCAAACATAACGTATGCCCAAAACGCTTTGAAGAATATAAAAAAAATTTAATCGATGGTAATTAGGTTTTAGTGAACTGGTTGGTCTTAATGTTCTTTTTAAAAGCGGAGAAGACTGTGGTGTTTCTTAGTTTAGAGGGGAGAGAATGCCAAACTTTGGGTTTTTAGAGTGAAAAGGGACATTCAGTCGTAAGATAAGAAGGAAAGCAGAGAGCCAGTGGATTGTACACAAGTGACCCTTTGATTCTAGATCTATCTATGCTTTCGTAGCACATTGATGACTTTGTTTGTTAGGTAAAGGGCTACCAGCTAGCAAAAAACAGCTTGCAGAAGTCAAAGCTGGACAGTACAAATGCAACAGCAATCTACTTTGATTGTCAGATCTGGCATTAACTAGCTGCAGATAGATAGATCTAGAAACCCTGGCAGAGTTGACCAATGCTTAGGGCTTACATTATAAGGCGAAGATATGCCTAAGAAAACTTCAAGATCATTCAATTGAAACCTTTTAAACCTAATGATAAATCTGATCCCTTCATTTTCGTGAAATTGTTATATTGGGCCAATATTTCCTGGTTAGCCTACATTGTTTATTTTTTGCAATTGCTCATATATTGTAAATTAGGATTAAGTAAAGAAACCGATTCCTACAAATATAATCTATCTGCACACCCCAAAACTAACAACATAGCAAAATAAAAAAAAATATTGATTAGTGAAGTCATTATAGTCTTTCTTTACACACATTTATATCCAACACTTTGACTGCTGTTATATCTTATAAGTGGCTCAATTCAGACAGATGGTTTACATAGTGGATTTTTACCGACATCTACCTCAGAAGTCGGCGTTGCGGTAGCTGAGTGGTAAAGCACTTGGAATTTTTTATTTCGTGCGCCTTTGAGTCCACCAAACTCTAATTGGTACCTCACATTAGTAGGGTAAAAGTAAAGGCGGTTAGTCGTTGTGCTGGCCAAAGGACACCCTCGTTAACCGTGGGCCAGAAACAGATGACATTAACATGACTATGACTATAGATCGCAAGGTATGAAAAAAAAACTTTACTTTTTACAGCCCAAGTAAAAATGTAAATTATAATTTTATGTCTTTTCTTGTACCTGAAATGTATCTACCAGTCCATTGGCTCGTAGACACAGAGTAACGATATCCAACCTAGAGTTGGCAACGGCGTACCAAAGTGGAGACCTGTGATCACAGTCAAGTAAATTGATATCCGCCCCTGCAGCTATAAGATCCTGTACACAGCTAGGTTCAGAATCAAAATGAGAAAATCATTCGAAATTGTGAAAACCAAATACTTTTGGTTAGTGTTCAAATATACGTGACAGTAGACATTTACCTCAGTGAAACTATTATATTGCAATAACTTAAGTGAGGCAACTCAACGAGACATAGTCGTTTATTCACACGACATCACAGGTACACAAAACAACATCTATCTTAGGCATAATCTGTCCATATTGGCTCTTTACTTGGACGGAAATCGTTCTCCTCTTCTAATATTGACATCCTTTCCAGTCTAGTTTATCACAGTGCGCACCTTCTAGCTTAGATGGCGGTGCGAATGGCAGAGTTATAACAATATATATAGAAACTACGCCAACGTTCTTGTCAAGTAACAAGAAACAAATAAGCGTATAGCACTTCCTTTCATAAAAAAAGAATTGAAACAAAGCTTATGTCGCTCTGTCTGTCTATCTGTCTGGTAAAAAGGTTGTACACATTATTTCTCGCAAACCCTATCTCGGATCAAGTTGAGACTTTGCACAATTATTTCTTGTACCTGAAAAAACATGTATCAATTAAAAAATAACTAACCGATTAGTTAAATAACAATTGGTAATTAATTATATTGTGTGGTATCAAACAAGGGCAAGAAATTGTACTTGACAGATATGGTGGTGTAAGTTTAATTAGTCCCTTTGAGGAGGCTTGTGCCATAAGTTCAAATTCCAGTCGAACAAATAAAAAAAATGCTTTTAAAAGCGATCACGGAAACATTCAGAAGGCCGGATAGGAAAAAGAAGAAACATTTTCCAAATGCTGCGACCTATTTGGACAAGCCAAGCTATTGCACTTGAGACAAAAATCCACCTTAACACAATCGTCATCCTAGCAGCAAAGTATGGATACAAGACATGGAAGTTATCTTCCAGAAATGGCTAGATTGAATTTAGGAGTCCGCTATAGAGATCGGGTCTCAAGGAAATCCTTCTGCCGAAATCGAACTCGAGCACTTAATGAGGTTGTGACCAGCTTCGCATGAAGTTTGCGGGGCACGTCCTCCGATAGAATGAGCTACGCATACCTAGAGTTGCAAGGCCAATACGAGGAAAGAGCAAACAAAGAAGTCCTCGTATACTTTGGCGCCACACTTCATGAGGAGCAGGTGGAAAGAGGCTTCAAACATTGCCAGTGACAGATCTTTATTGAGACAGCTTGCCGCCCAATGCGCTGAACTGCCCGGAAGGATCTAAGTCTAAGTAAGTCTAGGTCTGTATATTTATTACCTCTTAGGGACCTGTATACTACCTCTACCTTAAGTCTGTATACCTCTTATGTCCTTTGTAAGCCAAAATATGTAAAGGAGTTTTCTTTGATGGCATGTTGGGAATGTTAACCTTGACACCCGGTACCTGACACAGGCTATGTATGACCTTGTCGAGTCCTTCTGTGGCAGCAACAAGTAAAGGAGTACAGCCATCGTTGTCCTGAATATTCACGGCTGCACCTGTAATTGAAATGTTGCTTCAACATCATGAATATTTTTAAAATATATTTTTGAGACTCAAATATATGCAAATACATTTTCCGTTAGGAGCCATCAATAAAATTTAAGATATCAGAATTTACTCCGTTACGATGGAATCAATGATACTGCATTGAAATAGGAATCTACCTTTATAATAATTTTAGACTACAATATGGATCCAATTTTACTGGGACCTCAAAAGTTTTGATAGTTATATCATTAAATCCTTTATTTGACCTATAACCTATGTTATAGACATTTCCTTTTGATAACCTTATCACCTTGTCATGACATCATTAGATAATGTTTACGTGAGTAATTTCTAATCCCCCTATCTATTCAATATGGCATAGCTTAGAGAGGCCTATAAAGTAATTCCCAGCTTCAACGTTGCGACCGGGTGGAACAGGTCGTTAGAGGAGACAATTAGGCCAATAGGGAAGTCAAACAAAACAGTGCAATGCACTGCAGGGGATGGAAGAGAGCTCCAACAATCCTGTCATTATCCACACACCGTTTCCCAAGGAGCCGTTTTACGGCGGACACCCGCACTACTGATGTGGTACAGAAATGGAATATGATGGAGCTCCACAGAGTGTTTGGCCTCCGGCCTCGCCTCCAGTCTTGGGACACGACCCGTCGGTAATAGGCATGAAGCAAATTTGACATCTACGTGTAGCTTCTCTTCTCTCATTCGTGACCATGGCTAGAAGACGAACATTGAAATAAGTCCCTCGCTACTTACCAGCTTTAATGAGCTGATCAACTGCCACAGCAGTTTGACTGGCATAGTGTAGGGCTGACCTCCCTTGATGATCGACACAGTTGATGTCACAGCCATGCTCAAGCAGGAAGCCTATGGCCCCATAGTGCTTGCCCCTTACAGCGATGATCAAAGCCGTGCACCCGTAGGAGTCTCTGGCGTTAAGGCAACATCCATGGGACACGAGAACCTGTGGCAATAAATATGAAATATGAATAGAAAGACGTTTAGATCTTTTAAATGTGCAAGTAAACACTGTGACAATGTCGTAACTGCTGGTGTGCAAGTAAACACTGTGACATTTTCGTAACTGCTGGTGTGCAAGTCAACACTGTGACATTTTCGTAACTGCTGGTGTGCAAGTCAAACTGTGATATTTTCGTAACTGCTGGTGTGCAAGTCAACACTGTGACAATGTCGTAACTGCTGGTGTGCAAGTAAACACTGTGACAATGTCGTAACTGCTGGTCTTTATCATCGCCTTTAATAGGAAGTAATTCTTAAAGAATCAATTGCAAAGTTTGACTTTAAGCCACTTACAATTTTGGACATCAGAATGTATGAAATAGCTATAGCACTTAATCTGTCAATTAGAGTTGGACATTGGGGACAGAATGTATCTATCGGTCATTGCCTATCATATCTTACTCAGTGTTTGGACTTGGGATACGAGCCATCGGTAAGAGAGGGTGTTAAAAAAATACAGAAAACTCAACTTTTGGGACGATTGCAACAAAGAAAAAGTTCAAGGCTCCTGATAATTGTGGTGAAAATGTTTACAAATGTTTAGCCTTATAGTAGGATCCGTCATGGGACGCCTTAGTTTTGTGACATAGCACAAACTCTCTTTGCAATTTTTTTTTGTACTAGTTACTGCAAAAACATTGAGAGAGGATCGAGTAGTACGCCATATAACCTTTTTATTGCTAGGGTGTGAGGGGAAGATCTTAAAGGCGTAAGTGACTTATTTTTACAAGGCTTATATCAATGAACTTGTCTGTCTGGCCATATGTTTGTACACGTTATTCCTCCCACAACCAATTTCGAATCAAGCTGAAATTTTGCACAATTATTTCTTTTACCTGACAACACAGGAATCAATTTAAAATTAACCAATTAGTCAATTAACAATTGGTAATACATTATTTTGTTTGGTATCTCAAACAAGGGAAAGAAATAGTACTTGACTGAATTAGTCCCCTTTATAGATTGTCGTCTGAGGCTTATTACAAATTTAATTACATGACTGATCCAAACTAATTGATACACGTAATATAAGCTTTGTTGTTTTTAAGTGATTTTTTTATTTCGCTTGTTTAATGTTTTTTTTAATTTATTTTAGCTAATGCTTCCTTGTTGCCTGGTCGTGTGGTTTGCGTTTGTGCTACACTGGGATATTTAAACTATAAGACAAAAAATGACCAAAATAAAAATAATGTATTTACACACTCACTTTTAGACATTCATCTTTGCCCCATTTGGCAGCCACATGTAGAGGAGTGTTGTTGCCACTGCCCAGGGCGTTCACTTTCGCACCCCCGCAACACAGAACTTCGGCCACCTCATGATGACCTTCTCTAACGGCCAAGTAAAGCGGCGGGTTGTCGCTGACGTCTGGAAGATTGGGGTTTGCACCAGCTGTTCGCCAAGTTAAAAAAAAAAGAGAGCATTATTTCCATGTAGCATAATGATGACCTACAATAGACAAGTCTTGGGCCTGACCCACTCACTCAGCATTCACTCTACTTCTCCCACTTGCCATTGACAATAAAAAAAAAACTAAAATGTAAATCTATTCTTTCTTAACTGAAGCCTAGGACAACAAAGCTATTTTTAAGATCTAAACCCAAGTGGTTAATTTTAACATTTTTTATTTGCATTTTCTACCAACTATGTATTGACAGCCGACATTTTTATGTCTAAAGTATTGTTATAACCTTGCCATGCACACCACCATCTAAGATAATGCAGAAGGTGCGCACTATTAGACACTAGGCAAGGAAGGGTGTTGACATTAGGGAAGGGAACGATTTCCGCCCAAGTCTAGGAACCGAGATGAAGATGCTGTGCTCAAGGCAGATGTCCCTTGTGTTTGTCATTTCTTCATGTAAATAAAAATATAAGTCTCGTTGAGTTGCCTCCCTTAATTTATGACAGTATAAAACAATAATTCCGTCCCCTTTATGAACACTATTTTTGTTTGTTTAGTGCCAAACTTTCTTACGTTCCATGTTGGTTACTTCTGTGTATTTCTTCACAGATCTAAAACTTTCATATAATTCTCCTCTAAGTGTAGATAATTGTCATAGTGAACGAAATGGATTAGCCTTAGATCATTGTGATTATTCAATGTATTTTTACATCTGTATGATAGTGTGTGTGTGTGTTGAGCACAGGCTGCGACGTCACAGGTCAGTGTTTGGGCCTTCTCTAACGATTGGTCTTGCACCAACTCAGAGTCAGTCTTTCCAGGTTGTCTATTCTGTACAATACATTTTACCTACTAAGTGCCTTATTGGAATATAGTAGATAATGTTTCTTCTGTAAAGTTACTGAATAACACTAATCACACAATTAATCTTGATTTTAGAAAAATAGCTAGGCACAATATACATGTAATAGTTCGTGCATGCTGTCACGTTGCCAGCACAACGACCAACCGCATTTACTTTCCCCAACTAAAGTTAGGTACCAAGAGTTGGGTGGAATCATGTGTGCCCTAAAAATCCAAAAAACGCAATTCCCAGTCTTTGAACCCAGAACCCCATGTTCGGAAGCCAAGCGATTCTTTTTTATTTTAAGAGCAAGAGTAAATTTTTAAAGGACCAACACTATAAAAAGATTTTTCTGAGCACGACAGATTTTAAGAATTAACTTTCATAGACAGATATCACACAAATTCAGAGGCGTCCTCAACCGAATACCACCCATGGGCAAGGAATATTCAAACCATGGTATTAAATTCAATTGTCTAAAGTTTAAAAATTCATGGAATTATTTTTTTTTTTTTGTATTTGACCATAAACTGAACAACCTATTACTGATAATGAAAATGTGAGACCTTTAGTCATGAAAAGTTTATGTAGCGTATTATAACTAAAAGTTGGATCATTGATTTCAAATAATCTTTTGGCGTTTTCTCTTTTTGTTTATATTCTAATATATTAAACATTTATCAAACCAACTCTAGTTCTAGACTATTTTAATGATGTTTTTAGTTTATTGAACAGCTTATACTAACCTACATTGGTTCCTGCAGAAGATTTATTATAAAATTATTCTATCTAGAGATGTTCATTGTTTATGAATTAAAAATTGTTTTCGAATTGCTCCTTTTGGAGTGACTTAAGGTGCAAATTGACAGGCCAAGGCCACTGTGTGATAAAAATATAATTCCTTATAGACACTTATAACAAAAGCGAATGCTCGGATGAAAAAATATTTTTTTTTAAATTGAATGTGTATTTTACTAGTTGTATTATTTAGTAAATGTAAAAAAATATAACTTTTATCATTAACAGATTGTGAGCTTAGTTACTATTGTTTTGTACCAATGTGCAGTAAAAAAAATTCCTTTAAAAAAAATTCAAATATGCATTAATTATTACAAGCTTTTTAAAGACGGTATAAAGCATTTGTGTGTTTTTCTTGTTTACTACAGTCGGTCAATTCATGAGATAATCCATGCACTGCTTAAAATGTTAAGTATTTGATTGAGCTGTGTACCTTTTAATAGACACTGAACACAGTCGGCGTAACCGAGCTTGACAGCGAAAAGAAGTGACTTTTCAATTTCACTGGCTCTCGTAGGCCCACTCAGTAAAACATTCAATATTCTGGTGTTGTTGGCCTGGGTGGCTGAGAGGACACTATAAGAATAGTCAAATATTTCATCATGAGCTAAATGGTCTCAGTGATATGAAACGGAGAAAAAGACATTCAGTCAAAGATAATCAAACATGTTGAACAAAACAATACTAACATCACCACAATCTTGTATATAATCTTAGAGAGAAGTGGAGTCGCGATAGTTCAAAACAAGTAGACCGGAGCCATTTCAAATTAACGAATAGTTCAGATTAAGCAAAATTATTACAACAAAAAAAAATAATAAACATAATTATGAACTTCAACATGTAATGACATCAACTGGTACAGGACAGAATGACAAGCAGAGTTTATTTTGTTTCATCTCTCTGACTCCAGTACTGTGTAGGAAACGCTTGACAAGAGAGTCAAATAGTTCTGATACAATCGTAAAAGTAGTTTTCTAGATTAATGTATCAAATTCTAAAATACCTGTAGGTTAGAGTTACATCTAACATTGTCCTTTCTTGTTCATTCCACTGTGAAACCTAATATCATTTCCAGTACATCCTACACTTAGTTACTGCTCTTCGTAGTTTTGTTATAACTCCTAAAAATAGTCTAATATCGGTTTTGTATAAAGCGTACTTTCGTATTACCGAAGAGAGACAATGAAATCTCATGATGCGTTTTGCAATGATGAGCTGTTTGAAAAGTGAACGTGAATTGTCAGATCTTAAAGACGTGTCAGTAGATTTGAGTCTCTGATGCCATGAAGAACTTAAAAGAGACAGATTCAGTGCTAGTAGAATCGATCCTTAAAATTTAATAAGATAATGAACATAAACAAAATACTGCGCCATCTTTGGAGTTAGGCGCCGTCTAGCTTTACGTTGTACACATATGGTACAACTCCAAGGCAAGGACTTTTGTTGGTGAAACTGTACAGTCTATGAAATCTTTATTTCAATAATATGTAGATGTAGATATACTATCTGTAACGTCATCAGAATCGGAATGCTCCTAGCGATGACGGTTTATAGTGGTATCAGTCAAAGAACGACTATAGTTCTATTCAGGAAATTGGATAAAATGAAAGACAGAGCATTTGCTATAAATCATACTGTTACGTATTTCTGAATCTTCTGGCTAAATGTATTAGTAGGCACACAAATAAAAACACTGCAAAGAACTTGACGACTCAACATTCAGTTTCATATAACTTTAATGACTATTAACTCTATCAATTCGTCACTGTAACATGTAGCGTAGAAGACTGTACAATATCTGTCAGTCTACAGTTAGCTATACTTCGTTGCAATTCATCTCTTCACTTTGTTGCAATTCACCTCTTCTCGACTTGCATCGAGCCGTATTCCACAGAACAGACCAACGACACACTTCCCAGTGTCGCTCCAGGTCTCCCAAAGCTGAACCAAGTCGTACTCAAGTCTACCGAATCAGAGCCGCACAAGTCTTACATCGACTGTATCGACTGTAACGGCTCAAGTCCACTGTAGTTTGCTGTATAGACTTTAACGACAGTAGTCCACTCCAGTTAACTCTACCCTAGTTAACTTGCATCGAGTCGTACACATATCCCTTCCACTAGAGCCGCACACGTCTTACATCGTCTGTATCGACTGCAACGGCTCACTCACGACTGACTTTCACATTAACTCTCTGGCTTATATAGAGTCCCTAATCACTCCTCCAAAGTTGCACAAACACTGCTAGTATCATCTGGAACAACACGTGAGGAAACGTCACATCCTGTCTTTGTTTTTACATGTAGATTCCAGAGAATACCTGCTGCCGGGGTCACACGTACTGACCTCTATCTGTCACTGTTCATTTGTAACACTACATTGTCGCTCAGACAGTGGTTCTCAAGGTTGGTCTTAAAGGGTCTCTATGCAATGTTATAGTTTAAAATACATTAGATCTAGTTCATGTAAGAAAAATATATTGCCATGTGACTTTTTGATTCATCAATAAATGAAACCAGTTCTAATCGATTGGTGACGCGTTGGCTAATTTTTATAACTGAAGCGGTTTCTGTCGCCCTCGCTTTTATCGCTCCAGTAAATGGTCATCCTTTGTGACCCATAAAAGCTCACTCCTTCGCTTGTCAAGGTACATGACTAGTAGAGGTAGGTTTTACTTTTATTTATTGTGTATTTTTTTAAAATCTAGAACCAAAACGTGGTTAGATTTAGACAGAAGCTAATGACAATGGTTTTAGGTTTGAAGATTCGAGAAACTTACTTTCAAACAGACAGAAGAAGACATAGGCCTATTTCATTAAACAGAATAAACCTTTGTTATTTTGAAAAGAAAGTTTTAAGAATCTAGATCTCTTGATCAAGCAGTCATTTGAGCTTACAATTGCTCTTTAGATTGTATCATAACAGCCCGCTACTTGATAACTTGATAACGTGTTTGATTACTTTGTTTGATTACTTTATTTTCAACACGCTACTTGATTACATTTTTTAATTACAAGTCTGATTACTTGGTTCCGCAAGGTTGTCATTGCCGGAAGTGGTAATGGATGTAAGCAATCCACTACCTATAAAATGCTTCCTAATTGCATTCGTTTCGAATAGCCTTTGACAACCAGTCTAACTCCTTGACCTTCAAGTGTGGCTCAGATATGGAGTCCGACGGAACTGATCGCACTAACAGGAGAAGGGGCAAAGGCGAGTAACTGGTGCCTTAACCAGTAAGCTTCGGGCAGGAGGGGCTCGTGGCTACCCACCTAGGAGATGGAAAACTCTGAATTCAAACCTCTGTTGCCTTGCAGCTATACCCAATCATGGAAAGGCCTCGGGAGTCAACCCTGAGGAAAAATCAGGAGCTGGCGACCCTAAGGCAGTTTGCAGTACCCTGTGCTACACCCTAACATTACCTGCGACTCCGCTGACTTCAAACTGTATCGGCACTGCCGTTCCTTTGGATACATCAGCTGCGTGGAGTGGGGGTAACTGATGTGTGGGTGACATCGTTCCGACCACAGCTAATGCCCAGGCATTCATCTCATTTCCATGATATGATTCATAGTCGCTTCGCGACTGAAGGAGGCCATAGAGTTTGATTACTTGTATCATTGTTTGATTACTAGTTTATTTTGCGTACAATACGTTTGACTTATTGACGTTTTACCGAAAGCATAAAACTCAATCATAAAACGAAGTGCATCTCTTTAAAAATATATCACTGGCTAGCTTTCAGAGTACACATAACGACTTGTGTAAACAGCAAGAAGTGAGAAGATGGTTAGCTGAAGGAGGGAATCATGATTCTATGAAGTATTACCTGGTCATGTTTACACACAAAAATAGATGCTGACGTAATTTAAAACGGATGAGATTCAAATTGAGAAGTTATCTTTGATCTTTGGGTCATCGATCGTAAAATAAAAAATCATCCCATTATTCTTGAGTTCTGTTAACACTGTCTCACTAAAAGCATTGGTAGCCAAGTTTACACAGTAACTACACACAGATCTAGCAAGTGTATTTCTTAA
The DNA here is from genome assembly GCA_030265305.1 of Biomphalaria pfeifferi. Taxonomy (NCBI): domain Eukaryota; kingdom Metazoa; phylum Mollusca; class Gastropoda; family Planorbidae; genus Biomphalaria; species Biomphalaria pfeifferi. The sequence goes on along the minus strand of JASAOG010000318.1, from coordinate 200,718 downwards.
GCACATCGTGAGTAGATGTGACTGAGGCTAAATTTAGATTTACCTTTTTCGCCTAGAGGTGAAACCCTGACCTAGATCTGTGTCTGCTGTTTATCGTTCTTGGCTCACATTCTAAGGGAGCTCAAACAAAATTTTAACGACAGCGAAATATATATTGGATTAAGTCCCTTATGTTATTTTGAAAGCTGCCTCCAAATGGTCATATCGCGTCTCATTTCGCACATTCTGTCTTTTCATCTATCTGTCTGTTACATTTTGATTCTCAAAACCAAAGCGCTATTGAAAATCTGATGACACAAATTTATTCACGTGATAAAATATGTACACTGTCTACTTTTGATATTCCGAAAGAGAAACATTACTGTTTCTTTAAATTAAATATGTAAAACCGTTTGAAATACTAATTTTTAAAAGACATATTTCAAATTAGCTTTCTCTCTAAATAATATGCGGTCCGGCTATATCTAGATTGCTATCATTTGTATATGAAGTTTTTGAAACTTTACATCATCTGCTCAGTTTGAAATAATCTTTGTTGAACAAGAATACAAAGAGAGTTTGTGATTTCACTCAAACTTGGCGGCAGCTCCCAATGGCGTATTTGGACCTGACCATGAGCTTCTGTAATTTAGGATATCATGTTAAATGCCTGGAATTAACTATTTTGTACTTACTGCGGTGATTATAAAATATTGCCGCCAGCCTTGAAGTTGACCTGGGGAATGCTAGAATATCTGATGAATACTTTATTTACTATGATATGTGTGTCTAATGTATTGTTTGATCTATTTGCTTATCCAAGACATTTTCCTGTTACATTGTTGTGTTTAGTTTTTGTAAGCGTGCTACTTATTTCTATTTTATTTCGTTATCCTTTATTAATTGCTTACTAGCTTGTTGGCTCATAAAGCATAAAGACCTACTACAAAATTAGTAATTTGATGCTTTAATTTCTTTTTATTGAAACATTTGCACAATTTACATATATGTTGAGCATGAAAAGAATTATACAATAGTATAAATCATGATTAGGATTATAGTAAATTGAAGATTGAACCAACTAAATCTTGGTTCGTCTTGTTAAGATTAATCCCTGCTCTTTGTTGTATGTCGATTTACTATAGTTTTTTTTTGTGTTGGAACTCCAATGCAAATAATAGTTTGTTTTTCTTCTAGTGAAACTTTGCCGACTTTTTTTTTAGCTCCTTAAATGATAATTAATTTGATGCTTTAATAGTTGACTAGCTTTTAGGTCTAGAATAGAACCATGAAGTAAGTCTATTAAAAAAAATCAAATTCTGAAATGTCACTGTAACGATGAAACTTGTGTGGTTAACAAGTTCTGGAATTTTCAGAACTGTCTGATGACTTGAAGTCCTCAGTATTGGCAGAGGTACATTGTCAAGATGAACTAATAACAGACAGCCACTTGATGAATTAACTTCTTCGGATAGCAAGAGGGAACTTACAATGCAACGTAATTACAATTTCAGGCGTTAGGTGTGCCCGGCAGCTTTAGGCTGCAACTTAGGTTAACCCCAAAAGGCCGGAAATGGCCTCTAATGAGAATATTTAAAGGGCAGTCTAGATCTAAATTTTTTGTTAAAAAATTAAATTAAAAACTATTGTTGCTTTTAACTATGTAGATCTAGATTACAAGAAATATTCAAGTCATGTCCTAGTTATCTAATATATAAAACAAACTGTAAGGAGTATGTATAGCCCTACAGGACCCTAGCCAGCGGTGGCAACAAGTCAAGCTACCACCGCTGGCTAGCATCTGTGAAAGGGGAGCAATTTTGTAAGTCTCTCTTGCCAGTACATAGCCTCTCCACAGCAAGGCCTATGCAGTACCTCCTCGCGGTGGCAGATGGAAACTGAGGCTGCGAAGCCTCAGGCTAAACTGCAAGGGTCTCGGAGCAGGTTTGGCCCCAAGATGTGAGGCAGGCATGGCCCGTCGGCGTGCGGACACGTCCTGTTGCCCACAAACCAACCCCCTAGCTATAGGTCAATAGCCGCACTGCCTTGTGTGTGTGTCCCTGTAAGGTCTAAGGCTAAGGGAGTAAACCCTAACAGAAAATCCTGTCCTGGAGCCCCGTAGGCGGGGGGACTGTAGTAAGACTACTGCTCTCTGGCAAACTCCTGCAGCCACCTGTCCCCAAATCGCCATCCCTTTGGACCCGGTCAGTATGGAAGAGAGGCGTGTGCTGACGTATGGGCAGTCCAGCACTCGCAAATTTACCGCCCAGGCTTTCCCCCAGCAATGGAGAAGTCACTCCATCTCTGACAGTAATGTCTCTGGAAAAACACGGAGAGTGGTAGTTACCGGTGATAAGTTCCTAGCTGATTGGCGTAAGCTGGAACGCCAGAGACCATTCTTGACGGTAGGAGGGGCTTTTTAGCCTCACTGGATAGCTACTGCCTGCCTTAAGCCGAGCAGCCCTCGGACAATAAAGTGCTATCCCGCCACAGCTTGCCGCACCACTGGGTGCAAGCTGCTCACCCGCACCTGCAAATACAACCAAAAGAAAACCCTCAATATTAATGCGTTTAGCAAGCTGGAACATACGGACAATGTGTCCTGGCTTCAATACTGACCCCGAACTCGTCACCGACATGCGTCAAACAGCTATCATCGACAGAGAACTCAGCAGACTAAACATTGATGTGGCCTGCCTGCAAGAAACCAGACTGGCAGACAGTGGATCTCTTACAGAAAGCAACTATACATTCTACTGGCAAGGAAAACCAGAACAAAGCCCTAGAATACATGGCGTCGGCTTCGCAATAAGAAACAGTCTCGTTCCCTGCATCGCGATGTTTCCCATTGGCAATGAAAGAGTAGCATACATGAAATTTGCATCACCGCAAGGCAAAGTTAATATAATTTGTGCTTACTCACCAACCCTTGCTGCACCGGAAGAGGACAAAGACAGATTCTTTCAAGCCTTCAGGACAGAAGACTCAAAAGTAAAGTAGCAATTATACATAAAACACTAAACCATAATCTTCAAATACAAAAACAAAACTTAATAAAATACTCTGAAAGACACAAAAATAAAGGCACATTCCTTGTCCCCTATGCTAGGACAAATTTGTACAAATACTCCTTCTTCCCTAGTGCTATTAGAGCATGGAATGGGTTGCTTGAGCTAGCCAGAAAAACCAGTGACTTGGCAGAATTTAAGTCATTGGTTAATATGCATGACTAAATGCATGACGCGTAGGACGTAATCATCTTCTTTTTTGAAGTAACGTCTGTATTATATAAGATAAGATAAGATAAGCTCAAGAGGACGTAATTAAAAGTATTCCGAAATCCGAGCACCTCTATATAAATGGAGACTTTAATGCCCGTGTTCGTGATGGAAATGATATATGGCCACAATGCTTGGGACCTCATGGTGTTGGCGAAATCAATGACAATGGCCAAAGGCTACTCGACTTCTGTAGCTCTCATGAACTGTGTGTAACAAATACATTCTTCTCTGGCAAGGAACCCCATAAAGTCTCTTGGCAGCACCCAAGCTCAAAAAGGTGGCACCAGCTTGACCTCTGCATCACCCGAAGGATGGATCTGAAAAGTGTCATCCACACCCGTTCATACCATAGTGCGGACTCCAACTCAGACCATTCACTAGTGCTAAGCAAAATCAAACTACTTCTCAAGAAGGCTTATACTTCCACTCAACCCAGAACTAGGCGAATTAACGTCAACCATGTATGTGACCCAGAGAAGTGTGCACTCTTTGTCGAGCTCCTGAACAGTTCAATCCCTTCGTTAAGTGATGAAGAAGACATCTCTATCAGATGGGAGAAATTAAGAAATGTAATCTACAGTTCGGCAATCACCGCCTTTGGGCCTCAAAAACACGAAAATGTAGACTGGTTTAAGGCGAATCTAGCACATATGGAACCTTGCATCGAGAAAAAGCGATCTGCACACCTCGCTCACTAGAGAAAGTCCAAGATCTTTGGAGACCTTCAAAAGTGCTAATAAAGAGGCGAAACAAATGGCGAAACAAATGGCTAGAAAATGTGCTAATAACTTTTGGAGGGATACCTGCAACAGAATCCAAGACAGTCTCCACTCAGGAAATAGCAAAGCTCTATTTGATGGCATTAAAGCGGCCCTGGGCCCAACAGTGTCGAAGCCTGCCCCCCTTCTATCCAAATCAGGAGAAAAAATTACAGATCAAACCAAGCAGCTAGAACGATGGACGGAACACTACCTCGAAGTCTATGCCACACAGAATACAGTAGACGATGTCGCCCTGGCTTCTCTACCAGATCTTCCAGTACTGGAATGCCTAGATGATCTTCCGAGCCTTAGTGACCTTAAAAAAGCAATTAACTGCATAAAAAATAGAAAATCTAAAAAAAAGCAATTAACTGCATAAAAAATAGAAAATCTCCTGGGAGTGATGGTATCCCAGTGGAAGTAGTGAAAGTCAACGAATCACTCCTGCTCCCTGAACTCTATATTCTCCTCTGCCGCTGTTGGGAAACAGGTCATGTCCCACAGGACATGCGTGACGCAACTATAGTCACAATATACAAGAACAAAGGGGATCGGAGTGAATGCAACAATTACAGGGGTATCTCTCTCCTCAGTATAGTGGGCAAGATCTTTGCTAGAGTGGCACTATCCAGGCTGCAAGTGATAGCTTCTAGAGTCTACCCGAGTCTCAGTGTGGATTCAGGAGTGGTAGATCCACTATAGACATGATATCTTCTCTATGACTACTGCAGGAGAAATTCAGAGAGAGAGACAGACCAATTTACATCGTGTTTGTTGATCTGACTAAAGCTTTTGACATGGATGTGTGCTCGCACCTACTCTGTTTGGCATATTCTTCTCCTGTCTACTGCATTATGCGAACAACGACATAAACGAAGGTGTGTTTCTCCATACAAGATCCTCTGGAAAACTATTTAATGTATCAAGGCTGCGGGCAAAAACCAAGGTTAGGAAGCTACTCGTCAGGGAACTCCTGTATGCTGATGATGCAGCTATTGTAGCTGATTCTGATATTCAGCTACAGTGCCTGGTTGACAAACTATCTGCTGCTTGCCAGAAGTTCGGCTTAAACATCAGTCAAAGCAAGACTAAGATACTTGTCCAAAATACAAACACTGCACCTCATGTAAGCATTAATGGCCAACCACTAGAAACTGTTGATCACTTTTGTTACCTTGGCTCCATCATATCCAACAACACTCTACTGGATAAAGACATAAACAAGAGGATAGCCAAGGCAATGGCCACCATGTCACGGCTGCAGAAAAGAGTCTGGGACAATATATTGCTGACTAGCAGTACTAAAGCCCTAGTCTACCGGACCTGTGTGTTGAGCACCTTGCTGTACGGAAGTGAAACATGGTCAACCTACTCATGGCAGGAAAAAAAGCTGAATGTTTTCCACCTCCAATGCCTAAGGCGGATCTTTAAAATAAGGTTTCAAGATAAGATAACCAATGAGGAAGTGCTACAAAGAGCAGGGTGCCAGGACATCCGCTCTGTTATCAGCAGCAGACGCCTTGGCTGGCTTGGCCACGTTCGTAGAATGCCAGTAGGTCGACTTCCACAGACATCCTGTATGGCGATCTAATAGAAGGCAGGAGAGCCGCTGGTCGCCAACTTTTACGTTATACAGATGTATGCAAACGCGACATGAAGCTCTTCAAAATCGACACTGGCAACTGGGAAGAGGTGGCACTGGTCAGATCCTCATGGAGAGAGAGCATAAAGGAAGGGTCAAAGATTGCAGATGTCATACGCAATAGAAGCAGAAAGAAGGGTGAAAATGCAACGGCGCCTGGTGATTATATATGCCCAACCTGCGATCGCAGCTGTGTATCAAGGATTGCCCTCTTTAGTCACACAAGAAGTTGCAAAGGGAAAAGATCGTCTCTCGAGACGTAAAATGCCACAGACCCTAGGTTTGGAAGATAAGCGCTTATCACTCAGCCACCGCCCCCCCCCTCTTTTGAATTGGGTTGATGAAATGATCATGATGTTCTGGGTACTCACTAGAGGCACCTCTGCTCAAACTTTTTTTTTTTTACTGTCACATTTCCTTGTTGGAGAATTCTGTGATAATAAATGCATGCTAATGTTGTCTCTGGTGCTGTACGGTTCATGTCAACTCGACATTCTTGTCATGTTATCAGTACTTGCACTGCTGTTGAGAAAGCAAGAAGTGGAGAGGGAAAAAAAAGGGAAGAGGTCTGAGAAATGTTTCCCATTTTGTTATCGCCCCACACCTGGGCTCTAGTGTCACTAGCGTGGGAGACAAAACTCATTCTTATATTTCATACCGATACTGAAGGAGGCACGGACATTAAAAAAAAGGGGAAGAGGGTTGTCACGAAGAGAAGCGGAGAGAAAATGACATAGTATATGCAAGAGTAATAGAGATAACTCTATGTTTTAAAAAATTGTTAGTTACATCCCTTTTTCCCCTCTTCCAACAGCTTGGTTCTTTACGTTTGAAATAATTTTGTATTCTTTGCCCAATGAAAGTGTCTTGATAATCTGAAGACCATCTTAGGGAAGTGAAATGTCAAAGTAAGCTTTGATAAAAAAAAATAGTGCTTATTAAAATATCATCTCTCGATCGAACTACAGTTGACGAATAGAGATCTCAAATTGATATACATTGTGTCATTCTGTGTTCTCTTGCAATCTGTAATGTTACTGTCTTTGTATTACAATTCCTCTTTTGAGTTTGCCAACTCTTCATCTGGTCAAAAAACATTAAAGAAGTTTGTTAAAAATGCCTTTTTTGAAAAAGACAAAAGATTACAAGCTGGATATGAATCTTGAAACGAGTCTAATGATTTTCCTAGAAATGTAGCAGTTAATTTATATCTTTGGGAAAAAATGACTAGATATTTTTGTCGTAATGGGAAAACTCTAATTTGGCCGTTATAATTTTCAAAGTCTAAAAAAGAAAAAAAAACTTGGGCTAGAGGTCCAGACAATCTTCGTCTTCGTGTATTTCCGCATCTAGACCTTATACATTCAAGAGATTAATAGATTAATAGGCCTAGGAATAATGTTCGCATCGCCTTCTCAATCTAGATCTATATAGGCCTATAATTACAATTGTCTATATCTATAGGTCTATCATTAGAATTGTCTAGATTTTTATAGGCCTATCATTAGAATTGTCTAGATCTATATAGGCCTATCATTAGAATTGTCTAGATCTATAGGCCTATCATTAGAATTGTCTAGATCTATATAAGCCTCTTATTAGAATTGTCTAGATCTATATAAGCCTATCATTAGAATTGTCTAGATCTATATAAGCCTATCATTAGAATTGTCTAGATCTATATAGGCCTAGCATTAGCATTGTCTAGATCTATAGACCTATCATTAGCATTGTCTAGATCTATAGGCCTATCATTAGAATTGTCTAGATCTATAGGCCTATCATTAGAATTGTATATACTCTCATTTATACATACACTTAACCAGGATTATTTGTCGGGATCAAAAACATGTTTCTTTGTGTTTAAATGTATCATTCATTAGTCTTGAAGAGTAAAATATTGCTTAGACCAAACAGTCAGCAGCCTCATTAAGGAGAGTTGGTCAAAAAGTTTCAAATAGAAATTAAAGTTAAAAAAATGTATTTTAATAGCATTCTACACTTGTTAGCCGTAGTACATGATATCATTTTTTTTTTCTTCTTCCGATGAGGCACAGTTACCGCTACAGATCAGGATATGGTCAACTTTTAGCACGACTTCTAAATACTTCACGACCATAATCAAACGTAAGTCGTCATAAAAGATGAAAAACATTTTAAAATATTTTGTTTAAAAAGATAATACCTGTATTATAATATCCTAAATATAAAAAAAAAATAAGTTTAATAAAATATATTTACACATTTTTAGGTTCGATTCGGGTACCAAACCGGTGACATCGTCAACTGCCAGAACTTAGGTATTTTCTGATTCGGCCAACGAGGAAGGTAAACTTTTGTGCAATTATTTATTTTTATTTTCATTATATAGACATCTAGATCAAACACTAGAACATAAGATCTGATTTAGAACTCTGAAATCTAGTCTATATCTACTTCTAGATCTAGAATCTACATGTAACTATAAATAAATTTCCCCCTTTCAGACCTTGTGGTCTATAGGGCAGATGATATAAAGGTCTACGAGGGTGTCATGTGGCCAGCACAACGACCAACTGCCTTTACTTTTCCCCAACTAATGCCAGGTACCCATTAGAGCTGGATCCGAAATTTAAAATCCCAATCTTCACCAGGATTTGAATCCGGGACCCCCGGGTCGGAAGCTTTACAGCTCAGTCACCGCGCCTCCTGTAATAGAATTGAAGCAACTTGAAATTTTCTCAGTTATGGCATAGTTACTGTAATACTGCTGACTACGCCATGTTGGCTCTAGACCTAGATATATTCTCCAGCTAAATTTACATTTATTTATTTTTTGATTTGAAACAAATTATAAAGGTTAGAGTGTTTGGACTATAGTTTTCATATACATCAACTGTTAATTGTATAGAAAAATTCAGGTACCTGGAACCAGGTTTCATGAGGTTCTGACTTGAATAGAGGTATTTTAAAAAGAAAAAAAAAAGCTATTTCATCAAATGAAAAATCAAGTTCTATTTTATTTCTCAATCCGTAATATTTGGTCTTTGATCACAAGAATGTTCGTGTCTCAAATGAACGCTGTATTTAATATTTTGTTCTGGGAAATTCAATGTTCTCATTTTCATGTTTTGTACCAAAACATGCAATCACTTAACTGCCCATAGCGTTACTGTAGTCATACAATGTAAAGTATTTTTATTAGCCTCCTTCAAATGTTCCGAAAGACAGGGGCGTTCTCTTTTTTACTCTCCAGGCTAGATTGGAGTGAAAGACACATTGGACGAAGTACAGGATGGAGCTTGGGGATAGTCTCTGACTTCAGAAATGTTGTTCGTAGATCTGTGTTACCGTTAATCCCGGAATTAAGAAATTTAAATCAACGCTTTCCACATCAATGCATTCAACGATAAATTAGAAATAAGAAAAAGCCACCACCGAATGTTTCCATCATAGCGCCATTTCATAAAGATATTTCGGTACAAAGGGGCATAACTTTTTTAGATCTTGAAAATGCTAATGTTTGGGCAATAAAACGGGCAATAAAATTTCAATTTCTAAGCTCACGGAGAAAACAAATGATGGAAAATGGTTTGTTGTCGAAGGTTAGAGTCATGAAAAGTCATGTATTTGTTAACTTCCATCGCTGAGGGCTTTCGAGGATTACCACTTTCTTTTATTTCCATGATAACCCGTTGACTCAAATAATCTGCCATTTGAGGGGAGATAATCCTGACCACACATCACTTAGATGTGTGGCGTTGTTCCCCTCCAAAATGTCCATTATGCGTTTCCGAAAATTTATGGCCGTTTGAATAATTTTTTTTTATAACTTTAGATAATATTGGTGAAGGTTTATACAGAACGACATGTACTAAGCAAATGATGTGATGTTTAACGATGTATATTTTATCTATTATTGTCCCAAAGTGTATGTACGGGTAAGCCTTTATATTAGAGAACTTTTTACAACTTCTCTTATCTCCAGAATTTTCTCCTTTTATGTGTGTGTTCATTCAATTATTTATCCCATTTCGACTGCTGCTTTTAACCTTTTACCACCTTATGTTTATAAATACTTTAAGAAACGGTTACAAAAGAAGCTTAAAGTTACATCTTATTACGTAGCAGGGTTAAGTTATAAGTTCGAATGTCCGCAAATGAGGTATAGTAACTTACTTGTAAAAAAGACATAAACTATAATTTTAATAAAATTACATTGCGAATCAAAATGTATTTATTACTGTTAGTTGCCCTTTCATTTAAAAATATGTTTGAAGTCGTAGAATGAAAGTCAAATGCGATCTCTAGATTGTTAAGGACACTAAATAATCATCAACGCTGCAAACGAAATAAAAAAAGGTGCTAACATTCTTTGTTTGAATACCTATAATTCTAAAATACCTGTTAAGTATATATTTTATAAGCACGAAGAGATTAAAAAACTTAATTCATGTTATAAAAACTTGCTAATAAATCTCTAGATTTAGTTATTAAACGCAATGCCCTCCTACTCAGATACGTCTAATGTAACAAGAAAATAAATTTTAAAAAATACTTTAAAAAAAAAAAGCTTATATTAAAGGTATTGCATACTCTCTCTTGCCATGGGATTTTCAAGATCCTTCGGAGGCAACGCACGTGGAATGAGTATAGTTTCCTCTCTTGCTATGCGTATTTAGTCCACGACTCACTGCTGTACAGTAGTGAACTGAGAACACATGCCTTGTAGACCTCCATTTGGTCACTTTGGTGAGCTTCTGGTTTTCCCAAACTCTTGATCGGAGTCTAGCAAAGGTCGAAGCAGCCTTTTCTAGACTTTTTTTTGTATCTCATCCTTGAGCGAACGGGTCTTCCCAGCATCTTTACAGACCTCAGACAATTACCTGTATAATAAATCTAGACTAACAATAATAAATCTATGCCATAAGAAATATTTGACCAATTGTTTCAACTTCTAACTTTCTGAATACCTATGATCCTATCACTTGTCTGGAAAGGTTGGGAAAGGTGTGTGGATAAAGAAGTGGGTGAATGTTATCGTGATTATTATTGAAAAGTATATATATAAAATACCGTTGAACACCTCAATTAGAACTTAATTCAATATTTCAGTATTTCAATCATCTCTATGTTGCTTTTAGTAGGACCTCTTTAATTTATTCCTCTGGCGTCGTAACGCTCTCTCCCGCAACAATTCTATTTATTGTATCCCCACCCACACACTATAATGTTATACCTAGTACATTTCATTTTATCTGAAGAACATTTTAACGTGCAAAAACAAGTCTTCAATCCTAGAGCAGATCTTCATGGCTCAATAGCTCATCTATTTCAATACTTGAAGTTCTGGTCGAGAGGCCATGGTGACATCGTCATTTGTATTTTATGTGGTATAGATGTCGAGGTAAATTTGTCCATCGTTCTAGCTGCTTGCTTTGATTCGTAAATTATTCCCCAAATTTTGATAGAAGGTGGGCAGGTTTAGAGAATGTGGGAACCAGGGACACCTTCATGCTATCAAAGGAGAGTGTTATTGCTTTCTTTTTTTTAAATAACTTGTGGTCATTGAAGTAGGTAATGTAGAATGGATCCACTTAAATCGATAGTTCACGAGTGTGTGGCCATCACAATTTAAATACAAACTTGTTTGTAATATAGCACATCAAATGTCGGCTTTATATTTTAATCACAGACCTTAGACAATTCTAAAAGAAAAAAAAATTACCGGTTCTTGAACTCGATTTCCTTTTGTCGACAGACCATAGTTCTATCCCTCATCCCTTATGCTCTTAGTATTTATAAGTGCTTTGCTCGTACACTTTTTTTTTAGGATAGGATAGGATTCCTAAGTCAAATATTGTGCGTGCAGACAGACGAAGTACCCTAGAACCTAACCTCGTTTTGAAAAGACTATTTTACGACGCCACTAGCTTTGTGGCTGCAGTAACCTTTCACAGACACGCTCGACTTATAAATCGATAAAATGAAAGAAATCTGATCAAGCCGAGAGTAAACAATGATCTCCGGACTTTATTTTATTCTCCGATTAAACGAAAGCCTGCAGAAATGTGGGAGGTCAAAGGCTGAACAAAAGATGCAGGAAGAAATAATGCTAATTACCTTTTCACAAAGTTCTTGCTTCAGTTCGGATCTCGCTCCGTTCATTTCTCTGATAATTAGGCCCCGCACCTCTCACGCATTGCCTGCTCCTGTTTATTTCTTTGGTTTATTGTTTAACTCGTAATTAGAAGAAGGGGAAGTAATGAAGCAAAGTGACCGCATCAATTACTGCAGGAGTTATTGTTTATGATTTATAAGTACGAGAGAGGGCCGAGGAAAGGTTGCGTGCTATCACCACGACAAAGTGGTACTAAAAAAACTTGAGTCAAGCAATTAACTGTTGAAGTCCCAACCTAAATTGGAGAGTATATTTTCTTCTTTCTTTCGCTTGGAAAGTCCAAGGATTTTTGTGCAGTCCTTGTTTGATTTTGTTAAGAAAAAATTAACATTTTTATGCAACTAATAGGTTACAATAGATTTATATATCGTGCCAATAAGCTTACTACACATATTTCAATCTTATAATCTTATATATATATATATATATATATATACTTTGACTACCATGCTCTGCTCCTATTGTCACGCGAGACGCACACACGAAATCATACGATTTCCTAACTGATGATAAGTTGACTAGATATACATAAAATAGCAATTGTTTTTTTTTTTATTTCCTACTGTCCTCTTATACTTTCGTCATTCAAAAAATAATAAATTTGAATAATTTCTCTTGACAACTTTTCATTATCCTATCGAGATAAAAATTTTCAGCTAAACTTGTGCTCAGGGCCGCCTTAGGCCACTGCAACCTATGCGGACACAGTGGGACCCGCAAATTCATAGGCCACGCGCTAATTCTAGGTGTAAAATTTTATTTTATTTTTATTTAAAATAAAACATTATTATAACTTAAAACAGGCTTCCCGCGGTCTCCTGGTGTTTCAGTAGCTTTTGAAAATCTCCTGAAATTGCAGAAAAATAAAAATAAATGGAAATTTCCTGAAATTAATCAAATCTCATGAGAACTGATAAAAATCTCCTAAAAAAGAGACAAAATTGTCGCCTACTGGGAAATCAAATAAGCACCTTTTTAAATGAAGGATTTGACCAATGGCAAACCACAAGGCTGTACCACAAGGCTAGCAGAACATGAAAAATCACAAGAGCATTTAGACGTCATGACGCAATGACTAGCTGCTGTGAAGCTGGAGCAAGACTAAGTAAAAAAAAAAACAGGCATTGACAAAATTCACCAGGAGATGCTTTATTCTGAGACGAAACGTTGACATCAAGTTTTTCAAAGACTAGTTGCGATTGTACAATTTTAGCGGAGCGCAATTTAGCTTTCAGAGGGACCATTGAAAGACTTGAACACCCAAGTCATGGGAATTTCCTGGTCTAGTAGAATTACTCGCAAAGTTTGATCCAGTAATGGGGGAACATCTTCGATGTGTTAGCAATGCAGAAATTCATGATCATTACCTGGGAAAGAATATTCAAAACGAACTCTACATCAATAGCTTTTGCTGCGTGAATGCTATCTTTCTAGATATCAAGAATGGAAAATATTTTTCGATGATTGTACTCCAGACATAAGTCACAAAGAGCAGATCTTATCGGTATCTCTCAGAAAGGGTTAATGTGAAAGAGCCTGTGGTTGTAAATGAACATTTTAAGTTTCTTCCTGTAGAAATTACAACTGGACAGGACGCGATGTACTCGTGAATGAGCTGGAGAAGCTAGAACTAAATGTTAAAAATATTCGTGGACAAGGTTATGATAACGGTGCGAAAATGAAAGGCATGCATTCGGGAGTTCAAAAAGGCATTTAAATATTAACAACAGAACATTTTTACTTCATGTTAGTGTCATGAATACAATCTGGTGGAAGCAGACATGGTTAAATTATGCCCTGATGTGTTAACCTTTTTTTGGAACTATATAACGCGTGTACTTTATCTTTTAAGCGTCAACAGAGAGATGCCGGCATTAGAGAAAGCATGTATCCAAGCTGTCTGTAAAACTTCTGTGCAAAACAAGGTGGGAATGTAGAGTCAAAGAATTGCCTGAACTTTGTGATGCACTTAATGAACTAGCTTGAGAGACTAATGATGCGATAATTAAAAGTGAATCAGAAACATTTGTAGGAAACATTGAAGCAGTACAAAGTCTTGCTGTCACTTGTGTTATGGTACGGCGTGCTCGTCCAAGTTAATTTTGTGAGTAAAGAACTACAAGGAGAAACATTAGATGTGAGGACTACAGTGTTTTTGTACAACAACTTGAAGACTTGGCTAAAGAAAACTGAGAGTTGATGATTTTGTTCAGATTCTTGTGACAGGAAAGGACTTGGCTAAAAACATGGAAGTTCTTGAAATCTTTTCAGCCAAACGTTAAAAATTAAAAGGCAGTGTGATAAATCTGGAAAACTTCACAGCTGGAAATGTTGGAGATGACTGAGCGATAAATTGCTTCAACAGAAGTGTGGACACTGCAGCTGACATTGGAACAGCTGAAATCAAACTTCCATCTATTTGGGTTTCTTGTCAGCTTCAAGAGCCTTTAGCTTGATGGCATACGAAAGTTTACAGCGAGTCTCGAGCAAGTATTGACGTCATCAACAGACCAGTCAGCAAATATATATGGGCGAAAATTAGCAGATAACACGGAATCTTAAGGCAAATTCTACCAAATAACGCTAAACCCAGTAGAAATTTTATCTTATCTGTCGACCAATGAAAGATACACTGCTCTCCTAAACTATTTTGTTACACTCATAACATTTTTCACAATACCTGTACCTGTGGCATCTGGGGAAAGAAGCTTCTAGTGCCTCAAACTAATCAAGAATTACTTGAGGTCAACAATTCACAAAGATAGATTGAACAATTAGGCAATTTTTGCTATTGAGCGTGATCTTTGTAAGAAAGAGAATTTTGATTCGCTGACTGTATGACTCTCTAAACCTAAAGCTCGTCATGTCAATGTATAAAGTTGTTTGTGTACGAAGTAAAGAGAGAGTAAAATAAAAGAAGAACATACTTATTAATACAAAATATTAATTGTCACTTATTATCCTTATCCCTATCCAGTCTGGGCCTCGCTCAATCCTTTTCGAATGGAGCCCCGCCCCTCCCCCCACTCGACCGACCCCCCCCCACACCCCGAAAAGGGAGGGGGCGGACGAATTTTAGTAAAGAAATCACACAATTCGTATACGAGTTTATTAGTTATGTTATGGATGGGGAGGTGGCGATGGCATCAATCCACTTCCCCCCCCCCCCACCATAAACTTTTGAGTGGGGGAGGGGGCGGCCTAATTTATTTGTAGAAATCACAGTTTGTTAACAGAAGCAATTAAATAATTAAAACTTGTTATTGATATTTTAACCGATCTTTATATTATGTCATTCCCCTGTTAGCCGATTGGTGCTTACAGCGCTCCCCCAAGACCCCTAGTTGTCGAGAGATAGGCCTCAACATTTTTTTTTCGCCATAGGTTGAGAAACACTGCTTTTTTAAATTTAAATTCTGTTCGCTCGTTTATGCTTAGGGTTAGGGTTTACTGGGCGTTAGGGTTACGGTTTGAAAAAAAATCGCCCCCCCCCACTCCAAAGTTCTGAATTCGCTAGTGCACTAAGTTAATTATTATTTTATTGCGGATAGTACCAGACAATTGCGACCCATTTCATTTTCGGCTCATGTAATTGTTAGTTATGGATTAAGATCAATAGATTTGTGTTCCGACGCCTGTAGTATGGCTGCTGGTTACCTTACGTTGTTAGAACGTCGTGCTGAGAATGAGTTACATTTGTTCCACTTTCGTAATCATCCTGCTGGCAATGGATAGAGTGCAATGGCAACAAATCTGAATGTTTGATTTAATATGTTATTTTAACATAAAGTAGGAATTTTTTTGTTCTATATTTACTTGACGTTTCCATGATGTACTGAGTATAAAATTGCGTAGTAATACGTACACTTTGAAAAATAGAACTTTCCCGACTTATGGATCTCAACATAGTGTTAGTAAGTCTTGCATGTAGAGTAACTATTAAACCGAGCAATTAGTTCCCTTGTTTTAACTCATTACCTTGTTTTTTCCCCACCCGCCAATCGAAGAACGTCTTGCCACAAGGTGGGGCAGAAATTAGCCACCGCTGTAAAATGTTTTCTTTTTTTTTTTTCTCTTTGTTACTCCAACTCTTTGTGCCCACCTGTTTAAATCTGAACCTGTAGTAATGAAAATAAAGGGACGAGGGGGGGGGGGGGGCGAAACTATGTGGTAGGTAACAAGGTAAAAGAGAACAAATGTGGGAGGGGGGGTGTTAGGGCATGTATTTCAATGAGTATCAACTCAAAATTCTTGCTAATTCCAATAAAAAAACATTCAACCCCCACACGAGGGTTTGTAAGTTTCGAAAAAAAAAACTTAACTTCTGGCAATATTCCCTTCTGCCTTTAGGACATTTCACTTCAAAGGGAGATAATTACCTTAACACTTCAGCTTGTGCAGTCACGGGTACCTTTAGGTTTTCTTTACACTATATCTAGGTATTGTAGATTACCTTCCCTTGTGTGCAGTTCACTTCCCCCGCCACCAGTTCTCGTCAGGCGATAGTAATCTCGGAGTCCCTCCCCCTTAGGAATAATTGGAACGTTCCTGCGTCGTCCCAGAGAAGAAAGCACGCTGGAAGATCTCTATCTCAGGTGACCTTGTCCTCACGATTCTCTCCTACCCACAATCCCTCTGCGTTTCCAATTTCGGTCATAAATGTATCAATCTTCTAATAAAAAAACACGACATTGTGCTAGATTGTGATATTTCCTCTTTCTCTGTTGCTTGGGCTGCCCTCTTTTTTATTTTTTTTTATTCCGTTTCAACAGAACTCTCTAAATGTGTCGCATACTTATTAAAGTACTTATGTGTATATGTAAACAGGGTGTGTGGTTAAGGAGGGGTCGTGATTTGAAGCTCTATCTTGACGCTTAACGTCTTGTTACTTTGAAAGGAACACGCACCCACAAAGGTCTAGTCCCAGAGTGAATAGGACGAGAACATAAACAAAAACGTCTTCGCAAAGGAACTCTAAGCAGAACGAAAAGTCGCTGATCTTAGCTATCTTCTTCTTTTAAAAGAAAAAAAAACAGCACTAAGTTAGTAGCAAGTGCTTGTAACAATTGACAAATCTTTTTGGACGTCGAAAACAAATGTTTATCTCGCAAGCTATCATTATTAGCATTATTATTTTAAAAAAGATTACAAAGAAAATTTTGTTTTTACATAAGCTGTTAGGCGGCGGCCTCTGTGGGTCCGTTTGTTATTGTAAGCTTTGCCAGAGGAACATATATGTCTCATAGGTTACTACAGCGTTTTTTGTTTCTTACAAATGAAACTGACGGCATACGGAATAAATCGTCCAGTTGTTAGCGTTAATCTGTTCTATGCAACGAACACGAACGCCGATAAAGTCCTGTTTAAAAAATGGTTACAAATATTAGCATACAATCCTATATGCACCTTATTTAAAAAAAAATAAAATGCACGTTTTCGGTAAATTAGAAGTATCCCAAGTAAATGTAGACCTAATTGTATTGTTACATTACTTTGACGAGTAATGCTTCGGGTACAGACAAGATTCTACAAGGTTGATTGTGATTTTGAAGATGTGCTTTAAACGCTTTAAGCATTTAGTCCCTTTAAAGTGAATTACCAACCTTGAAACAAACAAACTGGATTAAATTATTTAGTCAGGGAAGTGCAGTGTACGGGCTGAATAGATTCTGATGTAAACATGGTTAAAAACAAGTTGGTTTAGCTCATTGTAATCACGAGTCCATCAAAATTGAGGAGAAATTGAGATCAATAGGGAAGAACAGCTGATGAAAGTGTTTGGAAAAATTGAAACCAGGAGACGAGTGACAGACTTGTAGTTTGGAAGTTAATTATATCTTGTTTAAATTGTTAAAGAAATTAAATATATATATATATATATATATATATATATATATATATATTTCACTAATTTCACATCTACATTAATGTTATAACTATACTTACTTCAATAAAAAGTTAAGTTTATTTTTTATTTCAAAAACAATTTTTTCAGGTTTCATACAAGTTCAGTAGCAGTAATAAAATAAGTATACGTCTAAGATGGTTGGACTAGTTGTCTGGAGTTACAACCTGACAAAGGGGTTCGGGGTGGAGTCCCGCCACCAGGCACTATTTCCAGTTGTTGTTTTTTAAATGCATTCTCTGAGGTATCCACAGTGCATTATCCTGCTAGTTAAAAAACCTAATCTGCTATTCTTACTTACTTAGGACTTAGATCCTCCAAAACCGTTCGGTGCATTGTGCGGCTAGCTGTCTCCACAAAAATCTGTTACTGGCAATGTCTCAAGCCTCTTCCCACCCGGTGTCCACTGCTCTGAAGTCCTCCATGAAAGTGTAGCGCAAAGTTATACTAGGATGTCCTGTTTGCGCTTTCATCGTAATGGCCTCTATGTCATCGTAACTCTAGGTATGCTTAATTTAGTTTGTCGGAAAACATGTCCCGCAAACCGCATGCGACGCTCTGTCACAACCTCAGTAAGTGGTCGACTCCCAGTTCGGCATGGGATTTCCTTGACTCTCTATAACTCACTCTTAAAATCCGTCTTAGCCATGTTTGTTGAGCCACATTTAGATTTTTTTTTAAATTTCGGCAGATGACTTCCATGCTATTCACTGCACTTTATTAATGGAGACCAGGTGCTGGTAGAAATGTGTAACCTCTTGGAATTTGGTGACTGTATTTTGCTTTAGATTTTATATCGAAAAGGGAAGTTTATCTTTAAAACCATCTGTTGGGGTGTTTTAAACAAAAATATTATTGGAGTTTGTTTTTCTTTCTTACAAACTCAAAACCCCTTTAACTATGCTCATAGAATTTGGTGACTGTAGTTTGCTTCAGAATAATATTGAAAAGCGTGTTTTCAGCCTCAAAACTATCTGTAGGGGGATTTTAAGCTCAAAACCAACTGAAGGGGTTTTAAACTTAAATCCCTCTGGAGTAGGGGCTTTAAACTCAAAACTCCCCTTGAAGGTGAAATTTACTTTTTATTTTAAATTAATGAGGTGTCTTTTTTTTAGCCATAAACCGCGCTGGAGGGGATTTTTAAACTCACAATCATCTGTAGTGATTTTGTCCTTAAAGTCCTCTGGAGGAGGGGGTTTAAACTGAAAACCATCCTTAGTTACGCTCATAAACTTGTATGTGTAATTTGCTTTGTTTTATATTGAACATGTGGTTTTTAGCTTCAAACCCCCACCTGATGTATGCTGTGTGAAGAGGGGTTTTATCGCTAAAACGTTTCAGAGAGGGGTTTAAAATCAAATCCCACTTAAGTATGCTCCTGGAATTTGCGGATTGTCGTTTGCATTATTTTTTGTTGTTTTAAAGAAGAGGGGGGTTTAACCACAAAACCCCTGGAAGGAGGTTTTAAAATCAAGAGCCCCCTTGGCAAGTGATGGTTTAATATTGACATCTTACATTAAACAAAATCAAAGCCAAAATCATTCACAAAATTTCGAGGGGGGGGGGGTTAGAACCCCAAGAATTCCACCCCCCACACCCTGGGTACGCCCATGGTTCAGTTGGACTAGCTCTCTGGAGCTACAACCTGACAAAGGTTCAGTTGAACTAGCTGTCTTGAACTACAACCTGACAAAGGTACATTTGGACTAACTGTCTTGAACTACAACCTATTAAAGGTTCAGTTGGACTAGCCGTCTTGAACTACAACCTAACAAAGGTTCAGTTGAACTAGCCGTCTTGAACTACAACCTAACTGGTCTAGCTGTCTGGAGCTACAACCCAACAACCGTGTCTCAACAGAAAGATGGGTTTATTATAAAAAAAGAAAAACCGTTGAACAATTCCAAACAGTCGATTGTCACTCCACAAGGGAAGATTTTGTGAAAGTTTTTCCGATAACAAGAGGAGGTGTGGGGGTCGAATTCAATACTAGAAGCAGCACAGGTGGCGGTGCAGAGATAAAGACCAACAGAGAGCGATTAGATTGTCATTTATGAACAGGAAGATAAACTCTATTATACCATGTCCAGGGATTACATTTGACAGTAAGATAAGATTCATTTATGCCCCCTTCTATTCTTATTGCGTCTTTAGAGATCCCTTATTGGACAGTCGTGAGTGAAAGGAGTTTAATCTTGACGTTTAGCTAAACCCTCGGCTACCCTTGGCACGCCACGCTCTCTCGTATCTTGTCCATTTATTAACTCAATCAGTTGAGTCGTATCCCCCCCCCCCTCTCCCCTACCCTCATTAACAGCAAAATAAGGTACAATACCAACACGTAAGTATTAGATCACATTTAAATAAGTGAGAATGCAAAGTCCTGATATGGTGATGTACACTACTTTATTGAATTGCAGTAGAAATGAAATCTTCCTACAGGGAAAAGTTCTAGACAAAAGAAGGAATCAGAGAAAGTAAGCGATGGGAAAACAATGTCAATGACAGGGACTTTAATCCTTGCAAAAGACAGAAGGAAATGGAGAGAGATGGGCAAAAGATCGTGAGTGTTGCCCCGGCGGTTCAGATGACAAAAGGACAGGTGGAGTTGAAGAATGAAACATTTGAGTAAGATTATTGGTACTGACACATATCTTCAGAAGTGATTGATTGATTGGCTGAATGATTGATTAATGACCAGATATAATAAGTATAGGATTCAATACATTTCGAGTAACATTAATATTCACGATTGATTTTTTTCATAAGAACATCTTTTTGTCTTTCATCTTTTTTTAATTGTATTTTTAAATGTCCACATCCTTCCATTAATATTTTTAAACGCCGCAGCCCTGACTTTAAAAAGGTGAATATCAGAAGCTCAGATTACAGGAAAATGCAGGGACCAGAACCCCACTTGGAGAGAGCAAGAGTCCCAGGCTGACGACAACGTTAGGAGTCTGCCAACGTAAAATTGTTGGTCTAGAAGGAGACACAATTCAACTTTCTTTTGAGAACCACTGATTTACCCTCTAACAATAATCAAACATTTGATCATAAACAAATGTTTTTATATCATAATCATATTTAAAGACGAACAATCTGTATACGATGACATTGAATTTGTACACTGACTCATACTAAAATGTAGAGCTATTTGAAAGTATTAAATGGAATCAATTATTGGATGTTTGATACGTCTGAACACCTGCTCAACTTCTGACTTGACTTAAATGTTCTACTTTGACTGTTTCAGCTATTACGTCACACATACACAGTACACTGCTCTCCTTAGGATAAGATCGTATAGCACTCTTCGTGAAACTCAGAATATTAAAGGAAAGAAATAGCTTTTAAAAAATAAATACATATAATACTATTTGTTGTCATATAGAAAGATTTACTTTTTATTATCTTATCTTATAAGTTACTGACTATTCAGCACAAACCGCCTCATGCTCAAGTGGTACTAGGAAAGAAAGAGCACTTATAAGAATTTGTTCTTGCACGGAATTCAAAATGTACCATTCATTAGTCGGCACATGTTGTTGTTTTTTTTTTTGTAATGTTTTGCATTTTGCTTTTCAAAATAAGACAAGCAAAATTAAAAAAAAAAACTTTAAAAAAAAATTATAGCTGATGTAAGGGAAAGAGCCTCAAAAATAGCTGATCTCAATACTGAAAAGAGTAAGCTCAGTTTTCTATGTAAAAAAAATTATATAATTGCCACTAATTGGTTATTTTTTAATGATTGTCACCGACTGTGAACAATTACGCACAATTTTAACTAGATCCAAGAGTGGGAAGTGGAAGAAAAGTGTGTACAATACTTGAAAATGGAAATAACTCCACAAATACAAGCATATCTCTCAAGAAGCATTTATTTCCTCTTTTCGTTACCAAACAAATAAATAATTACCAACAAATAATAAAATAATGGGAAAATTTTTGTATTGATTCATGTTTTTAGTTAGGTCCGATTCGAGACTGGGTGTGGTAAAAAGAAACATGCACAACAATTGCACCAGACAGAGTGATATGATATAAGCTTTGTGCACAACAAAAAAAAAAAAAAAAAGAAATCATTTCCTTCAATTTTATTAATGTAAATATTTGCTGTATAATATATACACTACATTCTAGTGTCTCATAATCACGGGTTTGTAAGTCTGCTCTAAAAATAGTAACAAGAGTACTTCAAAGGTAATCCAATTATAAGTAATCTCTACCGATAACCTTTTAAAATATTCATTTTTTTTAATTTAGAAGTTGCCAAAAAAGATGGAACTCTGTCAGATCCAAATGAGGTCACAAGACATAAAGAAATTCTTATATCTGAGATCCGTTAGACGCAGATGTTTCTTGAAGAGATAATGATGAGATGTTGGTGAAGTACTTGCCTATCATGTGATAAGCTGATATCATCTCATACTGACAGTGACTTGAGCTAAGTAACAATAACCCTTGGGAAAAAAATGTGCACATTAATTGTTTCATTTGTTCAAATATGTTTCAGATTAAAAACAAACAAACTAACAAACAATTTGAGGTACAGTCATAAATACAGAAATCTGGTCCACAGTAATTGGTTTCATGTGGTGAAAGACACGTTTGTATGCGTATAAAATGATCTTGAATTTTGAAAATAAATTGTTGTCCTCAAACAAGATCAATGTTCGCTAATAGAGTTTCCCTGAGCTATGGCCATCCTCTCGTCGCTTCAAATTTGTTTTCACCCAAACGTTCAAATAATAACAATAAAGCTTGTCTTTGAGTTAGAAGAGACCCCTGTGACATACATATTTTGCCTCATCTACCGCATGACCATTGTCCGACGGTGGTCAATTTAGATTCCCATTTCGTCGTCTACGTCTGTCCTCGGCAGTTATTATTCTTTCGCATTTAGTGTAAGGACTGGTATTGGCCTAAGCAAGCCAATTATTTTTTTTTAAATACTTTACGCAGGCCTGTATACAACTAACCCTAACCAGTAATATAAAAAGTCGTTTTAAATAAACAATGCCTCCCTTTTAAAGCTGCTAATAGATAAAAGTTTCTCATCAAAGTTTTGGATTTTAAAGCTTCGCTATTGCAAGTCCTCTTGACAGCAGTATATTTCAAACCTTTATCGGTGGCGCCCCCTTAAACAAAAAGAACTTATTTTGCACCTCCCCTTCCTTTAGCTAGCTAATAATTATAACCCAATTTTCAATGTTTGTTTTTGCACATATTTGATAGTCCGTTTAATTTATTTATTTTTTTTGGGTGGGGGAGGGGAAGGTTCTAGATGATTTTGAAATGTTTCGTGCAACAGAAAAGCCTCTTCCTGGAGATAGTATTCAAGAGGCGACAGTTTTCATCCATCCCATTTGGAATGTTGCCTGGTCGTTCATGTGGTCGTGTGGCCATGTGGTATGCGCTCTGAACGGTCGTCTCGATGATCTCGGTTTAGGGCCCGCAGTCATTTGCTGCAGTGCTGCGGGAGGTTTAGGCCAGGATGTAATAATCTTCAAGTCTGAAGGAACATCTGAAACATGGATAACAAACATCCAACAAAGAGTCGAGGGGAGGGGCTTGTTAGCAACAAACTACATGATACAGTGAAAACACAGTGAGCAACAAACAAAACAGTACAGTGAAATCACAGTGAGCAACAAACTAAACACTACAGTGAAAACACAATGAGCAACAAACTAAACAATACAGTGAAAACACAGTAAGCAACAAACTAAACACTACAGTGAAAACACAATGAGCAACAAACTAAACATTACAGTGAAAACACAATGAGCAACAAACTAAACAATACAGTGAAAACACAGTGAGCAACAAACTAAACAATACAATGAAAACACAGTGAGCAACAAACTAAACAGTACAGTGAAAACACAGTGAGCAACAAACTAAACAGTACAGTGAAAACCAGGCAATTGGAGAAAACGTTTTGAACTAGGACTGTCATGGTTAAAAAAAAACAGACAAAACTTGCGATAATATCAAAATATTGAGATTACATAAACTAAAAGGGCTTGTGTTTTATTAAAGTCTTTCCATTGTAATCTTAAACAAATACGCCTATCTAGTTCATATTACATACCGGTCTAGTAATCAATAGATTATTTGGACTATTAACATAATTTTATTAACAATACAAAATGGCCTTTGAATGAAACAACCTAAAATGGAAGTTCGAATTATAAGTCCAAAAAAGTCACAAGGTCATGTTCCACAGTTCCACATTTTCAACTCAGCTGACTAGGACACTATTCCTACATCATCGTCATCTTTTGTTTTTAAGTTAATCAACTCATTGAAAAGAACTGATACATTTGTAATAGGTTTTGCAGTTCGTTAAGAGGACATTGAGAGGCCAATCGAACATTCTCGAGACAGATAAGATGGCTTCTTTCCAGAAAGCTAAAATGAGCTCCAGCAGACACAGATTGGTCATCTGTCTCTTGTTCACCTCACTTGACACGACTCATTAGCAATCACCTGGTGATCTCTAGCAAGATAAGCAACTTTTGGGGTAATTAAAATCGTGGACTTAAAGTCAGAAACTTATCGATACTTAACATTATCAGGTTTACCTTATATGTGAGGTACAAGCCTACTTTAATGTTGCCACACTAAATATGATTAAATGAACCTTTGAAAAGGTCAAATTTTATAACAATTGTAGTGATTGTTGTTAGTAGCCCCCGAAAGGGGAAAAGTCGCTATTAGTGTAGTGTATCTGTCTGTCCGTTTGTCCGTCCGTACTGTTTTTATATCATTATCTAGAAAATATATTGAAAATCAGATAGCATGATAATTTAGATCTTTCAAAGTTCTGAAGCAACGGCTACTTCTTTCTTTCTGAAAGTGAAGAGATTTTTTGTTGAAATTAACAATGCAAACATTTTTTTTATAAAAATACATCATTTTACAACTATCCACTATTGATAATGAAACATATTAAAGCTATATTAATATTGGAGATAATTTTCAGCTTATTATCTATGCAAACGTTTATATTTTTATCTAAAATTAAATAATATTTTAAAAATGTAATGTAAAGTTTGTGTTTTCTTTCATACAGAAAAATAAAAGAATGTTTTTAGTATGTATATAAGTAGAGTGTAATTAAATATAGAAATTAATAAGAAATGTCTCTCAATATTAAAGAACAATATTGTACTATATGCATGATGTGTAATACTTAACCGCATAGAGAATCTCCTTCCCTGAGGCCTTCAATGACAGATTAGCCCTTTACAAAAACAATTAGATAATCCTTCCATAACATCAGTTGAATTACATATGAATATTAACAATGTGTTTGCTGATAGTGTGTAGTTCATTGTTTCTGATTTTCATGCCTTTTAACCTGCCTGAGCGGACCACTTCGTGGACCGATTTTCAGTTTGTGTTTCCACACAAACTATATTTGTAACCTTTTTTTTTAGCGGCCCCGAAAGGGGAAAAGACGCTATAAGTTTTGTGTGGCATGTCTGTCTGCCTGTTCGTCCGTCTCGTTTAGATCTCAGAAACTAGAAGAGAAAATGAAAATCGGGCATTATGCTATTTTAGATCATTCAAAGTTCTGATGCAATGGCTACTTTTTTCTTTTCCGAAAGTAAACCATCTAATTTTTAAAATTATATATGCAAGTAGATTTTTTTTTAAAAATTACACCACTTTTGAATAAAAAAATTCAGGGGAAGTAGGTCTTTTGAAATGGTCACAGGCTTCTTCAATAATAAATCAAGATTCATTCATAAATTCGCGCATTGGTAAAAGAAAAATTGCATCTAAGGTCACAATGGAAAAAGTATCAATGGATCATTATAAAATAGATTTTCCATTTATTAACAAAAACCCATGGAATAGAATACTGATTCAAATGTTTTTAAAAAGAATGTTAATACGAACTTCGTTTCAATTGTAAGTTTAGAAAAAACAACTACTTTTATAGCTTCATTATGTTAATGTTAGTGAGTTGGTATTAGGACTTCAAAGTGACAACATCGTATTACTGACAGGGACTCGGCTGTCGCCATTAGACATTAAACTTTGTTCAAGTTATTAAAGGATCTGAACTTGGTTCATCACTTGTGATTGTGATCTAGTGTTTGACTGGGGCACATCCAAGTCAAACTACACCGAGACTCCAACATTTTACGTCTCCTGGGTAAATTTTTCAAAGTCGACTCTGCTATCTGTGACTAATAGATGAACCTATTACCCAAGATCTACATGGATCTAGATCTAGCTATGCATAATTTATTAGCAACATTAGTAAATCAAACTTTACATGCACGAGAAGTTTTCGTTTGAAATCGCACTGGAACTGAAGGTTGCTCCTAATGACAATATCTCAAGCGTAGCAGTTGATCTTCGTATCAAGTCTTCTTTATTACTCTATTTAGTTGCCCATTGGTTTTGAACTAAATTTTGAGTTGTGCCACTGTGAGAGAATGAAAGTAAAATACTTCCTCCATCATGAGTTTATTTTGGCTAGAAACAGAAGAGCTCGGAAAATTTGACTCTGTGGGGCTAAAATGTATCACAGAACTCTCGTAGAGATTTAAAACAAAACAAAAACATTGCTTTCCAACACTTTCTTTATTTTGTACACCGGATACACCAAAAAGCTTGCGATTTCAAGTTATTTCGCCAAAAGAGGGTCAATGTATGTAGTGTAAAGTTTGCACAATGCCCACTGTTCTAAGAAAAGTGGCGACAATGGAAATAGATCTTCATCAGACAACAGATTTTAAGATTTGATCACACTCTTGGAAGTGCTGCATTACTGTTTTGGAAATTTATTCTGTTTATCTTTCTAGACTAGACTAGAAAAGACTAGACTAGACAAGACTAGACTAGACAGATATATATATATATATATATATATATATATATATATATATATATATATATATATATATATATATATATATAGAGAGAGAGAGAGAGAGAGAGAGAGAGATAGATAGATAGATAGATAGATAGATAGATAGATAGATAGATAGATAGATAGATAGATAGATAGATAGATAGATAGATAGATAGACCTTTCGTTATTGTCCGTATAAATTGAATTGTAACAATATTTCATTCCCCCCATTTCTGACCACCCTCAACCCCCCGCCACTTGCAGTTAGCCTCCCCTCAGATATTGATGATAGTGTTGAAGTCATCACGACCGCAGAAAATTGTGAAAATATCAACAAAGAATGATAGTTGATAGTTGATAGTACTTTACCCAACATCAAGTCAACACGAGTTCTCTGCCTTGTTTCCTTTGTTTCCTCAGACAGGTGAAGACAACTCTATCAAGCACGTATAACGCTGACAACAAGTTAATTATCTCTTGAAAAAAAAATGCAATATTTACATTTGATTTTGTTCTCTCCCTTTTATCTCATAATTTAAAAATAACCTTCGTGAGGAGGCACTGTTCTGATCACTTGAGTTTTTCTCTTCCAAAGAACTCTCTCACAGGTGTTTGGGCCAGAAAGGTGACTATTGACATCATGACATGAGATGATGGCGTAATATTAATCTAAATTCAAATTTCGGACACTTATTTTGGGGTCCCCACTTGTCAAAAGGATTTTCAAATTTAGACCCCTCCATTTCCACCCCCACTCCAGCTACGCCACTGTATATCACATTGATAGCGGGGTGGTTCCGTGATAAAGATTTGGATTTCGACGCCTCTTAGTCCAAACGATTCTAATGAGTACTAAACAGTAAATGCGGTTGGTTGTTGTGTTGGCCACATGACACCCTCGTTAATCGTTAGCCATAGAAAAGATGACCTTTACATCATCTGACCATAGATCGCAAAATTCTGAAAGGAGAATTTTACTTTTATTATTCTGTCTTAGTGGAAGGACACACATTAAAATTTAATTGCAGCATAATAAGCAGTATTCAGCATGACACCTTTTTAAACTAGGACGTTGCTATAACCTGAGTTCCAAGCCATTGTCACTCTCACCACTGCGTCCAGAAAAACTAAGTTAATAATAAAAGCACAAACTCACCAACTCAAAATTTCAATTTTGAACGCACACACACAAACATAACGCATTCAATGTTTCATGCGCTGGTGCTCTATATAGAAAGGGCGTTATGGAATTTAAAGTCCCTCATATAAAAGGTAACATCTGTATGTACGTAGCTATCGATAGCAGGCGTGCCCCCCCCCCTACTAGAATAGAAAACGGTCTTTCTAGTTGACCATTGGTGGCTTTACTTTAACGTCTAGGAAATCAAAACAAGTTTCTCTTTCAAAAACAGAATAGCCTTTGTGGAGATATTAGGCTTGAGGTCACTTCAAATAAACTAGAAATAATTCCCTCCACGCCTCCAATGTTTTTCATCTTTGTGTGATCTTTAAATAAAAAAAGAAGTTCTGGACAGACGAGGCAGTCCCTGTGGCTGGATTTGTATCGGTAAGGGTCAGAAGAGGCTAAATGAATTGTACGAAGCAGTCTTTCAGTTGCTATCGCTAACCTTCTTAATCCGATAGTCGCCCTTTGTCACCTGCAGGGCGGAAGGGTGGAGAGAGAGAAGGATAACTTAACCAGATGCACAAGAGTACTGCCCCCTTCCTCTATTCCCCCCCTTCCCCCATTTTTTTTCTTCATCTCTATCTAGGCTCTTGAAGAGAGAGAGGACGGGTCCCGAGAAAGGAGTCAAGAGAGAGAGAATAGTGGTCTAGAGGCTATCTGTCGTCACCAAGGCATGCTTTTATTAAATACGTGGGCGTCCGCCCCCTTTTTTTTTCTATTTCAGGGGGAACCGTCTATTTCTCATCTCAGACCCTCCAAGTCAAGATGGAAGAATGCACTGGGGCTTGCTTTCTGGAACTCTCAATGGCTACTTGAGTTGGTAGCTAAATGCTTTTGGAAAGAAAAAAATATCGTGAGAAAGAAAACTTGAATAAGATTGTTTTGAAATTTTGTTTAAAATGTGTACTTTTTTTGGTGGGGGTTAAAGTTAGTTATTTGAATACAACATTGTTGCAAGTGGGTGAGACAAATGGTTGTTGATTCACTCAAATATTGGACTATGGCCGTACTTTCTCAGTGATTTTTATGTCAGCATTTAGGCCTACGTGTGTGTGTGCCTGGATAAAGGGATACTTAAAATGGAGATTTTTTAAAATATAAATTAGATGACTTTTTCAAAGTTATATGTCAAAGTCTATAGTCTATCGGCGCCAATTCTAGCACTAAAATCTTCCCCCACCCTAGCTACGCCACTGCTAATCGGTTATTTTTTTAAATCTTGTGTTGCCATGTAAAAGAAATAAATGTGCAAAATTTCAGCTTGATCCGAGCGAGATGGGATGTGGGAGAAATAACGTGTAAAACATTTGACCAGACAGAGTGAGTTGATAGAAGCTTTGTAAAAGTTGGGAAATTCTACCAGAATAGTTGTGTAAAGCTTGTCCTTATAGTTTCTTTTTCCCAAGTTTTAAGAAATAGAACCTTCTTTCTGTCAACTACATTTTAAAATGACAAAAAAAAATGTGTGAAGTGGTCAATAATTTATGGCTAAAATTCAAAGGCTACTCTGACAATGGACTGATACGTTTTCATGTAAAACAAGGTTACAAAGACAAAGACAGTGTGTGAAACAACAAACTTAAAATCGGCCCCGAAGTGGTCCACCCAGGCAGGTATAAAGGAATGAATGAAGGAATGAAATTATATCAAAGGCAAATGACAGAGAAAAATGGAAAAAGAAGGTTGACAGATCTTGTGTGGTGCCCCAAAAAGTAGCCGTTGCATCAGAACTTTGAATGGATTAAAATATCATGATGTCGGATTTTCAATATCTTTTCAAGTTTACGAGGTCTCAACCGGACGGACGGACGGACGGACCGACAGACAGACCTCAGAAAACTAAAAGCGCTAAAAATTAAATTGATGTACCACTCACACTGTAATTTGTTTCTGCAAAAGTTTTTTGATGATCCTCATCAGTTATGTTTCAACAACATTGCAATATTTTTTAAAACAAGTTACAAAGACAGTATGTGTAAAAACACAAACTCAAAATCGGGCCCGAAGTGGTCCACCAAGGCAGGTAAAAAGACAGATTTCAATATTGGTAGAAAGTACATCAGAATGAAATTCTGTCAAAGAAAATGACAGAGAAGAATGGAGAAAGAAGGTTGACAGATCTTGTGTGGTGCCCCAGCGGTCCAGCAGACCTAAGAATAGGTGAAAGTGAATAGGAAGTAAGATGTGAACCTGACCTAACTGATGTCTTATAATGAGTATCTAATTGATCTATTTGTTTTGTAAAGGGTCAATCTCTGATTCGAATTCTCACGAAAAAAGCATTTCGTTAGAAAAAAAAATTCCTTAAGTTACGTGTCATAATAGTAGCTTAGTACGCTGCAGTTCAAGCGACAATATGAAAAACTACTTATTACATGTTATTTAAAATTATGTTCCACTTATATGCATAATAAATAGATTTTTTCTCTTTAAAAAGAATTTAAAAAAATTTTTTTTTATATGTAGTAGTAAGTATGACAGAACTTATTTAACTTAGCAATACAAATGTAACACAAAATTTTTTTTAGACAAAAATGTAAAGCCGTATGTGAGTGTGTGTCCCAGCTAAAAGCCTCCCATGTTTGTTACTATTAAAAGTGAATAGTGGTGTATTTTTATGAAAAAAAAAATGCTTGCATAAGTGATTTTAAAAATAAGATTTTTCGCATTCAGAAAAGAAAAAAGTAGCCGTTACATCAGAACTTTGAATGGTCTAAAATATTGTGATGTTTGATTTTTACTTTCTTTTGTAGTTTACGAGATCTAAACGGGACGGACGGACGGACAGACATTCAACACAAAACTAATAGCGTCTTTTCTCCTTTTGGGAGCCGCTAAAAAAAACTTTATAACCAAATCTAGTGGTAAAACCTAGTGAAACAATTAGCTGCTTCACACACAAAACAATGTGTTCCTAATACTCCTAAATTCTAAGTCTTCATCTCTTTAGGCCTTAAAGTGTAGAGCGTTTCACGTCTAGGACACAACACGCTTGTAACACGAGACATGAAGCCATCAAATTCCTCAGGATACCATGCGGCATTCACTTTTAAAACATCACATTTAAAAAAAAACTGTAGTCATAAAAATATTATTTTTTTCTAGTAGGGTCTACGTTTTCGCCTGCTGTATTGAATTAGTGCCAGCGTGGCCTCCGGATAAATTTACCTTAAGTCTGCCACACGATCTTCAGACCTGCGAAATACCAAGGGAGGTAAGGACTTGTCCGTCTGCTTCCACGCGTCACACCTCTGTGTCTAAGCTTTCCCCTTGGACGATCAATGCATCATATCTTCATTGTCAAGGGAGAGAAGACATATTAGAAAGAATATAGGAGAAACATATTAAAATGCTGGGACGGACGGACAGACGGGCCACACAAAACTAATAGCGTCTTTTCCCCTTTCGGGGCCGCTAAAAATAATATTAAGTAATCGTTCCGTAGATTCCTATTTAATCTTATATATTACAGACGTTACTTCAAAACAGAAAGTTACTGCGTCCTAATCATTTCCTGTGTAAAACTACCCATGTATGTTAATCTATGGCTTTACATTCTGCTAGGTCGTCGGTTTTCTTAGCTGGCTAAGGATATTTATTCCATTCTCTAATGGCACTAAGGAAGAAAGGTCACTTATATGAATTCGTTCTACCTCCTCCTTACATTCCATTGGCCAGCTAAACCTAGTATATATTACGTTGAATTGGACCAACTCGTAAATTCGATTACCAGTATAACTTATTTCCTCCCTCCCAACACAACAACCACCACGCCACACCACACCACACCACACACACTCTCTCACACACACACACACACACACATATATATAACGCCTTAAAAAATAGTCCTACATACATTCTTCGACTTTTCTTCAGTTTTATCAAAATATTTAAGAGGCTCTCTGACGTTTTAATACATCCTCATTTTTTTAAAGCAAGTGTTGAAAATCAGTTTAGGATTGGGATTATAAATAGTGTTTCAATTGATATGCAGATTGAATTATTTAAAGTAAAGTGTGCGAAAAAACGCTATTTTAAAAATACTATTTAAAAAAATTTTCGCTCGAGAATTTATTACAATTTTTAGTTTTAGTTTCTAGGACTCTAGATCTAATCAATTATTATAAACTACAGAAGTTTCTTGTAACAGCAGATAGTCGTAATAAAATAGTAATTTAGAAGCCAGATTTCTGTCTATTTCTAGTAGAATTAAAATTAGTCCTATAAGCTGGAGCAAACCGGAAGTGCTCATTTTGTTCTATATTTTTCTAATAAAGAAAAATATTATTTCAAAATTGCGACTAAAGAATTGTTTTTGAATAATTTAACCGCTGCGAATTTGGATCGTGAAAGGTGCTTTGTTGTCCTAGGCACACGGAAAATAACTGGTTACATTTTCGCATTTTTAAAAATTTTTTTTGCACGGCAAGTGGGAAAATTTTGATAAGTGAATTAATCCATTGAGTTTATATATATTTCATGGGCGTAGCCAGGATTTTTGTCTGGAGGGGGGTTGGGAGGATTTTTACTCCCCTCTAGCGCTATATATCTATATATATGTATGTATGTATGTATGTATGTATGTATGTATGTATGTATGTATGTATGTATGTATGTATGTATGTGTGTATGTGTATATATAATTTATTTTTATTACATTCTGACTTTTCATCTTCATTCTTTCGGAAGACATTTATTATACCCTGGAATAAGTTCTTCTTTGTGTTAGTGGAAAATTTGTAGACTCCCGCCTTTGACAGTAATGGGATCTGTGAGCTTCCCCCAGCGAAGCCCCGCCGCCAAGCACTATTTCCGGTATTGAAAGCCTGAAAAAAATGCATATTCTGAGGTATCAACAGTGCATTATTCTGCTATTAAAAAGTTTAATTTCAAAACATGTGCTATTCTTACTGACTTAGATCCTCCCGCGCCGTTCGGCTCATTGGGCGGCAAGCTGTTTCCACAAAAATCTGTCACTGGCAGTCTGGCAATGTCTGAAGCCTCTTCCCACCTGCTCTGATGACTTCTATGAAATTGTGGGTGATGTTGTACTATGATGTTCCTGTTTTCGCTTTCCTCGTAATGGCCTCAATGTCATTGTAATTCTTATTATGCATAATTCATTTTGTCGGAGAACATGTCCCGCAAACCTCATGTGACGCTCTGTCACAACCTTACCAAAGGGTCGACTCCCAGTTCGGCATAGCATTTCCTTGATTGAGACCCGATCCCTATAACTGATTCCTAAAATCCGTCTTAGCCATCTTTAAATTCATAGAATTTGGTGAGTGTAGTTTGCTATAGAATAATATTGCAGAGAGGGGTTTTCAACCTCAAAACTCTCTGTATAGGGATTTTAAACTCAAAAACATCTGGAGTGGTTTTAATCTAAACAAAAAGCCATCTGGAGGAGGATGTTTAAACTCAAAACTCATTTTGGCTTGGCTAAGCTCAAAGAAATTTAGTGTGTAATTTACATTTTTGTATATTGAAGAGGGGTTCAAACATTAAGAGCCTCTTTGGCTACATTCATAGCATTTTGAGTGTGTAATTTGCTTTTTTTTTAAAGAAGAGGTATTTCTTCGCTTCAAACCCCGCTGAAGGGGGGTTTAAACTTAAAACCCCTTTGGTTACTCTCAAAGATTTTTGAGTGTGAAATTTGCTTTTTTTATATTGAAGAGGGTGTTTTATAGTAAATTTCAGAGGGGGGTTTAAAATCAAAATCTTCTTTAGCTATGTTCTTGGAATTTGGGGATTGTTGTTTGCATGATGTTTTGTTTTGCTTTGTTTTATAGAAGACGAAGTTTAACTGCAAAACCCCCTGGTAGGGGCTTTAAACTCAAAAACACCTTGGCTGCACTGGGGCAAGTGATGGTTTAGTATTAAAATCTCACCTAAATAAACAAAATCAAAGCAAAAAATCAGTCACTAAAGTCCGACTCCCCCCCCCCCCCCCGTTGGGGGGGGGGAAGAATTTCATTTCGGGGGGGGGGGGGGGGAGGGGTTAAACTCCCCCTTGCTACGATTCTCTCTCTCTCTCTCTCTATGTATATATATATATATATATATATATATATGTGTGTGTGTGTGTATTAAGATTGCAATGGCATATTTAAAAAGAAATACTCCTTTGAGTGTTTAATGGACATTAATCTTTGGGAACAATTATATTTGGTAACTTAATATTCTGTATGGGGGACGAACGTATGCCAAAAGCATTCTTTTGGGTGAGCTGAAAGGTAGTCGACGTAACAGAGGTGCCACACGGAAACGCTTTAAAGACCAGCTTTGGCGCCAGCTTACCTTAGCTAACACAGAAGAGATAGCAGGTGACTTCAGAACGAGACAGATGGAGGTCACTCACAAAGGCCGTGGGATACACATTTGAGACCAAAAGAAAATCCGCTGCCCAGGAGAGACGTGGTCGGCGAAAAGAAAATCTAAATCGATTACCGGCGGACAATGGTTATGCTCTGCTCTGGATGTTGCAAAATATGTAGGTTGCAGATGGGGCTGCATAGCCACCGGAAATACTGCACTCTTCATAAATCTTCGGACTCGAAAACAAGCCTAATTATTATTGTTATACTTTCAACCGAGCAATTATTGTATGTATATATATTTATATATAAATTTTATTTCGAAAACAACTTTAACTCAAGGTAAATGTATATAAATAAGAAATAAATTCTCAACTTATTGGCCACATTGCGTAAACTCGACCGTTATAATGGTTTAAACATGTTTCATTATTGTAAAATTAATTCTGGCTAGAGATCTTTTTTATGAATGAAAGGGTTTCGAATGACATCAAAGGAAATTAACTTTACACCGCTTGCGTCACTAGGCCTACAACAAGAAAGGGAAAAAAAACTTGACACCACTCACGTCATTAGGCTTTTCACAGCATTACACTAAAATATTTCTTTACAAACAATAACAAGTTTTAAAGAATCAGTTGGTCTAATGAAACATTTGCGCACCGTCTTATTGTAGACTCTATTAGCCTTTTCCCCAAAGCCAACTTCACAGCTCTCTGCAATTAGAGCGTAAACTATCTGAATGGTATGCAAAATATAATAACCATTAATTTTTTCTTCTATAATAAGTCAATGTACATAAGTGTTGGTTAGATTGGTACTTCTTGAACAGAAGCAAAATTACAATGCTCGTATATATCTAGTTCAAAGTGCGAAACTAAAATAAAAGTAGACAAACATATAGTTAGTAGATTTTGGAGGAAAAATTTTTAATTTATCTAGTTGACATTGCCCAAGTACAAATTAAAAGCGACTTATATTTATGAATTGCATATTAATACCGGTACTAAGATTGTGAATACCCATTTTATAGGACAACTTTTATGCTTATAGCTTGCTCAGTCTCATAGCGTTATGATTCTGTCCTACATGTGGGCCACTTGAGGAAGACAATGCAATTTCTATCCAAATCGTGATGTACAGTGACAATTAGAACTAACAGAACCTTAAAGCAACTCATTCAGGTGGGAAGTCGTTTGCCGATCGCTCGACCAGTTTCATCATAACTAAAATGTTTCCAAAATGAGTTTGTGTAAATATCTTTCCCAAATCATTCCGCCGAGCAAGGCTGGTAAAAAATAAAAAGTTTTTCCTTTCAGACCTTGTGATCTATGAGGCAGATGATGTTAAGCTCATCAATTTATTTTGTCTAATTTGGTTGAACTTTTCTAACTGAATGACAAAAACGTGAACATAAAAACAAAAACAAGAAATAGAGATGAAACAAAATGTGAGTTGAGAGATTAGCGTCTCAGAGTTCACTTGAAAATGTTCGGGACTCATTTTGTCTAGTGACAGCGGACGGATTCCTATAATTACCACATGAAATGTTCTGAATCATCAACACTCTTGATTAACTCATTTTACTGGCGTTCGCCTTTGCTCTTTGAAATCAGTTTTTACCCCCGCTTTAGCCTAGTCATCACTACGCAGGACACAGCGAAAGGGTTCGCAACAATATTTATAAACCTCACAAAAAGCACGTCACCCCTATTGGAGAATTTGCAGCCAACAATGGATTTCCATAAATATATATTTAAACGAAAAAAGAACCGCCCATTTAAGAAATATGCAATTCTTGGATGAAGCAGCGGCAGTGGCACGTACACAGGAGGAGCTTCAGTCACCATTGTCCCGCTTCTCTTAGACTTACAAAGAGAAGAGGCTAACAATAAGCAGGAAGACAACAAACGTGATGAGACCACCTGCTACAACAACATTCTTCATCCTCAAACACGCTAGTAGCAGTGCATGGGTTCTGATACCTGGGAGCCACAATTCAAGATGACCTGGCTCTAGAAAAGAAGATTAAAAAACAAAGCCCATAGGTAAGGATGCATTGACCTTCGCTAGACTCGGGTCAATTTTTTTTTAAAACTACAATGACCTAAAATGGAGGTCTATAAGTCATGCGTTTTCAGTACGCCTCTGTACGGCAGCGAATCATAGACTACCTATGGAAAGTAAGAGAGAAAACTAGATTAATTTCACGTGCGCTGCCTCCTGAGGAGCTGAATAATCACATGGCTAAAATGAAAGAGTGTGTAACATTGCGACATATGCTCGAACAGGCCTTCCCAGCCTCTTTACAATCTTCAGATAACGCACTAGCGGATCCAGAACTTTGGAGGGGGGGGGGGGGGCTATTTTTTTCCAAACCCTAACCCTAACGCCAAGTAACCTAACCCTATGCATAAACGTGCGTACAGCACACACACACACACACACACACACACATATATATATATATGTGAGTATTTAAAAAAAGCAGCATTTCTCAACATTCGGCGAAAAAAACAACAACTAGGGCAGCGCTATAAGGTTTCCTAGTGCGCCATAAGCGTTTTCTTGCATTCTTCACTGCAGAAATGCATTCTCCTAACATCTACAGCTCATTATTCATCAATGGGGTATTGGGCGACACCAAAATCGTTTTCTTGCTTACTTCACAGAAGAAACGCGTTCTCCTGACATAAAGCTCAAAATTCATACTATTAAAAAAGGACTCTTTGGATAATGTTGTATTTGCAAAATATTCTAATATGAATTTATAGGCCCTTAATACATTGCAAATAAAACCGATTTGTTCCTTGAAAAGATAAGATACCCCACATATTTAGATTTTGTCTTTGAGGATTGCCGCCGAAAATAAAAAATTATTCGATAAATAATATTCAATAACATTATAGTCTAAATTGTGAATTATAGTCCCAAATTTCTTTAACTAGAAAATATCAGATTGAGTAAAGGTTGGGAAAATATTATTAATGCGGTTTAGAACTCATCTCAATCATGACTCTTATACTGAAAAATTTCGTTTGAATTCTAACTTTTCCAATGCAAAGTCTTTCTTAAAATAATATTCATAAATTCATGTGAAATTATATAAACTCTGTCTGGAAAGGAGAGGGTCGGTGGAATGACAATGATTATTCCTCGCTCCTTTTTATAATTCTGCAAATGATTGCATTTTGGGATTAAAGAATAGGTTTTGGGCGACTCGATATAAGAATCTAATTTATTGCATATATAAATTATATTAGTGACAAATTTGTTTTTTAATTTTGTAATTTCTTAACTATAATACAAAAAGAAAAAGTATTGGTTTGTCCGATAGGGGAAAGGCGATTGCATGTATCGCCTCTTCCACTTGGTACAATCATTTTTAGCGGCCCCCGTAAGGGGAAAAAACCGCTATTAGGTTTGTGCAAAATGTCGTCTGTCCGTCTGTCACACTCAGATCTCGAAACTAGAAGAGATATGAAAAATATTATTTCACCATTAAATGCGGCTTGAAAAGTTTAGGTGCAACGGCTACTTTTGGTTTTCTAAAAGCAAACCGTTTAATTTATAAAATTAATTATGCAAGCAATTTTTTCATAAAAATACACCAATTCTAAAACTATTACGTATATGTAAGGGAGGCAATGTTACAATATGCTAACGATAAACACTCTACTGTGTATTTTCAGTATATCCAAGTCAAATATATTTATAAAATGTTCAAGAAATGTTTACAACAAATATAAATAAAAGTTAAAGGTGTTTTTTCTGGTCAACTAGCTGCTAAAAATAAAAGAAAACATTTCTGTTTGTTTATAAAGGCTAATAATGCACTTTGTATGTAAATATCAAGCACATTTTTTGAAATTGACTTTTTATGCAGCGACTTTCGTGCAGTAGCGTAACGTCGCAACATGCAACGGACCGAAACCAATTCCTTAAACTTTTTTTAAAAAATCAGATTTTATTCTTTTTTTTGTTTAGTGCCCCCATGCGAATAAAAGAAGCTTATTTTTGTGCGTTTTGTCTGTTGGTCGGTCTATCCGTCACGATTAGATTAACAAATAACACTAAAGGCTATTGTAAATCTGATTTAACCTTTAATTTTTCATTCAGGAATATTGCAATAGTTTTAAGTATCTATATAAGATTGTTCCGGATGTTTTGTGAAAAACAAATCAATGCTAGCGAATATTTGTTTGCTCTTCTAACTTATATTAGATTTTATTTCAATGCTTAAACGTTGCAAGAAACACATGACTTTTAATATATTATTCCGGTTTTTTTAAATGTAAATAGCATATAAATGCTAAAAAAATATATCTATACTGATTTATATTTCATTAACTATAAAGTTGTTCCGGATATTGTTTTATAAAAAATAAATTATGTCAAATAATTGTTTGAAATCGCATAATTGACTAATATTACACTTATATTCATTGACTCTACGTCACTATAGTTAATTTATCAATATCAATTGTTCCGAATTTTTAACTTAAAACAAATTTATGTCAAATGACTTTATTTATTTTTTAAAAATATCGACAATAGGTTGTTCAGGATTTTAAAATAAGAAACTTACTAGAAACGATTATTGAAAATCACTTTTTATAGTCGTCTAGCGCAAAGCCAGTATCAAGGTGTAATCTACTTTGGCCCCCCCTCCTTTTTGACTCTGACCACAAGCGCGAACTCACTGGACTTTCAACTCGCTCCTTCGCGCGGTGTCTATCCCCCGGAAATGCCGTCACGGTCAAGCGAGCATCTCTCTATCGAAGACACCAGATAGTCTAGACCACCTTTGCACTTATCTCCCGCCACTAACGCCCCCCTCTCCCTCCACATGTTTATGGACACAACTTCACCGTCCGACTTCATTCTCGCTGGAGAGCTGACAGAGAGCACATCTATCTCTTGCTTGAGCTCTGGACTATTTTCATTCCCTTATTTCACTTTGGATTGGTAGTATGTTACTTAGCAAAGTGCTAAAGAACCATTTTACCTCGTAATGTATATATATATATTTGTAGTATGTTACTTAGTAAAGTGCTTGAGAACCATTTTACCTAGTAATGTATATATATATATTTGTGCATTATTTGTGTACATATTTGTGCATTCTTATCATGGATAATGTAAGTAGATTACTGTATACTTATATTTTATATCATGACTTTTGTGGCTAAATGTTCAAGCCATCTGGACTAGAATTTATAAACAATTCTTACCAGATGTATTTAGCTCTTTAACCATTATCAATTTAACTCTAATGTATTAGCGCTCAGCACGAGGCTTCTATATATTAATTTATTATCATTGATTAATTCCTGGCAGGGAATTATCAAAACATTTCTGTAACCATGTCTTATTACTGAGTAAGTATTTACTTATGCTCTATGTTTACTTATAGGAGAGCATGGGCGAGTATCAGACGTTGATCTCCCCTTCCCATTTCATCTCATTTATCTAAGCCGTGTATGTACTTGCTATTCACCGTGACTGGTGAACATCATCACTTGAATTACTTATCATGTATCACTTATTACTGTTTGTTATTTCTCTTTATGGGAGTTCCCATTATCACTGTTTTGTCACTTGTTAAGACACTAAATTCATTTGTTAGGTCTCTTTGATAATTATGAAACTAGCTTATAGTTTCTCTACATCAGTCTAAAGATGTCTTTCACGGAAAGGCATCTACCTCCCAGTGTTATCATTATGGCTAAACCGACGTATACATCATATCGTTGCAGCTTTTATCTATAGGCTACATCCGCCTGAAATCTTAGCAACCTATAGCTGATACCAGATTTGCTGGCACCAGATCTGTAGACATCAGTCCTACTCATCCTTTAAGAGTCCAAGTAACAGCGCTAGCCACAGACTCGTCACTGGCTTAACTGAATGTTAGACGCAGCTTAGCTCTGCAACCATACAACGTTGGACTGCACCCGGAGCCTGGATCCACTACGCCAGCCCACCAGCAGACAGCATCAGTACCAGCCACACCCGTCTCATCAGTGCAGCACCGGACCAAAGCTAAGGAACCAGTCTAATGACACTCAGACCACTTGGTTCTCACATCTAATGATGATAGACTTATACAAGTAAATACGCTAGATCCCATCCTAGCAACTGTACAGCATTTCACCTTTTTATTATCTTATTTTGTATAATAAACTGTACGTAAGTTTACATCATAGTATTTGTTGCCTGCATTATAACGCTGTGCTTGTAGATTATATGTGCAAGTGTGAGTTCTCAAACTATAAAATCCCCTAGACACCCAAAACGGCCAAATTTCAATCCAACTTGTCACATAAATTACGAAAATTGGTTGTTCCGTATTTTTTATGAAAAATATTTTAACTCTATTTATGTAATATTGCACTTCTCTCTTACACTACATTTAACTTTCTAACTAAAACGTTAGGAAATCTAATTATGGTTAATAGGGAAACAACTTCCTAGCACCAAAGTATGGTTTGAAAATTTCTCCATAAGACTATGGTACATCTAATTTTCATAACAGACCATCCCACAAATTTAATTAACGTTAGGTGAAAAATCTGGAACTTTTATTTTCTCTCACTATAAATACATAAACATCCGGAACAATCTATTATAGAAACTTAAAACTAATGCGATGTTTCGAAAGGGAAATTAAATTTAAATAAGATTTTCAATAACTTTTAGTCTTTTTTTTTTCTCGCTATTAACATGACGGACAGACAGACTGACAGACAAAAAAAGCGTCTTTAATCCTTTTATATATATGTTATATACATATTTAGTCTAACTAGCCCATCATATGAAATGCTAAAAGAACTCACTCGGTGCACCAATGTCTATGAACACTTGACAAGCTGCTCGTATAGATGACATTTTTTAGTCTAACTAGAACGTGTGACGTAATGGAATTTTTTCCTTTGACGTCATATGGAGTTAATTCTTTAAATGAAATGCTAAAAGAACTCACTCGGTGCACCAATGTCTATGAACACTCGACAAGCTCTCGTTTAGACAATATTTTTAAATCTAACTAAGCCGTGTGACGTATTGGATTTTTTTCCTTTGACGTCATATGGAATAAATTCTTTAAATGCTAAAACAACTCGGTAGAGTAATGTTTTTTAACCTCGTAATGTGACTCGCATTTTAAAAAGACATAATAGCTAGATTTAGATCTAATCTAGATTTTTTATACTAGATCTAGATTTTTTTTTACACTAGAGCTAGATTTTTAAAACTAGATTTAGATTTAAGTTCTAATTAAAATCATTGTAGAATCTAGATCTAGAATTTCTTGATCTAGTTTAGAATGCTTATTGTTTTACATGTTTCGGATGTTCCTTCAGAGTTGTAGTCCAAACCTTCCGCAGGACGACGGGGGATGGGAGCGGGCAGGGTTTTAACCTGGGACCATCAATGAATCCAAACGACAGTCCAGCGAGCAAACCGCACTACCAGATAGCCATGATTTAGACAATATCAAGATCTATAATTTTAGTTTCTAGACTTAAAGTGTAGATTTTTATTTGTAAAGTCTAGATTGTCAATATGTCCTTATTGCAATGTTATAAAATACTAAACTTATGTACTATTTAAAAATTTAATATTACGATTAGTCTATTAATTGATTATCTGTGTGTTTTTTTTTTACATAAATCTTATCTAAATTACATCTACATTATCCCAAATTTATATTTTATATCTAGATCTAGTAGATATAGATATTGAGAGTGCTAAATTAGAAGTTTAATTTAGGTAGATCTA
This sequence comes from Biomphalaria pfeifferi, assembly GCA_030265305.1. Taxonomy (NCBI): domain Eukaryota; kingdom Metazoa; phylum Mollusca; class Gastropoda; family Planorbidae; genus Biomphalaria; species Biomphalaria pfeifferi. Next base: position 158,821 of record JASAOG010000318.1, on the reverse strand, counting down.
CATCCTTATTCTAGTTCCATTGAAATGAAAATGCGAAAGATTATCTAAAACCGCTCTTCTGGCATATTGTACATATTTGGTAGTTGTCATTCTGTAATGTGTAGGTATATTAACGATAATAGGTTATTAGTTTGTAACCAGTTTGTCATTAGGTTAAGAGCAATGCCTGGTCCTTGCGAATATGCGGATCCGACAGGGATCCGTCTCCCACGGGGGCCGCCTCTGAGTTTGTGTGGCAACACAAACTCTCTTTGTAATTTTGTTCATTTTATATTTACTAATCATAAAATTTAATATTAGAGTGTTGTATGACATTATATACAATGGTTTCACATATCAATACGTAGTCTATACTATATAGATATTCAACTAATTTTGTTCACAAACTATGATTTCTCCATAATAATAGGACCGCCCCCCCACTCAGAGGGATAGAGTGGGGAGGGAAGTACATGCAATCGCCCCCCCCCCCCCCACCCAACGCACCGAATTGGCTAAGATACCAGAAGGGGAGAGACATTATATAAAATGCATATATTAATTCAACTAATTTTGTTCAAAAACTATGATTTCTCCAAAAAAATAGGGTCGCTTCCCCACACACTCACAGGGTTTAGGTGGGAAGGGCAGTAGAGGTATTCGATTCTCCCCCAATCGGCTAACAGGGGAATGACATAATATAAAGATCGGTTAAAATATCAATAACAAGTTTTAATCATGTAGATATTTCATTGATTCTGTTAGCAAGCTGTGATTTCTACAAATAAATTGGACCGCCCCCCTCCCACTCAAAAGTTTATTGTGGGGGGGCGGATTGATGCCATCGCCCCCTCCCGACCCCACCAAATCGGCCAACATACTAGAGGGGGGGGCGAAATAATCTAAAAATAGGTTGAAATATAAATAATTAGTATATATTATTAACATAAGTAATAAATTCGTATACAAATTGTGTGAGCTCTATACTAAAATTCCTCCCCCCCTCCTTTTGTGGTGGATCGGCCGGGTGGGGGGAGGGCGATCGCCCCTACCGCCCCCTCCCCCTGGATCCGCTAGTGAGACAACGCCGTCCACCGGATGGAGAACAGTCGTACCTCGAGAGTTATTCTGTATGGACAACTCACAACTAATGCAAAAGAAACCTCCGATATGTGTATAATAATCAAACGGGACATTAAAGCAATGGATATGGATGTTGACTACAAGGAAGACAAAGCCCTAGGCCCTAGCGCCTAGACCGTATTATGTAGAGAGAGGGTGAAAACTTTGGAAAGCGAAAACTCATTGGCTTCAGCTATGGAAAAGAAACAAAAAACGTGCAAACGAAAAATGTCTGTCTCCTCTACCACCAAAGTGAATGCCACCTAAAATGTCTGTCTCCTCTACCACCAAAGTGGATGCCACCTAAAATGTCTCCTGTCTCCTCTACCACCAAAGTGGATGCCACCTAAAATGTCTCCTGTCTCCTCTACCACCAAAGTGAATGCCACCTAAAATGTCTCCTGTCTCCTCTACCACCAAAGTGGATGCCATCTAAAATGTCTCCTGTCTCCTCTACCACCAAAGTGGATGCCACCTAAAATGTCTCCTGTCTCCTCTACCACCAAAGTGAATGCCACCTAAAATGTCTGTCTCCTCTACCACCAAAGTGGATGCCACCTAAAATGTCTCCTGTCTCCTCTACCACCAAAGTGGATGCCACCTAAAATGTCTCCTGTCTCCTCTACAACCAAAGTGGATGCCACCTAAAATGTCTCCTGTCTCCTCTACCACCAAAGTGGATGCCACCTAAAATGTCTCCTGTCTCCTCTACCACCAAAGTGGATGCCACCTAAAATGTCTCCTGTCTCCTCTACCACCAAAGTGAATGCCACCTAAAATGTCTGTCTCCTCCACCACCAAAGTGGATGCCACCTAAAATGTCTCCTGTCTCCTCTACCACCAAAGTGGATACCACCTAAAATGTCTCCTGTCTCCTCTACCACCAAAGTGGATGCCACCTATAATGCATTACACGTGGACTGGACTGTCTCTCAAGAAAATGGTTCCCCTGTCACATGGAAAAGTTTCTACGAGATCAACCATAGTCGTTATATGACTGAAGGAGGCCAAAAATAATGATGACATCACTTATTTATATGATATGTAATTATATTTTGTTATGTCTAAAATCTCACACAAACCAACGTTGAGAAATGTAGGAAGCCATTGACCTCAAGTTTGTGTAGGAAATATTCTGTCTAAATGTGTATATGTATTTGTTTGTAGTCAGAAAGTTTTGGTGTTTTCATTTTTTTATAAATTACGAAATAAAATAGCTTTGATTGACCTCTTGAGAATTTGCTAGAAGACTGCATAGCGTAGTAGTTTGAGATTCTCTAAAGTTGAAAATTAAATATTTAAACTAAATAAATGATACGGTAGATTTCTAAATTATTAAAAAATACTCTCACGATAGTTTTATTAATTTTAAAATATGAGATCCTAAAGCAGGAATCATTCTCTGGTATGTTGTGCCTGGGCCTCAGATGGTATCTATTAACGTGAGACTGTCTGGAACTCATGTCAAAATGGTGCTCACTTCTACACCAGAGCTGTCCTAAAAATAACCAACTACCCAGTCAGGTGTCTAGATCTTTCATTGAAAATGTCTGAATGTCATGTGACATTTCAAAATCTAATACCATCTGAGTAGTCTCAGAGTTCCCGTCATACAGCGCACATAACCATTAAAGTCTTCCAATTATCTCCCTTTGCTAGATGCTTTAAAAATCCCCTATTTCCAAGGGAAGTTAATAACTTTTTCTTTAAATCTTTTTGCATAGATTTCCCCCTTTTCCTTTTTTTTTTTTTGTTAAAAAAGGTTTATAACTAACTACCGGAACAAACAACCTTCAGCGCTCATTGATAAAACTTTACTGTTTCTGATACCACAACAATCAAAGCTAATTATTATTTTTTTTTTATTTGATCTCATCAATTTAAAAAAAAAAAAAAAAAAAAAAAAAAAAAAAATTAAAATTATGCAAACAACAATGTTGCATTCACAGCAGTGATTTTGAAGCTGAGATTTTGTGTTTTCGCTGATGCAAAATGTCATTTACATGGAAACGAGGCTCACGCCTGCTCATGTTACAATGACAGTTAATTTCTTCCTGCTAGGAAACGCAGACTCTACAAACTTCCACAACTAAAGCCCGCCAGAAACTTGGGAATTGACTTAATCCTTGCAGCGATTCAAGTGCAAAGAGATATTTTTTAGAAATTGATTTTCTTTATAATTTTTTTTTTTCAATTTCATTTAACAGCGCCAATAATAATCTATAGTCGAGAACAGGCACATTATGACATGCTGGGACCTAGAGAGTTGTCGCGTGAACATTTATCTTTTTTTTAAGTTTGGATATGTTTTATAAGAGTAGATGAATGGACAGATGGAAATAATGTTAGAGTGGACAGTGGGCATTAGTAAGGTCAGAACAAATCAAATGGTAGCTTACATTCTGCAACTGTACAGCAGAAAAAGGATCGAGAAATGTGCAGGTGTGTGTGTGTGTGTGCACGTGTGTGGGTGTGGGTGTAAGTGTGTGGGTGTAAGTGTGTGTGTATGGGTGTAGGTGACAAAATGGCTTGTTCATTCAACATGTGTGACAGGCATAAGCAGACAGAGTGAACACAATTTGCTTTTTCTTAATTTTCGATGCATTTAAATTCAAATAGATTTCAGCCCCTTTGTGATTGGTAGTTACCTTTCGAAGTCCCACAATCTCCTTCCACATAATTAAATATAAATCTTGTGTCAGTTTGAATCTTATAGGTCAAGACATGAAAATAGTCATGCTGAGAAGAAGGCTGTTAGGTCACCTCGACTTGGAAACTATTTTATGTTCTCAAATAAACATTTATATATATATATATATATTAGCATAGATAAATGTTCAATAAAATTTAGGCGTATAGAGTAATTTTAATAAAACAACTGTATACATTTAGAAATGAAGAGAATGCAGGTCATATGGGAGGTCTAAAGTCTACTTTAAATTATAAGGGCTAGCCTTAGATATTTGGAAGCCCTAGATGAAGTAAATATGGTGGCCCCCAAATGAAATAGAAAAATACATTAATAAAAAAAACAGTGAAAAGATAAAATCACACAATTTATTATAAACATAGTGTACTCCAGCAATAGCATTGGACTCAAATTTTGCCATTTCTTCTAAAAAAAAATTTGAATAAAGTCCTGTACGATGCCCTCACCAACCAGAGGCTGTAGGCTGCAACTTAGTTTGCCTATGCCTAAGGCCGGCCCTTTTCGCGCTCAAGAAGACGGTATAGTTTGAGAAGTGTATACCTCTTACATTGGCAAGACCTCTTACAGATGAGGAAACATGCGACTAGGAATTTTTTTTTTTTTGCAAACTTTTTATTTAAAATGTCTCAAGCTCAGGAGTAATAGTGATATAACAACATGTAAAGACTCTGAAGAACTTCCTGCAATGAAAAAACAATGAAGAAAGATGCAAAGGAAATGCCAGTACTTGAACCTTATAGAATGAACTTCTCTTACACAGAACGCAAGAAACAGTTGAATAAGTCATCAGACCATCACAGGACCTTGAGACCACGCCTTTCTTTAAGACTAATATTACAATAACAATGTCTGCTGAACACTTTGATCACATGTTTTTGTTCCAGAACAGTGAAAAACTTTTTGAGCCGCCTGTAGATCGAACATCAAGCAAATTTTTAAAAAATGTGTTATTCTGTTTAGAGCAAGCCAGTGAGCTAATGATTCGCTGTCATTTCTTTCAGACACAGCGTCTGCATACATCAGCATTTTTTTTTGGAAGGGTACGGGGGGGGGGGGGGGGGGACTCAAGAGATGAAATAGGACAAATAAATGCGAAAAAATGATATGAACAGACTAATTAATTAATTTTTTTTAGCTGTGTGTTCTTGTAGGTATGTTAGAGAGAGAGGTGGAGACTATAAGGAAAAACGGAAGAGACAAGGGAAGTCCCTGAATGGTAAAGAGAGAACACTGGGAGTAAAGAAAAGTGTAGGTATTCAGAGAATAAATAGAGAATTGTTGAAAAGGGTGTGATATGGAGTAAAAAGACAAAGGGCACATATAGGAGAGAGATTAAAAAAAAAAAAAAAGAAACAGGATTCAGCCAGGAGAAGGGATACAAGAGAAATGGCCAAATGAAGGAAGAAGCAAAGAAAAAGAGACGAAGAATAAGAGACAGGGGCGAGGTGTTAGGGGTAAGAAACTAAGAAGAGACAGGGGCGAGGTGTTAGGGGTAAGAAACTAAGAAGAGTCAGGAAGGTGGGACATGAAAGAGAGAGCTGACATGTTTCGGATGTTCTTTCAGATTTGAAGATAATTACATCCTAGCCCTAACATCCCTCAGAATACGAAAAATGGCAGCGGGACCAAGACCATCGCAACCACCGAATGACAGTCAAGAGCGCATACCAAATGACCAGTAAAAAATAGAAAGAAAAGAAAGAAAAGAGAGACTAAAAGAGGAATAGAGAGAATGAGAGAAGAGCCTAGTTTAGAACGTCCACATCATCGCCCCTTCTTGTTCTTAAACTCCCATTCCCAGCCATCATTTATTGACACATAAACAGGTCCCAAATGGTGTTGACCCTCCCTGACGCCATGAATGGACGGCGACTTTCCTTCAAATAAAACCGCAAGCGCCTCATTGGGTGTAAACGATTCTCAAGTGGACAATGGCGTGAGGGATGCGCGCGCACTCGTCTCTTGTCTCAAGCATGCGCCAAGGAAACGAGAGTTGAGCTTAAAATAAATGCAATGGGAAGCAACCCCTCACTGCCCACGAGAAGAGAACGCGCCCATTTAAATGAAAGTTTGGCCATTTGAGGAGATTTGTTGAAATGGTATTCTTTCAATTCTTGTACATGCCATGAAAGTCGATACGTACCAATTGACCAGTAGTTCACACAGCAAATACTAACTGGGTAAACAAGGGATGGGTATGGCAAGTCAAGGGGAAAGTTTAGATGGAGTGGGGTACTGTCAACTCAGCTAACTCTATTTTGTTATCAAGCATTGACAATATTTAGGAGAAATACTAAAACAATGATGATAATACAAGAATATAAATATCTAGGCACAACTATCAACAACAAACTGAAATGGAGTGAACATTGTCAAAATCTATACACGAAAATTCACCAGCGACTCTTCTATCTCAGAAAGCTAAAAAATTCAACATAGACAAAACAATAATCAAACTTTTCTACACAGCAACCATCAGCAGTCTTATTAACTTTTCCAACACCTGCTGGTATAGTAATACTTCACTGGCACAAAGACTTAGAATAAATAGATTAATTAAAAAAGCATCGTATATCACTCAAGTACAGCTACCATCTCTTGAAGAGCTTTTCCAAGAAAGATGCCTTTCCAAATCACTCACGATTCTTAAAGACAACCTGCACCCATTAAACCACTGTTACATAAGATCTGAAAGAAGCGGTCGTCTCCTTTCCATTTGGACTAAAACAGAGAGATTTAAAAACTCCTTTATCCCACTTTCGGTCAAAGTGTTACTAGATCAGCAGTCGTCATGGAGAATTACATAGAAGTCAAATTCATAAAGAGCTGGTTGTGAATATGTATGTGCTTTCGTGTGTGAATGTTGTTCGAATTTTTAATCAATATTGTTTTTGTACAATAGTTTAGCTGAGATTGTCAATTGTAGTCAAACTGAATTTCCATTAGATTGGATCAATAAAAATTATCTTATCTTATCTTATAATAATAATATTAAAAATAATCCTTCCATCTCCTTTAATCTCCTGGCGGAATCTCTTTATCTCTTTGAATTCGCCTATCTCTCTCTCTCTCGCTTTCTCTGTTTTTCTCTTTCATTAGATATTGTGTCAGAGGACCCTACTGCTGAAGACCTGCCACATCACCAAAACATTCGTCAGTGGACACTTTTAAGAAAACTACAATGCATTTTGTTTCCCGTTACCGAAGAGCTTGTGGCAGTCCGAGAGAGAATACAAAGTAATTCGTTTCTAAAATAGTATTTTCATCACCATCTATATTATTACTACTATTATAAGTCCCATTAGAAATGTTCAACTAAGTGGAAGAACTAACTATAAATAGCAGCTTTTTGGTGTATCCGGAATAAAATAATTGTTAAGTTTATCGTTTAAAAAAAAATGAAAACCTTAGTTCGGAGATGAAGTGACTAATGAAGCTAACTAATAGGATACCATTCTCAATTTCGAGACCAGAGGAAGGTGTAGATACTAATGACATTGCAGACATTTTCCAGATCCTGAAAATTCCTAGGAATATATTTCTTTACATAGTGCATTACAGTTTCAGAACTATCATAGCATTATCCTATATTATCATATAGATAGACATTTAAAGAAGTACCTTTGAAATGGGAGGGAGGGGGGTAATTCTGTTATGTCCTGACTTTGCATTTATAGTGATCACAAGAGGAGAACCAAAATGTACTGTTTGGGGGGGGGGGAGTAATATCTTTGTCATTCGTCTCGCGGACGTTTTCAAATAATTTCAAAATCGGATGATTCAAATGTAAGAAGAGAAATTCGAAAACAAGTATGAATACAATAAATGAACAGACCATCGATTGACTTCACTTCCATTCCCGTTCGAATTTCAGCTACGCTCTTGATTTTGTTGATTTTGTCAGAAATAAGAGAAATTTTGAAACTGATTGAATAATGAGGGAAAAGTGGATGTCTAAAGTCTTCCAAACTTGAGATTTACAGTCCGCGTGTCATAAGAATAATTGACTGACTCTGGTTATTGGATTGATGGGTGAATGTATGAGTGGGTGAATGTATGAGTGAGTGAATGAGTGTATGAGTAAGTGACTGAGAAGAAAAGAATTGCTAATCATTCAAGTTTCTCTAAATAAAACTCAAGAAATCTGGCCTTCAGTTGCTAATTCTGCACACTTCCGGTGTGCGGCACGTGCTGATCCGACTCCTGTTGTTTTAACGGTGTCACGGCATCCTCCGGGGCGTTGATTAGACACTGTCCTCTAACTAACTTGACCTGAATGACCTTCACAAAACTGAATGACCTTGGCGACGCTTCAATCGAAGAAAAAAAAAATGTTTCCCTCCATTGCAGGAACGTATTTAAACAAGCAAGTCTGGGTTCCTCCCCCAGTAGCCAATTAGGGAGGGGTAGGGGGGGACGAAACAGACCTCTTGTAAAGCAGAGAAGGGCAAGTCTCAGGTCACGTCTGGTCACGTTTTAATGTCAACCAATACGTCATGAGATATCTGTCCGTCTCCCCCCGCGTGGATGCCGCGAAGTGGACAAGGAAAAAAAATCTTCACCTCCCAGGATAATACAAGGAAAATGTGAGGCCAAATTAAGCGACCATTTGGCGGCTTTCCAAGTGACGCCAGGGTCTCAATTTTATCAGCTCATTCACGCTTTAGCGACTTGCATGTATTTGCTTTTGAGCAATCGGGGGCCAGATTTCTTTGGCGGCCAGAGAAGGAAACCGAACACAAAAATGTTAAGCAGAACAAAGTCGTCTTTTCCGGCAGGCAGCTTGTGTAGACACACACAGTGGTGAGAGCAAGGATTTAGTTAATAAAATATGCAACAGAAGTTGGGATCAATTTCAACATGTCTTTTTTTTTTAAGCGTCCCACCTCTCTCTCTCTCTCTCTTTCATTATCTCTCTTTTCTCTATTTCTCTTATTCTCTCTCTCTCTTAATCTCTTTCTCTCCTCCCTTCTATCTCTCTCTTAATCTCTCTCTCTTTCATTATCTCTCTCTTCTTTCTCTAATTTTCCTCTTTCTCTTTCTATTTCTCTCTCTCTCTGTTGTTCTTTCTTGAATATCTGCATTAAGTTGTGGGTTTATTCTGAAGACTAAAACTAGAATTATATTATTTTATCATTAACCTTTTTTTTTTTAAATTTACTCTTTGCAATGACGATATATTGTGAAATAATATAAAAAATACAGGAGGCTTTCGGGTCATAAATGCAAAGTACAAACACTTAAACAGTTGGGTTTTTTTTTCTTGAGGGAACCTTTCCCTTCACTTATCTCTTAGTCTGTTGAACTCTTGGGGTATCTCACGAGATCTTTTGACCGTCTTTCTCCATTCCTAATTCACCTTGGATACAATTTCTTTCAATAATAGACATGGTCAATTTTTGTAATAGTTTAGCTTAAAATATATGAAAGCGAAGTCATGTTTTGAACCATTACAAGTTGAAGTTCAATTTAGCGACCTTTACATAACATTGTTATGGTAATCTCCTATTAAGTATATTCAAGCTTCTAAGTACGTTCCAACTATAAATAACTACTAGAGGCAAATAGTCAATGACATATCGACATAGAATTCAAATACAAGTGTCTAAATCTAAGAGCCAATCGTTTTGTCTATTACAAGACTACACACACACACAAATTGTTGGACAAATATGTTGCTTAAATAAACCAACAGTATTTAACTCATTTTTATGGAGTCTGGCATGAATCATCAGCAGATCTGTGTGGATAATAGTTTTCCCCATACCACATACTAGAGGACCTAGAATTTAAACTATCGGGAGATGTGGAAACACTAGATTCAGATCTACGCTGATAAAAATAGTTTTGGTCCATCTTTCTCAAACATAAGTGTCCCTCGGATCTTTCCGTAGGATAGAATTAGAATCCTCAACCCCCCAGCCAAGGAAGGGGCGAGGGGATTATTTTGACCTACAATTTGTGTTGCATCCAACTCCCGTAAAAACTCAGATCTAGAAAACAATAACTTTAATTTCATTGGCTAATCAGAACGAGACTGTTTAGTCTGGGTTTCTGTCTGCCTAATTTATTTCTACCAGAATTAGTTGTTGCTTATATTGAATTAATAATATAAAATTTTAGGTAGTTTTTTTTTTTTTTATAATATAAAAACAACCCGGGAAAGGTCGGGTTTCATTGCTAATGCACATTTTGCACAAAAGAGCTATGTTAAACGCAAGTCAACATGTTCAAAGATTGGCTATTGAAGTAACGATAGTTAGAATTCAATAGAATTGGATTCCATTTGTCCTGGTACATTTACATTTGGACAGTTCGCTAGTGATGATCGCAGATCTTTGGTTTTCCGTTCTTTTTCCCATGTTTGAGTATGTGTGTGTGTGTGTCTAAGAGAGAGAGAGAGAATGAAAGAGAGTGAGAAAGAGAAGTGAGAGAGAGAAAGAGAAATAGAGAGAGAGAAAAAAGAGAGAGAGGAAAGAGAGAGAAAGAGAGAGATAGAGAGAGAAAGAGAGGAGAGAGAAAGAAAGGAGAGAGAGAAAGAGAGAAAGCCTTAAGAACTATCAACTGATGACATTTAAAACACTGCTTGATGTTCACCTCAACACTGTTTGAGTTTCTTATTCACTTCATTCCTTCTAAACACTAGTTCAATCGTTCTCTGACTCAAGTGTTCAAACAGGCCTCTTACTGAGATCTTTGACATTTACTTTTTTTCTACTGTTCGCCACTTCACACTCATGGAGATCCGATCTCATAGAAACAAAGATTGTATTGCAGTGGTAGTCTTCTTTTATCTCACACCAGACGCAAGTCATGCTACCTTAATTATGCTACCTTAATTATACTACCTTAATCGTCCTGCCCAAATTATGCTACCTGAATCACGCTACCTGAATCATGCTACCTGAATCATGCTACCTGAATCATGCTACTGAATCATGCTACCTGAATCATGCTACCTGAATCATGCTACCTGAATCATGCTACCTTAATTATGCTACCTTAATCGTCCTGCCCAAATTATGCTACCTAAATCATGCTACCTGAATCATGCTACCTGAATCATGCTACCTGAATCATGCTACTGAATCATGCTACCTGAATCATGCTACCTGAATCATGCTACCTGAATCATGCTACTGAATCATGCTACCTGAATAATGCTACCTGAATCATGCTACCTGAATCATGCTACTGAATCATGCTACCTGAATCATGCTACCTGAATCATGCCTGAATCGTGCTACCTGAATCATGCTACCTGAATGAGAAAATTATAGTGTTCAATCGTTCAACAAATTAAAAACTCCTGTCCAACCTAACCAGAACTAATTCAATTCACTTTTAGACTCTACACACACACAAATTAATTCTTAAAAACTTTTCAAGCGAATATTTTATTATTCTTCAGCGTCTTCTTCCTCTTCAAAAAACGATTTTATAAACAATGTTACAAAATTGTCATTAACATTTATACGAGTTTGTTTTTTCAGGTCATTTTTTTCCTTGTGTCCTCTCTAGACTACGGTCTGTTGGTCATGTGACAAGCGTGGAAATGAAGATTCTGGAGAGTGTTGCTGAGAGTTTGGCCTCCAGCTGTGCGCCTCTGTGGCGGTGCAACACGAACTTTTCGGGCAGAAGATATTCCAATAGCTTGCAGAAAGTAATGGTATGCGTGGAGGAGAAGTTGAAAAGATTTGGGCATTGATTTAAAAAAAAATGGTTTGAAGTGCACTCGATGTATGCGCATTTAGGGGGGGGGGGGAAAGGTCTTTATAGTTTAGGAGCATCTCTCCATTCTTTTTAAGTCTCGTCAGTCTTTCTCCTCTCTCTGACTCTCTCTCCCACTCTAGCACTTTCTTTCCATCTCTTTCTAGCTCTGTCGGTTTCTCTCCTTAATAAGGATTTAAAGATAACAAAATCTAAATAGCTTCTAACACGCGCCTAAAGTGAATGATCAGCATCAACACCTAGACATGAAACATTGAGAACATATTGCAGAGTAATATCAAGAACCTGATAAATCTTCCATTCTTACTTGTGACTCCTACATGATGACTTATACCTCCCATCACCCTCCCCTACCTTTTGTTTCTAAAATGACTATCCCTACAGTTACAACTCCTAAGAATTCAAACATTATGACAGTCATTGAAGGAGGACTGGATTGATGAAGTTCCGATGATTGTACACTATGTAGTCCCACTTCTTGATTCAAGTAACATCTTATCACAGACGTTCACAATCTCATCTTTTTGAGGTTACCCCCGTCCCATCCTACAGACCGTCTCTCTTTCATTAGTTATTAATAGATATATTAGATAATTAAGTGTGTTCATGTTTATTCTTTCAGTTTGCACTAAAAACTACAAGTTAAACTCTAACAATATCATAGTAGAATAAACAGAAGTTAACCCTTTCAGATCTTACGATTTCAGTAGAAAGTGAAAGTCATATGTTTGTATTAGCGGCTGTTTACGTTTGTGTTTGTTGTTTGTTCCATACGTGTTTTGGATATTCCTTCAGAGTTGAAGAGAATGTACTTCCTAGTCCAAGCCTCCCGCAGGGCGACGGGGTATGGCAGCGGGCAGGGTATGATAACTATACAATTTGCATTGGTGCTTTCACTAGCAGGGTGGTCAGTATATCGGCTTAATGAACCATGAGTTTTAAATTCATCTCATTACCCCCCCCCCCTTTTTTTTAAATTTAGAAATGCTCTTAAAAAGCGAATACAGTAAAAATTCACCCTTTCTCTTCCCCCCCCCCCCCCCCCTTTCCCATTTTCCCTACTGGTCCAGACAAGAGATAGGATCACAGCGCATTGAGAAAGCTAAAATGTAAAATGGCTAGTTTGATTAGACGAGTTTTCGGATGATTTTGTTATGTGGTAAGGAAAGCCTCGCTTGACGGAACCAAGCCCAGGCCGTAGACTGAACATAACTTGTGTATTTCAAAAAGCTTATAAGCAAATATAACACACAAAAAAAAAATGCATCTATCATCAAAGTACACTATTGAAGTTTGATCCCATGAATATATAGGTCAAGTTTTAAATACTGAGGTTTTGGGTGTTTCTGAGTGCTCTCATCTCCTCACTAAAACCTAGCAAAACCCAGCATTGTATTTGTGACATCTACACGTCTTCACAAGTACGCCCTGGCCCTGCTCCTCCCCCTACCCCGCCCACCACTCATCCCGATATCTCAATTATTATCAGCAATGGCGAAGAAAGAAAGAAGTTGGACTAGCAGTAGCCCGGCGTTATAATGAGTGCATCGACCGTTACATTCACGGTGCACTGAGACTGAAATCCTCATCTATATGAGAAAAATAGCTTTCATAATGTACATAATGGGCTGGAAACTCTTTCTATGCATCACAGTTATAGGTCAATGAATGCCCAATGTACTAATGTCTATGTTTAGCTGTGTATTTTGTGCTTGCAAAAACTGTGTAAAAGAAATTCCATTTTTTTTTTTGCTATTAGTTCAACCTTGCTAAGGAATAAATTGAATTATAATTCCATCATTTGAATCACATTTGAATTTATTTGTACAAAAAATTCAGTTACAAACTGCCATTTTTATGGATAAAAAAGAAATGTTTGATTAATTATCTTTTTGTAGTAAAAGTAAGTATTATAAAATGAAACCTGCCCTAAGTTTTACTTCCCCTAAAATAAGTTTCTCTAAAAACATTGTTTGAATTTTTGAAAGTGCACGTGGTTTTGTTTGGTTTCATTATACAACGTTCTGTTGGACTAAAATTCTTTATTAATTTGATCATTTATTCGATGAGGCTGTTCAAATGACGAACCCTTGATTAACGTTAACATTGTAGTTCTTTATTCTGCCATCTTGACTCTGTTACCTCTTTCTTTAACTCTGCCTAAGAGAACATACATCTTAAAGGGGATAACACTCTTGCAGAATGAAGGGACGTAACAATTTACATGCGACGATTTTAAAAAATTGCCTTCTCAGAATAAGATTTCCCAGTTATTTTATGATTGCATAGGTAAAAAAAAAACTAAGCAGTACTAAAAAAAATGGCTAAATTTTATCGGATAATTTACAATATAAAATATATGTCAAAATTAGTTATACCAAAAAAATGTTTCATATTAAATCCGCTTGATAATTTGTTCCCTCATTGTTGTGTTTGTGTGACCAAAGGAGAACGAGGGATACCATATGGACAGCACAATGCTCAAGTAATTTCATGACAAAAGTTCATCAAGGAAGGTTGTTTGTTTTTTTCAAGGCATGGAACTTCCTGTATTCTTCTCTACAAGTTCTACAAGTCTGTGTGTGTGTGTGTGATCGTGAGGCAAGTTTCCACACTTTGACTGTTAGACCCTCAATGGAAATTGGTTAAATATTTTCCTTGTTATTTAAAACCGAAATCTTTAAAGATTGGGTTCTCAACATTGTTTCACCAGGTAGAAAGTCTTCAAGCATGATTCCTGTCTTGGGAGAGTTACCTAAAATCTATTGTGTAGCATAATATTTCAGAAACTCTTAAGGTGTAGAGAAATAATGATCACTTGTCACACTTTAGTGTCCACCTATTTTGTCACAATCAGTGGGACGCATAAGGAACAAAATAAAGTTACAACTGAAGTGCTACATGATTTCACAGAAAAAACAACAACAAAAATGTAACGGAAGGAATTTAAGGAAAAATATCATTATAATAAAAGCTTGAAAGAAAATTAGATAGGCAGATGTGATTTTACATGTAAAATCCGTTCTATTTCTGTTTGGTAATCAACATTAATAGGTGTGAGTTTTTTTATTAGGGGAGCGCCTAGTCAAAGTGGGGATAATGTTTAATTTTCTTAGAAATCAGTTCATCAAAGTGGACCAATTTCCAACCAAGTTGATTCAAAATCTGGTGCTGTGTGACCCCTTATGTTCTATAACGGTCCAGATTAAAACGAATTTAGCTTAACTTGCTTTCAAGGTCAGTCACTCAGTCAGCCATTCAGTGATAGAAACCGCTCATAATATATTCAAATGTTTAGTGTAGAAGACAATATTCTACATATTTTGCACTGACGTTATGTGTAGATCTCAATCTGAAATACCCGGCGATATCCTGGATAGTCCAATACGAAATACAAGACTTATAGGATTTTCCTGTCGATCTGCGCTGGATAACAAATGAACACACTGAACCTTGTCTGTTGAGAATTTGAATCTGTTATGCTAGGTCAATACCTTTTGAAAAAAAAAAAGCAAACATAGATTTTCCTTTATACATTGCAACAGATACACTAAAGAGCTCACTGTTTAGTCTTTGTCAGGCATTGCTGTAGATCCAAAACATTCTGTAAGCGTTCTTCATAAACCTTGGACCAATATTACCAAATCATAAAATTCACAAATTATGCGACATAAAAGTTAAGTGCAAAGTATATATTTAAAATAGTATCTTAAATAAAGTTACATTAGCCTATTACAATTACATGTTACAAACTTTTGTTCTCACTTCTTGATGTCCCCTATTCTCAAGCCATTACGTTCACTGCCTAATCTGAATACAGTTTCTGCTCTCAAAATCAATCCAGGGGATTCTGTGTCGTACACAAAATGTCATAACAACAAAAATGTCTTTACGATGTAACTGTTCGTCACCAGCACGTTATCGTCTGATCTGTCATTCGATATTTGCAAAAAAAGATCAAGAGAACTCTTGATAAAAATCGTTGCTTATGTGAACCCTTGTGTGATTTAAACTGCTCCAAACCAACTATTTACAACCGCTGATAAAGTTGGGCAATTATGAGAACTGTTGTCGGGTCATCAACGAGGCATTGGGTCTTTGAGAACCTCTGATTGAAGCCTCAAAGTCCTGCCTATGCTGTATCAATGAAATGCTCAACTTCCGAACAAAGCTCCAATTACATCTGTTCTCGTTGTGGTGCTGCAGAAGCCGACATAAGCCACCGTGCTTCACGCCGCATTTTATCTGGTTCCTTAGTTGAACAAAAGCAACTCCAATACAACTCCAACACAAGGGAGATAACCTATTAATGTGGTGCTGAGGTTGTGGTGCATGCGGAAGTGGTGATGGTTACGCATGACTTGACCTCAACCATTCCTCAACGACTCTTTCTAATCCCTTTCTTTGTGTGTTAACTGGGTACCACTCCGAACAAAAAGCTATCATTAAAATACAATAATTAATTAGTGAAACATAATACATTTCATTACAAATATAAAATAGTTAAAAAATTGAAATAAAAAAGAATGCTAAAAAACAAATTTATTACAGCAGAGTATCACAATACCTAGGGCTACCTATCTCACAATACTTAGGGCTACTTATCTCACAATACTTAGTGCTACCTATCTCACAATACTTAGGGCTACCTATCTCACAATACTTAGTGCTACCTATCTCACAATACTTAGTGCTACCTATCTCACAATACTTAGGGCTGCCTATCTCACAATACTTAGGTCTATATCTCACTACTTATGGCTACCTATCTCACAATACTTAGTGCTACCTATCTCACAATACTTAGTGCTACCTATCTCACAATACTTAGGGCTACCTATCTCACAATACTTAGTGCTACCTAACTCACAATACTTAGGGCTATCTATCTCACAATACTTAGGGCTATCTATCTCACAATACTTAGGGCTGCCTATCTCACAATACTTAGGTCTATATCTCACTACTTATGGCTACCTATCTCACAATACTTAGGGCTACCTATCTCACAATACTTAGGGATACCTATCCACCTTAGCAATGCATCACCAGTTGATAATTCGACTTATTTACTGTAGCAGTGTATCAAAAGAACATAGATCCGGTTATCTAGACATCATACAGTGTGCCAGCCATCTTTCATCTTACCAGTTGGACCTCAACAAAAATAAAATGGAGAAAATTGAATCCCTTATTTGTTCAGCAATGTAGGTAAAAAGACATTGTCTAATATTTACATCACAAATATTCCAATATCCTAGCTCACTTCATACACAATTTTACTCTAGAACATAATTCCCTACCATCACTTGCATCCATCCATTCCACGAGGTCTTGAGTTTTGCATTGAAAAACAGCTTATATGATTATTGCATGATTTTCTACATGAGAAGTCCCCGAAGAACTTGGTCTCTCAAGGGAAAGTGAATTCTCTCACTCAATTCGCTTCTCATTAATCGTTGTCCTAAAATCAGGGGAGACAAATGTCAACTGGATCACCATGGAGATCATGAAACAGATTTTACTAACGTAATAGGTCATATAATTATTTTTTTATAAGAAAACTAAATATTCTATTAAAGGTATCATAAGACTCTGAAAATCTAGAATAAAAAATCTAGACTACTCTAGATAAATTTTTATACTAAAGGACATTGATTCTTTAAGCAACTATCAGTATGTTACAAGTTTGTTGTCAATTGACAACGGAAGACTCAAGACGTTAATCTGTAATAGGCCCAGAATAAAGGATTACACGATAAAATAGGGTAGGGGCGCTGTAATGAATGCATTCCGGTAATATGTGACACGTGCAAAGACTAAATGAAAATTTTAAAAATATCCGACTGACAATTAAAATAAGCGTAAAAGCATTCTACTTAAAGGGGAGTAACTGCAAACAATGATTTCCTCTTTATGGTTACTGTTTTTGAAGTCCGCTTGTGCATTTATCTTTCTTTTTTTCATAATCAAAACCTTGTCCGTACGCAGTAAGGGGGAAAAAAAGTTTTGGGAAGTGGTTTTGATGTCAAGGGGGACCAGGTCCAATCTTTAAGAAATCATTGCGTTTGATCCATCTGCAGATAAAGATCACGTGCTACGTCAACGGCGGAAACCCATTGCTCGGAATTGTTCGCAGAAGTGAAATAAATAAAATTTTCACACAAAAAACTGTAAAAAGTGCTGTTCTAGCCAGACGACATTTGATGGTGAAATGTTTTGCATAGGTCATTAGGTTTCAATGCTTTCTCTCCACGGTGTCAGATGGAAGCAGTCTGCTGTGAACAGCTAACAGGTAAAAGCGGGTGAGGATGGAGCGTAGGGTGGAATTTCTAAAAAAGAACAAAGAAAGAAACATGTTTAAAAATGATTTCGTTTTATGGCTTAAACCCGTCATTTTATCGCGCCTAGATGTAGATTTAATAACGCGCTGAGTTTTGAAAGAAAATCTATTTTCAATAATTAGCAAAAAAATATTTTTAACCATTAATTTCCGGCAATAAAAATATTAGCCAAATTACATAAGTGATTTTACGACTGGTGCTAACTATCAAAGTCTTGCAAACGTAACGAGGTAATTAAGTTTGTTTGCTGTAGCAAGTTAAATACCTTGTAATTAGGTTTCAAAAAGACATTATATATGGTCACAACAGTATTCGTCAATATACTTATTCGCTTTATCAAATGGAACTTTATCGTAGAGTCTCTAATGGTGTGATATAATCAACAAAAGTTCGTTGTGTACCCTGTAGATATGATTCCAGAAGATGTAGGCTTACACTCGTCACACTCCAGACCTTTCAGATTTATCATTGCACCGGTTACTTCGACCTTTTAAATTTATCGTTGCACCGGTTACTTCGACCATTTAAATTTATCATTGCACAGGTGTGTGTGTGTGTGTCTGCTCATTGTGTTTGTGTGTTTTTATGGAATGATCTTGTTCTTTTTCATTTACAAAAGAACCCATGCAATCCAGAGGCGTAGTGATGGGGGGTGGGTGGGTGCAGGAGGAGACGCAGAAAGGCGCCAAAAAATATTGTAGATATTCTTGAAGTTAGGTAATACATTATAAGGTTATATTATTATTAAATACTTTTGTGTATCAGCCTATATTTCTATGTGAGAGGGGGCGCCAATAAAGTTTTTTGCCCCAGGCTCACGTTTCGCTGACAACGTCTCTGTTACAATCCTAACCTAGTAGGATCAATAAAGTCAACTTCGTCTTAGAGTTGTCCGACATTCTGAAATGCAAACAATCTCTTCTCCTCTTTAACATTAACAGTTTTCAACCAAACAAATTGTAAGACCACAGCGCACATTGTATTCCGCTCTACAGATAGCCAGGTTGAAATGAACAGAAATTTGTCACCCCTGAAATCGTGTCTCATAATTTTGTTTTATCATACTCCAATGTTTTATTACGTCACACGAAAGTTTTCTGTCTCACTGAATTTAGTTTGAAGTATTTGCTAAATGGATATAACATTTATTGATAGAGTTGTACTTGCAAAAGTTCTCAGCTTATTTGTCTTGGTACTTGTCCATCCCGTTGTTTCTATAGTCTCCTAGAAATGGGGCAAACACTTTGTAGCTGTTCTAGTGTCAGTACAGGAGTGTAAGAGGTGAAAGCGAGGCTAGTTGGCAGTAATCCTTGGGGGATTAACTTCTTTTGGAATCCTTTGGGTCTGGCGTATTGGGGCTATAATTTTCCTTGGCCCCTTGTATTCTGTTCACTGTTCACTCCAGTCTTAAACCTGTAATCGTTGGAATGTTAGTCCTCAATAGACGCAAAGCCTGGGTTTTATTCACCATGATATAGAATAGCTGCTAGAATGTGGGGAAGTAACTGGATATATTAGGAAGAGTTTAACAAAAAATCAAAACCATTTTTTTCTCTCATGTTTATGAGTTAGACACTGACTTGGCATTTCTAAAATTTTATCATAACTTCCTAATATCAGTAATAAATACACATCAACATGTTGGCTCTAAGGATCTACTCATGAGATGTTTATGAACTAATTTATACTAATATCTATAAATACTATAGGACAGCCGGATTCGAACTAAGCTCGTAGTGTTAACTGTGCATACACCGTGACCAACTTACCACCCAGGAAATATTACATTGCGATAAAAAACAAACTATAAGACACGTGTCATGACAATAAACGTAAAGTATATCTTCAAGCTCTTTTTGCTGACCTTACCTGGCTCCAGAACGCCAGTAAAATCCCTGACCACCGGTGGCTTTCTGCTTTAATTGCAATCAAAACGTCAGTGTCGGAACCAATGGAAAGACATCGTCGATTGTTTGGCCTAAATAATAAAACTAAAACACTACACTAGCAGCAAGCATAAAGAGCATTTTAAAACATCGTGGAAAAGTGCGTGAGAGGAAAAAAAAAGGGCGGGGGGGGGGTAAGTAGAGTTGTAAAATGATCTGTGGCAAGAATGTCTGGGCCGGATGAAAGTGAACCTGATAGGGCATCGTGGATTTGCCTGGAGGGCTCACGTGTAGTCTTGAGGGCGGTAACTGGACCCCGAGGGACGCCATAAATTAGTTACTATTATAGAGGCAAGTTGAAAAGCGACCTTGGACGAGCCCCGGTGACTATAAATCATTGAGCAATGACAACAGAAACCGAAAATGCCAGGATCAACAAGAAATTAAGTGAGAGGGTGCAAATAAAAAGGGGGAGAGTGGATGGAAATACTGAGAGTTGTCTTTCCTTCTGTCACAACCTGTTACACCTGGATTTTTTCAACAGCATTCCCCCGCCCCAATAAAATACCTTTTTCTGCTATTTAAGACCATCCTTTTTAAACACATTGTCATGTAAGAGAAACCATAGCCTTAGATCAGGGGTGGGCAACCTTTTTGTATCGACGGCCGCATTAAAAATAAATTTGGAATCTGGGGTTAGGGTTAAATATTTAATAATATAATAAATATATTTACTTTTATATGTACTTGCACTTTAGAAAAATACGTTAGCTAACTGTGTAAAATACCTTTTAATTCATATTTATACTGTATTATAGATTCTTTTTTCACACTCCTAATTGAGGAATTTTAACAAGAGTTAGCAATTTCTGAAACCAATTTTACGATTTTTAAAAGCAAAATATTTGCTATTGTCTTTTTAAATCAAAATCTTTAAACTCAAAGGTACAGTTGTACTTAATGTGAAGTATTTAATTGTTTATAATCGTTCGTAATGTTCCGGAACTGTGGAGCTAGCTTACTAGTTATTATTCTTGTGACTGCTGTCAAATTACTGTCAGTCAACATCAACCTATGATTACACTTGTTTAGTTTCCACACAAATTACAGTCAGTCAACATCAACCTATGATTACACTTGTTTAGTTTCCACACAAATTACAGTCAGTCAACATCAACCTATGATTACACTTGTTTAGTTTCCACAAAAATTACAGTCAGTCAACATCAACCTATGATTACACTTGTTTAGTTTCCACACAAATTACAGTCAGTCAACATCAACCTATGATTACACTTGTTTAGTTTCCACACAAATTACAGTCAGTCAACATCAACCTATGATTACACTTGTTTAGTTTCCACACAAATTACAGTCAGTCAACATCAACCTATGATTACACTTGTTTAGTTTCCACAAAAATTACAGTCAGTCAACATCAACCTATGATTACACTTGTTTAGTTTCCACACAAAAAAAGTATTTGTTCACAAATGTATGTTTACCCAAATAATGTGAAAGTTTAGTTTTTTAAGTGTGGAAATACAGCTTCTGGCACCCATTAAACTCCCGCGGAAGTACTGACTGGAACTTCTCTTTCAGGGCATAATTTGCATGGAGTTATGTTCTTTAGAACTGAATCAGTATCTGCGCAAATGATGAGCTAGTGAAATAGTTTCACCTTTCAGAAAAGGAAAATGACAAAACCTGTTTTCACTTGCTTGCCTGGAGAAATTGGAAAGCCTTGTTTGTAAAGATTTAACATGCACTGACATTGCATATGCAAACAACTCATTGCAATAGCTGCCATGAAATCTGTACTCTTTATTAGAAATATAAGTAACAAAGCCACAGGCAATGTCCTTCAAGGAACATAAACATTTCTTCCTTGAGATTTTATATTCTTCTCATTACCCTGCCGATGCTCGGCTAACAGATTCATCGGAATGTTTTGTTTCTAAATCTTCAAGTACTTGTCGGAACTGAATGTAGTTAAGAGCCCTAGCTCTAAGAACCAAGGTAATACCTATGTACAGGTCAATAATGTTATTTAATGCAGCTTTGTGCAAACTTTCCTGTTTCGAGTTTCTGGTTTAAATATTCTTTAAAACAACAACAAGAAACAAACAAACAGTTTCCTCAGTCAAAGATCGAGCTCCATCAGTTGTTACACTTGCCATCCAAGCGTACCCAACACTCAACACAGTTCTTCATAGAATTGAATAAATGCTGGCCTGAGAATTTGTCTTAGACTGAGTGTATTGAAGTATAGTCAATTAGCTTAATCTTCGTTTACTTGAAACCTTTTATAATGAGACAATAATTTATATAGATAATTAGAACTATTTTGAATATATTTGCATTTTTATATGTATATATTGTGGGCACGCACAACCTATTTCTGTAGGTGTCCTCGAGCTGCATAAAACAATCCGGCGGGCCGCATGTGGCCCGCGGGCCGTAAGTGCCCACCCCTGCCCCAGATCTATCTATTACAGAATAATTTCTTATATTCAATGTATTGTCTATATACACCTCAGAAATATCACTCATTCATTGATTCATATAATAAAAAATTTCTGGAACTGCCGAACGGTTTTGCATGAAATTATGAACATAGGCATCTTTTAACACTTACATGCCCTCTAAGAAACGATTTTGATGGATTCTGATTCTGAGTGGCGACAATTCATGAAACATCGCAATATTTTCTTCTTTTTGCAATAAATAGGAAATAGCTGCGGGCGGGAGGGGATAAAGCTGGCTATCCACCTAGGAGTTTGAAAAACGCTGAAGCCTAACCTCTGGAGCCTTGCAGCTATTCCCAAACAAGTCTTCAAGAATCATCCCTGTGGGAAAATAGGGAGCAGGTTGTTTGCAGCACACAGCGCCTACATCCTAATTGACATGGACACGGATCTCGAACAGCCTCTAACAATTTTCCTAGAAATTTGACAGTTTAAATATATCTTTGGAAAAACAAATACTAGCTGATTGGCCCCAAAGGGATAATTCCGGTATGATCGTTATAATTTTCAAACTATAATTATCTTACAATTTAATTTGGCTTACGACGTTTTTGTTTTTGCAGCAAATTCCAGCAGGTCTCCAATACTGAGTTGAAACGGTCGTTCAAGAACTGTTTGCGCAAGTCTTTTGTAGAAATCATTAGCTAAGCTGGTAACAATAATTTTTTACACATATATAAATATATTTTAGCCAGATATGACCCGCGGTCTCTGGGCCATAGTTTGGGTATTACTCACCTATTGGACTGAATTTAGATCTATGTCAAACATGGAGAATGTTCCTTTCAAGTTTTTCTCTTTCGCCACGAAAATAAAAGTAGTTTTGCGACAATGGGTTTACCCGTTGAGCCCATACATTCATAAGCAATATAGATTACTGAGTCTGTCCATTTACCTGATTTGTTAAATGTTTATTTAATAGAAAAAAATTTAGCTATTAAAATGGGTTAACTCCGATTTGTTTTTAAAAAAATCGTATTTTAATAGAGATACAGTTAAGTACTTTTTCACTGTTTTTAGGGCCCTGCGATTGTCGTATGGATATTAAACACTAGGGTCTCTGCCATGATCTGAGGAACATTTATGCGAAGTTTTATCAAGATTGGTCAGACGGTTTTGATTTCTATGTTGGACATAAATACATGCATACATACATACATACACCTTACTTTCTGCTTTATATTATAGATATACATAATATCAATACTCTATACTAACTAGATTCAGTATTCTAGTCTTTGATATTTAATATTTAGGTTTCAAGATAATACTGAACGACGGACATAACAAAAAAATATTAATTATTTTAGAAGAAATAATGATTTTTAGAATTTCTTTTAAGGAAGAGACTACCTTTGAATGAAATCAAAATGGCGTGAACGCTGGCAGACGTTATCTTTTTCACTTCTTACGAATGGTGCTACTAGCGAAATTCCTGGCAACCCAGGCTCCGAGTGGTTTGAATGTCTTGCTTGAATGTTTGTGGTTCTCCAAGTGTTGTGAGACAACAAACTTGAGGCTCGAATCACAGCAACAGAAAGAGCCAAAGAAACGACCCCAAGACTTTTTGTTTCTTTCACTGCCTGGGGGGGGGGGGGGGGGGGGGGGGGGGGGACAACGTGACGTCTCCATTACACACTTGATACTTTCTTCTCTGATGGCGGAGGGAAAGAGATAAGAAGGGGATGGAGCAGCTGTGATAGTCAGCCAACTGTTACAGACGATAGTCATGTTGGTTTGAATCAGGTTGCAAAAAACACACACACAAAGTGTCATCGGCTCTTGTGTAACTGTGTGTGTGTGTGTAAGTCTGTGTTAGTGTGTTTCTTTGATGTGTACAATTTGCTTTGTTGTTCATTTGTTTTCGGTGTTTTTTTTTTTAAGTAAATTCTAAACTATGTCGGTGCTCTCCTTACAACAAATGGTGTTTTTGATTCCCTATAAAAACATTTGCAAACTTGTTCTCTTTCTCCTTCTCTCTCTCTCTCTCTCTAATAACACAAACACACACCACACACATATCTATCTATCTATCTATCTATCTATCTATCTATCTATCTATCTATCTATCTATCTATCTATCTATCTATCTATCTATTACTATTTAGATATAACCCGCGTACCGCGTGTCTTTTATTTATGTATCACTCAAAATGTGTAACCTGCATTCTCTATCAGGTAGTATACCCATATACCCATGGACGGACCTTTTGGGTGGGCAGCGTCTGTGTTTGTGTGAAATTACAAGCTCTTTTTTATAACTTAGTTTTAGATTGTGTTTATGAGGATGGTGGTACTATATTTCTTTAATGTCACAGTTGTTGAAGTTATTTGAGATCGAGAGTGTGTTTATTTTAATTCGTGAATGCGTCGGACCCGAAGTGGACGCCTACGAGTTTGAATGTGACACTCGCTTTCTAGCCTTTTTAAAAGTTTATTTAAAATTATGTATGGATATGGGCATTATTATGCTTAATTAATTTAAAAAAACACGCTTTCTGAAAGTCCTAATGTACATTTGCACCTATTTGAAGCATGGTACTGATAACGATCTATTCGAAGTTTCAATAGCGCTTTTCTTTTACTATATATCCACGTGACAGAGAGACACCATAAACACAATAGTGGCTCTTCTTGCGAGGTGGCTAAAAAAGCCTTTTTTTTCTGGCTCGACGCCCCTGGATGACTTCATAGAAAATTAAAAAAAAAACATATATTCGATTAACCCCATACCATACCCCTTGTTTCTTCCTTAGAGAAAGTTGTTTTCCTATGGCTTCAAATGGAACCGAACTAGCGTCCCTCGTAAAGAAGTTAACAGTATCTCTTTATAAGTGACAAATTGATGACTCGTTTAGTTTTGTCATATGATTGTGAGCTGCTAGTCAAAGGCTACAAACATTGTCTATTCTATTCCTACTTGTGAGATTTTATTGCAGTGTGAGATTGTCTGCCAGCCACCCACGTAGACATAGGACTGCAAACAAACGGTAAACATATTTAGAGAAAACAAATTACATGTCAGGAGCGTCGTGGGTTCAAAGCTGACTTTTTTTTTTTTAAATTAACTTAGCAGATGCTTTTAAGGAATTGATGTGTAGACATGAATGGTCGTCAGTATCACTATTTAAAATAGTTTGCAATCTATTTATATAATTCTCTTTATGGCCTAACCATGCCAGACAACACTAAGAAGTCATGGAAATATAACACTTTTTTTCTGCAAATCGGACTAAAGTTACCCCACGTAACTTTAGCGGCGAAAAGAAAAGAGGGGGGAGGGGGAGAACAAGTAATTTTCTCTGTATTCACCCGCCACTAAATAGCAGAGCCGGACTTAACCATTGCGGAGCTCTATGCGAAATGGATTGAATAGGGTCCAGTTTGAGTAGGGAAACGGATAATAATTTGAAATTAAGAGTTTAGAAAATAAATTCGTCTTTGCGTCTTATTCATTCTTTACTACGTACAGAAATACTTGACGAGCCTTGCGTGTAGGGAAGTTATACAGTATATTATAAAAATTATTTCTCCTACATAGATCACGCTCAGTAACAAGAATTACCAAATGTTTCAATCTATTTTCGAGAATTATTGTCTTCAATTCTTCATTAGTTTCAAGCGCGAGAAGCTTCTTTCATCCTATTCCACAATTACAGGTATTGTATAATGCCGTTTTTTTAATTGCCCGTAGGATTTGCGTTTTCCAAATTGAATATCACCCCAAAATGACAAATTTTTATGTTAATATTTCAGGAGATTGGTATGAGT
This sequence comes from Biomphalaria pfeifferi, assembly GCA_030265305.1. Lineage (NCBI taxonomy): Eukaryota > Metazoa > Mollusca > Gastropoda > Planorbidae > Biomphalaria > Biomphalaria pfeifferi. Next base: position 132,750 of record JASAOG010000318.1, on the reverse strand, counting down.
TTTCGAAAGATTTTAATCATTTCCAAGACTTTTTCGTATATTTTGCAATTTCAGATTTCCGCGAACTCCTGGTAAATCAGGAGGCCGGGTAAATCTGTTATAAATTTGAAATGGATTAATTTAATAATTTACATCTAGGATTAGCGTGGGCCCTATGAAAATGGGGGGACCACTGCAGTCGAATAGGCTGCAGTGGCCTAAGGCCGGCCCTGCAAAATAGAGTTGTATACTACGCCGCAGATAGTTCTTCATAAACATAAAAAGGGGGATAAGTAAACAAATGCGATGGTTGATCGGTAAGCTAAAAAGCGCAAAGAAATTATTATAGTAAATACATAGCTTATCAATACTTTTGAATTTTTTGTACACCGGATACACCAAGGAATAGATTTTTTTGTAAATCCCCTCTATTTAGGCACTAAGGTATCGATTGGCCGTGAGCCTAAAATTTGTTTGTAGCATAGATTAAAGTCAAAATCTTTAAAAAAAAAAAAAAAAAAAAAAAAAAATGCTTTTATTTGTATAGGTTCTTAGAAGGGCAAAAAACGGCTTGTAGTTTTGCATTGTCTGTCAGTGAGTCTATTCGTCCTCCCAATTTAGAGCGCTAAAACTAGAAAAATAAAAAGTAAGCAGTTTGTTGTTGTTTTTCAGAAAAATACACCATTTACAACAATTTACTATTAATAGTAAAAACAACAACAACAACATATCATTCCTCCCAATGATTTAATTATTTTCTAAACTAACGGTATAATAAATAATTTGAATTTGAGGAAAGGAATGAAATGATGGCCGCTGATAAACTCATAAAGTAAATTCATATTCAATAACATCAGTTACGCTCACACTGAAATCTTCATAACAAACATTTCATTGAATATATATTAAAAAATGTAATAATAATAATAACATTAATATATATTATATTCTTTCTGAAAATATTTAAACCTGCCTTTTTACCTGCCAGAGTGGAGAACTTCGGGGACCTATTTTGTAACCATATCTTTTAAGACTAATGTTCCCCTAAGCTTATTATGCAAATATGTGTACAGCTCGTGAGCTATGTAATCTTGCTCGCCTATTCATACCCTAGTCAACCGATGACCAATGAATATCAAGGTAAATGTATATTTCACCTATCCTTATGGTCACCTTTTGTGTTCCACAGCATGATCGAACCTTCCGACAGATACTCGTTAAAATGACAATTGTCTGTAAATTAAATTCTCTTTTCAGTTCTAGAGAATAACCTCCTTTCTATGTTTCGATAAAGTGTCCATTTGTGATATAATTGTTACATAATTTGATGATTCCAGTTAATGCTTTTGACTAGTCATAAAACTCTCTAGTGTGAATTTCCAAATAGGCTTTTAGTGGCCTAGTGTTAATGTTGTAACAAACTGATTTCATCTTGAGTGTAACCTTCACCTTGTGTGACACTAACTTTCAAAAAGGTGTGTGTGTGTCATCAGAAAAGACCAGGAACTGGCGCTTTCATCCATTAAATTATAAAGTTAAAACCAAAACTAGAGAGTAACTGCGAAGTGGAAGTGAAAACATCAGGAACATTCTAAGGTCTCACTCTCACTGCATTGATTTGATCTACTTGAAGTACTATACTCGAATGTACAAATCAATATTGACGCTAATTGACTCTAGTGACTCTGACGCTCACGTTTAAAATGTACAGAGAGAGAGAGAGCTAGATAGATAGATAGATAGATAGATAGATAGATAGATAGATAGATAGATAGATAGATAGATAGATAGATAGATAGATAGATAGATAGATTAGATAGATAGATAGATAGATAGATAGATTAGATAGATAGATAGATAGATAGATAGATTAGATAGATAGATAGATAGATAGATAGATAGATAGATAGATAGATAGGTTAGATAGATAGATAGATAGATAGATAGATAGATAGATAGATAGATAGATAGATAGATAGATAGATAGATAGATAGATAGATAGATGGATAGATAGATAGATAGATAGATAGGTTAGATAGATAGATAGATAGATAGATAGATAGATAGATAGATAGATAGATAGATAGATGGATAGATAAATAGAATAACCCAATCTCACATCATCTCACTGCCTCGTGTATATTGGCACCATGTTTTCAAACACACACTGTGACATAAGGTCTCGGTTCTTTCGTGTTTAAAACGATTTGATTAGAGCCACATACGAGAAAATGTTTACGTCCTTCTGAACGATGCCAGATGGAAAGCAAAGCTTTTGTTTTGTTTTCAGCACTGGTTTGATAAAGATATGCGTAGCCATTTGTGTACAAACTCTTTTTAAGAAATGAAAAATCCACACATTTGTAATTTGGACAAACTGCATATAATTATGACATGTTCATGATTAAAGAGTATAAACTTCGAGAAAACCAAGATTGGATTATGAAATTTAAACCTACATTTAGAGAAAGTTTGAGTTTTCATACAAACTCAGAGGCGGCTTCGGGCCTACCCATAAGTCCACTGTTTGGTAAGCAAAATGGTCTATGCTATGATCAGGCCTGTAACTAGGTCGTTATATCTATTTCACCATTTTCTCTACTGAAAATTTTGGTCGCTAACTCTCTAACTCCTCTCCTCTCTAACTTCTCTCCGCTCTAGCTCCTCTCTACTTTTATTCCTCTCCATGTAACTCCTCTCCACTTTTAACTCCTCTCCACTCTAGCTCCTTTCCAATCTAACTCTTCTCCACTCTAACTCTTCTTCACTCTAACTCATTTCCTCTTTAACTTCTCATGTTACAGTAGTGTTAATCCCATTCACGTTGTTGTACTGACTGAGGTAACAAATTATCACAACAACCCCTGACAACCCATGACACTACAGCGTTTGCTCGTAACTGGAAACTCTTGTGAATCAATAAAATCAAAATATCTTTTTACGCTGATTGATTGATGAGCTTTGATTAGAAAGGAAACGAAAACAACTAAGCAAAGTCAACAGTGTACAGCAAGTGACTTGGGCCAGACAGAACCTAATAACAGTGTACAGCAAGTGACTTGGGGCAGACAGAACCTAATAACAGTGTACAGCAAGTGACTTGGGGCAGACAGAACCTAATAACAGTGTACAGCAAGTGACTTGGGGCAGACAGAACCTAATAACAGTGTACAGCAAGTGACTTGGGGCAGACAGAACCTAATAACAGTGTACAGCAAGTGACTTGGGGCAGACAGAACCTAATAACAGTGTACAGCAAGTGACTTGGGGCAGACAGAACCTAATAACAGTGTACAGCAAGTGACTTGGGGCAGACAGAACCTAATAACAGTGTACTGCAATTGCAAGTGACTTGGGGCAGACAGAAAGAACATGATACAATGACCGAGAAGAAGCCACGGAAGTGGATAGAGATGGTGGTATTAGATACCAGACAAGAATCTACATGTGAAGACCTACACATCTCATGACAGGCTTGTTGTTTCACCTCTTCGCTCTCAAATACCAGAAACCTTGTTAAGGGACATTAATACATTTCTCTCTCTCTCTCTCTCTTTCTCTTTCAAAACTCAAGTGCTTTCTTTATAATGGGCAAATGAAAAGACATGCTTTCAGAACTGGTTCGGCCTTATCAACAAAATTTCCTGTCTTCTGTTCAATTCAAGAACAATAACGTTTGGTTGTTACAAGGTGTTTCTAGTTTTCTTTTTAAGTAGATTGAATGTTTTATTATCCCAGAACACTAAATTGGTTTGGGGGGGGGGGGGGGAGGAATGTTGCTTATACATTACTGGATGCTCCAACTCCGGTTCGGCTGGACCTGAGGTTGGTGTGTACAGTTAATAACCATCTCTGTATCTCTTAAGAAAATTAGAAAGTGACATCGACTTGTGTTTGTTAAATCTGAAGGTCACTGAACGGATAAAATACTAATCTTAGAATCAAATAACAAATAGGAGTATTTTTACCTTGAATTTCAAGGGAACTGTCGGATCTTATCCTCTTACTTGGTCCAATTCCAGTAAAAAAAAATAGAAAATTACGAATATATTTAGCCTTTTAAATGTTGACAACAGCCTTTTTATTTCAACAACAACAAAGCCATGAGAAATTGTTGATGACTATTGGACTCTAGCAACTTCTCAACTTCTAAAAACTGAAATGAAAGAAATATACTTTCGCATTCAATCGATTGAATAAAATACATTTACAAGAACGTGATTTCATCATTTCAATTACAAAAGTCTTTTAATTGTGTTCCCTGCTATCTCCTGTAACACTTCGTTGTAAAGAAAGATACCAAGTCTCGAAAGATTGAATTGTACGTTCAACTACAGAGTCATCACACTCCACAGATCCCTTACACACTACAGAGTCATGCGCTTCCAGTTCTAGTTACAATTAGATCCAGAGACAAACTTCACACTCATAAAATGAAATGAGACGGAATTTCTGGTGGTGGAAAACACAAAAGACAATTTGAAAATCCGACCTGGTCCTAAATTGAGGAGTGCCCCCAAATGAGTGTTTTTTACATTATATATTAAATATTACACAAAATGCACGGGCCCCCCAAGAGGTCAAGCCCTCCCCCCCCCGCGGACCCCAAAGATAGGAACTACTTATCTACGCCACTGCGAACGTACATGATAACTAAAGTTTTCGCCATGTCATTAGCCAAGTTAATTTTTAAAATTCCATTTAAAAATCAATCATTTCAGAATAACAAGAAACTATTTTGTCCCATTCGTTCACTGGTAAAGAAAGGCATGAATCTCACAGCACAATGTAAATCTTGGACATTGGCTTCCATTCTTTAACGTGATCGCTAAATTAAACTTTTTTCTGTAATTGTACACACACACAAAAAGTTTTATTTAACCAGCAGAAAGGCTACATATTATTTTGTTTATTATTTTGTCAAGTACATCAATTGAAGAGCTGAACGCGTCCTACTTCTGATTAAGGAGTGAAAAATAATCGATACTGATAGACTTCGAGTGAATGAAACATTAAAGGTAAGGGGGGGGGGGGGGAACAAAACTGACAATAATATGAACGCAATTAAAGGTTTTGTTTTGAAATGACGGTTTTGTTAAGGCTACCTGCTGCTTGCTGCTGAGGAAGGGGGTGGTGACGTTCAGGGAGGGGGGAAGTGGGAGATTGAGAGTTTGAAGAGAACATAGGGGTCGTAAAGAAGACTTGATTGGGGTCGTAGAGAAGACTTGATTGGGGTCGCATTTTGTGACGGAGTCTTAGAGTTCGCAGAAAGCAGACAATTCCCTGTTGTCCCTGCACCCCCCCCCCCCCCCTCAATCAAGATTTCAATTCACTAAACAGAGAATATAAAAATTGATTGAGAAGAACTCAATTTTGGCTTGTGTTCTGCACCATCCCCCAACCACCCAAATCCAACCCACCCACCCCACCGGTACCACTACTGACTCCGGTACCACTACTGACTCTCCACCTCTCCTGTTTACCCCCTCGAAGTTATAGTTCAAGAAATAAGGTTCCAAAAAATTATGTGGCGACTGTGGGGCAATAAAAGAAAAACAGAGAAAGGTAACAGTTTATAGCAGCAGTGGGGAAATGGAGAAAGGTAACAGTTTATAGCAGCAGTGGGGAAATAGAGAAAGGTAACAGTTTATAGCAGCAGTGGGGAAATGGAGAAAGGTAACAGTTTATAGCAGCAGTGGGGAAATGGAGAAAGGTAACAGTTTATAGCAGCAGTGGGGAAATGGAGAAAGGTAACAGTTTATAGCAGCAGTGGGGAAATAGAGAAAGGTAACAGTTTATAGCAGCAGTGGGGAAATGGAGAAAGGTAACAGTTTATAGCAGCAGTGGGGAAATGGAGAAAGGTAACAGTTTATAGCAGCAGTGGGGAAATAGAGAAAGGTAACAATTTATAGCAGCAGTGGGGAAATGGAGAAAGGGAACAGTTTATAGCAGCAGTGGGGAAATAGAGAAAGGTAATAGTTTATAGCAGCAGTGGGGAAATGGAGAAAGGTAACTGTGTATATGTGGTTCTAAATCTTGTTATGTTCAAGAAATGCAACGAGATAATTAAAATATATCAAAAATTAACGTTTAACTGATATCATGATAGGTAGACAGACAGGAAGAAACAGGCAGAGACAGACAGAGACAGACAGAAACAGACAGACAGACAGATAAATAGATATAGATAGATAGATAGATAGATAGATAGATAGATAAATAGATAGACAGATAAATAGATATATAGGTAGATAGATAGATAGATAGACAGACAGACAGATAGATAAATAAATAGATAGATAGATAGATAGATAGATAGATAGATAGATAGATAGATAGATAGATAGATAGATAGATAGATAGATAGATAGATAGATAGATAGATAGATAGATCGATAGATATTATGAACAAACCGATGATGAGATATACTAAAGTACATTGAGCAATCTGTCTCACATAAGATCTATCGCTACGATCCTAACTAGTAGAACCTTCATACTTCAGTAAATATGAATTTATACTTATCGAATTTATATGCATGAGATTCAATGATATCACATATCCTATTCACAGACAGTTTATCTGTTTCCGTGACAGAATTAAAACATTTCTTTCTCTTAACTAGAACGCTACATATTTCTTGACAATCGCAATTCTTTTCTAGCAACTGAATAAAATGACGCGCTATTGCTAAGTGGCTTATTGGAGGTTTTTGAGAGATTGAGAAAGAAACGGTCCAGAAAGTTTCAAGTATCGTTTCGATTTGATTTGCGTGTCGCTGTATATCTCGGCGCTAAGTACATGCCATTGAATTGAACGAAATGGGAAAAGGAACTTGACTAGACAAAGACTGCGGTGAATCTGGAGCATGACAGGCCTAGATGCCAGGCTATCTTTTGTTTTAACTTCTCCCCTTTGGATGTTTTCTAATCCCTTTGGTTGTAAAGGTTGATCGAATTACTGATATCAATTCTATGGCCTTTTATTGACCACCTTGCTGTGATCGGGCTAGTTTGAGAGGGATAATTTAAAAAAAAAATGGTTATAAGGCACCACGGGGGATGTATTTAACATGCGCGTACTGTAAGGGGTGGGAATGTTCGCCATTTTTGGAGACCCCTAAAAGAACTTCTAAATCTCATGATCAATGTAATAAGTTGAGTAATCTTATATTTAGTCTTATAATATGATGCTGAATTAAATCAAATGTCAGTGATAAAAGGCTATAAGTCCAATGAAATTAAGGAAAATCCACAGAGAATATAAAATCAGTTTTTCAATGTCATTGCGACTAAGCTTTGCTCTACTAGCATTCGTCCTGCAGTGCAACTCAAAGAAAGTTTAAATTGCATTAAATAATGCATAAAGTTATTTGTAATATTATAATTCTTATAAAATGAAATTAAAATGGCACTGCTAGGATTGAGAGTTATCGACTGGAAACAAAATTGAATGACGTCCCCTTAGCTTTACTAGCTGGACTCTTTCCTGATGGTCATATCCTTTAGTTATTGTTATTAGATTTTAAATAGTCATTTACATAGTAATTCGTAATTACAGCATGATGAGTTTCTTCTCGAACTTTCGAAGTTTACTGTAAATAAAATATTTATTGAAAGCATGAGACCTTAAAGCCTACATTACGTAACAAATATATGCAATGCTTAAGTCAGCGAGCAAAGGGAAAATAAGGTAACGAAGTTCCTTTATATATATTTTTTATATGTATTTCTTTAGTGCTTCTTTGGTTAAAGTACAATTGTCATTTAAATTTCTTGTTAGAATTGTCTTTTCAACTCTTGAATTTATCTTTATTTTTGAAGTTCTCTAAGAAAAATTATAATATTAAAGAACTGTATCGATCAGTTTGGGCTCTTTCACTATAGATCTCTAAGGTAAGAGAACATTGACGCGAGACATCACAATTAGACTGTCTCCGATATAGAACCACTGAGAGGTGAGATGTGACATCTATTTATATCAGCATAGCCCCCACCAGGTCTCAATAAAACGGGCGAAAACATGGCGCGTATGACCCGATCCTATTAATATTAGTCAAATGTTTACGTCAGGTAAGTTTTGAAGCTTAAGAAATGAAGATTGTTAGACTCTAGTCTAAATCCCCAGTAGGATGTAAGCGGGCAGGATTCGAACTCTGAACGATTGTGACGACAGTCTAAATCGATTTTCATAAGACCAAGCAACAGTCATGCAGTCTGTCAGGTCCTCTAAATGTATCTGAACTAGAATCAAATGTAAGATAGAAGGCTAGAATAGGAGATAAACTAGACTCAAATGTAAGATAGAAGGCTAGACTAGGAGATAAACTAGACTCAAATGTGAGATAGAAGGCTAGACTAGGAGATAAACTAGACTCAAATGTGAGATAGAAGGCTAGACTAGGAGATAAACTAGACTTAAATGTAAGATAGAAGGCTAGACTAGGAGATAAACTAGACTTAAATGTGAGATAGAAGGCTAGACTAGGAGATAAACTAGACTCAAATGTGAGATAGAAGGCTAGACTAGGAGATAAACTAGACTCAAATGTGAGATAGAAGGCTAGACTAGGAGATAAACTAGACTCAAATGTAAGATAGAAGGCTAGACTAGTAGATAAACTAGACTCAAATGTAAGATAGAAGGCTAGACCAAGGAGATAGACAGATAGAGTGAGTTGATAACAGCTTTTATAAAAGGTCAGTGGTGTTCCCAGTGGTGTGGAGGGTGTGACGAGCAAGCGGGTCAGCTCCGGCCTCGTTCTAAAAAATTGTTTTTCACGCTTGACTAAACACTTGGTGAATAGGGAGGAGTTTCTGAAGTATGTAAGTATATAAGCATGTCCGTATGTGTAGGTCTATATGGGTTTCAAAGTGTTGAAAACGCTTGAATGACGGCAGTGTTCTCTGATCTTCCCAGTACCAGTCGAGGATTAAGTTATCAACTGATTGATATTTTGGATCTCCTTTTTTTTCACCCGCTCTCTCTATCTCTCTCTCTCTCTCTGTCTCTCTCTCTCGAATTCTCTCTCGCTGTCTGTCTGTCTCTCTCTCTCCAATTCTCTCTCGCTGTCTCTCCCTCTAATTTGCTTTTCCATGAGCTTCTCTACTTCCCTTATCTCTTCTTGATTCTTTCCTTAGAGAAATGTGAGACTCAAAGTCAATGATTGGAATTTGAAATTTACATTCCATATCTTATTTCTCCTAGACGTAATGCTGCGCCACTGGGCTTACTGTCTCTACGTACATGCGTCTATTGTCTGCATGGATACACTTACTTTATATATTACGGTATTTTTCATTTCACAGCATGCAGAAACATGACATTTTTTATTTATTATGCCTTTATAATCGCTGGTCTTCTATTGACGAGAACTAAACTACATTTGTTTTCGGTCCGAGAAGAATTTTGTTTTTTTCCCCTTCAGTTACTCGCCCTTTATTTTACTGTATTTATTTATTTCTCTTTCTCTTCCTCATTCTTTAGCTCTCTCTCCCTCTCTCTCTCTCTCTCTTTGCCTCTCTCTTTCTCTCTCTCTCTCTTTGCCTCTCTCTTTCTCTCTCTCTCTTTGCCTCTCTCTCTCTTTGCCTCTCTCTCTCTCTCTCTCTTTGTCTCTCTCTCTCTCTCTCTTTGCCTCTCTCTTTCTCTCTCTCTCTTTGCCTCTCTCTTTCTCTCTCTCTCTTTGCCTCTCTCTCTCTCTCTCTCTCTTTGTCTCTATCTCTCTCTCTCTTTGCCTCTCTCTCTCTCTCTTTGCCTCTCTCTCTCTCTTTGCCCCTCTCTCTCTCTCTCTCTTTGCCTCTCTCTTTCTCTCTCTCTCTTTGCCTCTCTCTCTCTCTCTCTCTTTGTCTCTATCTCTCTCTCTCTTTGCCTCTCTCTCTCTCTTTGCCTCTCTCTCTCTCTCTCTTTGCCTCTCTCTCTCTTTGCCTCTCTCTTTCTCTCTCTCTGCCTCTCTCTCTCTCTCTCTTTGCCTCTCTCTCTCTCTCTTTGCCTCTCTCTTTCTCTCTCTCTCTTTGCCTCTCTCTCTCTCTCTCTCTCTCTCTTTGTCTCTCTCTCTCTCTCTCTCTCTTTGCCTCTCTCTTTCTCTCTCTTTGTCTCTCTCTCTCTCTCTCTTTGTCTCTCTCTCTCTCTCTTTGTCTCTCTCTCTCTCTTTGTCTCTCTCTCTCTCTCTTTGTCTCTCTCTCTCTCTTTGTCTCTCTTTCTCTCTCTCTTTGTCTCTCTCTCTCTCTTTGTCTCTCTCTCTCTCTCTTTGTCTCTCTCTCTCTCTTTGCCTCTATCTCTCTCTTTGTCTCTCTCTCTCTTTGTCTCTCTCTCTCTCTCTTTGTCTCTCTCTCTCTCTTTGTCTCTCTCTCTCTCTCTTTGTCTCTCTCTCTCTCTTTGTCTCTCTCTCTCTCTTTGTCTCTCTTTCTCTTAATCGTTATTTTTTTTATATTTTATCTCGCTCTGTTCTCTGTTTCTCTTTCTTTCATTCTTTTTCAATCACAATTTCTTTGTCTCTCTATTTGTCTTCCTGTTTCTCTCAGTGTCTCTCTCTCTCTCTCTTTCTCTGTCTCCCTCAAGAGCAAATTAAATGAACATTCTGCTCATCTAGTATATCGGATACAATTTAATTTTCAACTATCTTAATTTCAAGTTTTGGATTTACCTATACTTTTCTAATAACTTACAGACCACGCCCAGAGCCACCCTCTCTGCAATTATAATAAGTTTTTTTAGGATGTATTTAGTAAAAAAAAAATGTAAAAAAATTTTGGGGTACATCTGTGTGTTTACGATCTGAGGAAAGTGAGGTGTTGCAATAAAATCTTGACATTACTAGAGAGATTCATTTCTCTAAGCGGAAGTACAACAAATCATTACGTCACGCCGTGCAACATTCAAGGCCAAGAAGACATTACTCGGCTATCGTTTAGCTATGCTACCACTTTAAGCAGAGACAAAGTGGCTCCTGTAGTTGCCTAAACATGACAGTGTAGAATGTCACTGTAACAAGGCGTAAGAGTGTGCCACTTTTGAAATCAAACAATTGAAACGTGCAGGTCGCAGTTACTTCAGAAGTAAATGAGGCGCAATCGTAATAATCCTCATATATCGGAGCAGTTCGATTGTCGATACGAAATTTCAATCAGGCTATACACGTCAATATACACTGCGTGGGGTTAACTGCTGATTCCACAAGGCCACGATTCGACACTAAATATAAATCTCTAAATTGTTAAACTGGTTTAGGGTCTCAACTTTTCAGAAAAAGTAATGAGCAGTTGCATCGTTAGGGGAGTGCAAAGCGTGCGGGCGCACCGGGTGACTCTCATCAAGTGTGACAACAAACTGGGAAAAATATATTTTGCAAAAACAGAAATTTCAAAGAATTGACCTTAGTTAGATATCAGGACAATCTTCTGGTCATTCAATAACAAAGACAGTTTTTATTGGAAAAACTAATTTGGAACGTTTGTGGGTGACACCATATTTGAAGCCTCAGATGTATCATTTCAACACTGTCTCTTCATTCAAAAGTTTAATGTTCTTACAATTTGTGTGTTCCAATCACACATTGCTGTATTCTCGTCTTCACCACGTTTATAGAACGGATACATTTGTAACAATGTGTTGTTTTTTTTTAAATAAGTAGGCTATATTTTTATGCAAAAACATATAGACCATATTTAGAACAACATGAAAAAGGCAGTTTACTATTTTTATTCAATATCTGTAGGATATTCCACATAAGCCCGAGGCTTACCGTCGAAAAGGGGGAGTTTACAATAGAAAAGGGTCCCTTCATGCTTCTTTATGAATCTGGTATACATACTGAAGCTTTTCAATATTGGAGAGGGGGCAAGGGACCACAATTACCCAGTTGTCTGGCGGTGGGCCTATTTAGTACAAAATAAAAAAGACTGATCTTCGGTCTATCGCCAAATTGTTTTCTATTTATTAAGTTAATGCCGTGTTCAGATCAGAAGTCGATTACAAGTGAATGTGAGTAATTAAATGTTTTCTTTACCATACACCTGCCGCCGCCGTGGACAGGTTCTAGTCTATGATATCATGTGATCACGAAACTTAGACACACGCCTGTCACTGGCCTGTATTTAAAACTTTTCTCCACAATATTAGTAGCTCGCATACTACCAGTGGAACAACAAAAAAAAAGTTGGGAAACCCAGGGTCTTAAACCAGTAAGACCCAATAAAAACCTAGTACCTAGGCAAACTACTTCGACACGAACGAGATAATTGGCTTCATTTTCTTCTCAAGGCTCACAATTTTCGTTTGTCTTTGACTAAGACTTTAATAACAGCAGCTATTACAAGAAAATAAATGAACTTGTAAATGTACTGTGAGCCGATTAAAAAAAAATAATTCTAATAACATTCAGGGGGGGGGGGGGGGGGGGAAAGAACGCTACATTTTGAAGGTAAGAATAAGGAGTGTCAGGATATCCTAGAAGTAGATAAGGAGTGTCAGGATATCCTAAAAGTGGATAAGGAGTCAGGATATCGTAGAAGTGGATAAGGAGTCAGGATATCGTAGAAATGGATAAGGAGTCAGGATATCGTAGAAGTGGATAAGGAGTCAGGATATCGTAGAAGTGGATAAGGAGTCAGGATATCGTAGAAGTGGATAAGGAGTCAGGATATCCTAGAAGTGGATAAGGAGTCAGGATATCGTAGAAGTGGATAAGGAGTCAGGATATCGTAGAAGTGGATAAGGAGTCAGGATATCCTAGAAGTGGATAAGGATTCAGGATATCCTAGAAGTGGATAAGGAGTCAGGATATCCTAGAAGTGGATAAGGAGTCAGGATATCCTAGAAGTGGATAAGGAGTCAGGATATCCTAGAAGTGGATAAGGAGTCAGGATATCCTAGAAGTGGATAAGGAGTCAGGATATCCTAGAAGTGGATAAGGAGTCAGGATATCCTAGAAGTGGATAAGGAGTCAGGATATCGTAGAAGTGGATAAGGAGTCAGGATATCGTAGAAGTGGATAAGGAGTCAGGATATCCTAGAAGTGGATAAGGAGTCAGGATATCCGAAAAGTGGATAAGGAGTCAGGATATCGTAGAAGTGGATAAGGAGTCAGGATATCCTAGAAGTGGATAAGGAGTCAGGATATCGTAGAAGTGGATAAGGAGTCAGGATATCGTAGAAGTGGATAAGGAGTCAGGATATCGTAGAAGTGGATAAGGAGTCAGGATATCGTAGAAGTGGATAAGGAGTCAGGATATCGTAGAAGTGGATAAGGAGTCAGGATATCCTAGAAGTAGATAAGGAGTCAGGATATCGTAGAAGTGGATAAGGAGTCAGGATATCGTAGAAGTGGATAAGGAGTCAGAATATCGTAGAAGTGGATAAGGAGTCAGGATATCGTAGAAGTGGATAAGGAGTCAGGATATCGTAGAAGTGGATAAGGAGTCAGAATATCGTAGAAGTGGATAAGGAGTCAGGATATCCTAGAAGTGGATAAGGAGTCAGGATATCGTAGAAGTGGATAAGGAGTCAGGATATCGTAGAAGTGGATAAGGAGTCAGGATATCCTAGAAGTGGATAAGGAGTCAGGATATCCTAGAAGTGGATAAGGAGTCGGGATATCCTAGAAGTGGATAAGGAGTCAGGATATCCTAGAAGTGGATAAGGAGTCGGGATATCCTAGAAGTGGATAAGGAGTCAGGATATCCTAGAAGTGGATAAGGAGTCAGGATATCCTAGAAGTGGATAAGGAGTCAGGATATCGTAGAAGTGGATAAGGAGTCAGGATATCCTAGAAGTGGATAAGGAGTCAGGATATCCGAGAAGTGGATAAGGAGTCAGGATATCGTAGAAGTGGATAAGGAGTCAGGATATCGTAGAAGTGGATAAGGAGTCAGGATATCGTAGAAGTGAATAAGGAGTCAGGATATCGTAGAAGTGGATAAGGAGTCAGAATATCGTAGAAGTGGATAAGGAGTCAGGATATCGTAGAAGTGGATAAGGAGTCAGGATATGGTAGAAGTGGATAAGGAGTCAGAATATCGTAGAAGTGGATAAGGAGTCAGGATATCCTAGAAGTAGATAAGGAGTCAGGATATCGTAGAAGTGGATAAGGAGTCAGGATATCCTAGAAGTGGATAAGGAGTCAGGATATCGTAGAAGTGGATACGGAGTCAGGATATCCTAGAAGTGGATAAGGAGTCAGGATATGGTAGAAGTGGATAAGGAGTCAGAATATCGTAGAAGTGGATAAGGAGTCAGGATATCCTAGAAGTAGATAAGGAGTCAGGATATCGTAGAAGTGGATAAGGAGTCAGGATATCCTAGAAGTGGATAAGGAGTCAGGATATCGTAAAAGTGGATACGGAGTCAGGATATCCTAGAAGTGGATAAGGAGTCAGGATATCCTAGAAGTGGATAAGGAGTCAGGATATCCTAGAAGTGGATAAGGAGTCAGTATATCGTAGAAGTGGATAAGGAGTCAGGATATCGTAGAAGTGGATAAGGAGTCAGGATATCGTAGAAGTGGATAAGGAGTCTGGATATCGTAGAAGTGGATAAGGAGTCAGGATATCGTAGAAGTGGATAAGGAGTCAGGATATCGTAGAAGTGGATAAGGAGTCAGGATATCGTAGAAGTGGATAAGGAGTCAGGATATCGTAGAAGTGGATAAGGAGTCAGGATATCGTAGAAGTGGATAAGGAGTCAGGATATCGTAGAAGTGGATAAGGAGTCAGGATATCGTAGAAGTGGATAAGGAGTCAGGATATCGTAGAAGTGGATAAGGAGTCAGGATATCCTAGAAGTGGATAAGGAGTCAGGATATCCTAGAAGTGGATAAGGAGTCAGGATATCGTAGAAGTGGATAAGGAGTCAGGATATCGAAGAAGTGGATAAGAAGTCAGGATATCGTAGAAGTGGATAAGGAGTCAGGATATCGTAGAAGTGGATAAGGAGTCAGGATATCGTAGAAGTGGATAAGGAGTCAGGATATCGTAGAAGTGGATAAGGAGTCAGGATATCGTAGAAGTGGATAAGGAGTCAGAATATCGTAGAAGTGGATAAGGAGTCAGGATATCGTAGAAGTGGATAAGGAGTCAGGATATCGAAGAAGTGGATAAGGAGTCAGGATATCGTAGAAGTGGATAAGGAGTCAGGATATCGAAGAAGTGGATAAGAAGTCAGGATATCGTAGAAGTGGATAAGGAGTCAGGATATCGTAGAAGTGGATAAGGAGTCAGGATATCGTAGAAGTGGATAAGGAGTCAGGATATCCTAGAAGTGGATAAGGAGTCATGATATCCTAGAAGTGGATAAGGAGTCAGGATATCCTAGAAGTGGATAAGGAGTCAGGATATCCTAGAAGTGGATAAGGAGTCAGGATATCCTAGAAGTGGATAAGGAGTCAGGATATCCTAGAAGTGGATAAGGAGTCAGGATATCCTAGAAGTGGATAAGGAGTCAGGATATCGTAGAAGTGGATAAGGAGTCAGGATATCGTAGAAGTGGATAAGGAGTCAGGATATCGTAGAAGTGGATAAGGAGTCAGGATATCGTAGAAGTGGATAAGGAGTCAGGATATCGTAGAAGTGGATAAGGAGTCAGAATATCGTAGAAGTGGATAAGGAGTCAGGATATCGTAGAAGTGGATAAGGAGTCAGGATATCGAAGAAGTGGATAAGAAGTCAGGATATCGTAGAAGTGGATAAGGAGTCAGGATATCGTAGAAGTGGATAAGGAGTCAGGATATCGTAGAAGTGGATAAGGAGTCAGGATATCCTAGAAGTGGATAAGGAGTCATGATATCCTAGAAGTGGATAAGGAGTCAGGATATCCTAGAAGTGGATAAGGAGTCAGGATATCGTAGAAGTGGATAAGGAGTCAGGATATCGTAGAAGTGGATAAGGAGTCAGGATATCGTAGAAGTGGATAAGGAGTCAGGATATCGTAGAAGGGGTCACGAATATTCGCTTTGATTCGTTTCTTAATTGTTATGTTTCAGAAGTTCCTACAGATTTAAAGATAATTACACCCTAGCCCAAACCTCCCACAATACAGGCATGATACGAACCCGGGATCTACGAGACCAGCGAACGACAGTATAGAGCAGCCTGGTAGTGCGGTTTGCGCGCTGGACTGTCGTTCAGATTTATCGATGGTCGAGGGTTCAAACCCTGCCCGCTCCCATCCCCGTCGTCCTGCGGGAGGTTTGGACTAGGAAGTAATTATCTACAACTCTGAAGGAACATCCGAAACATGTCAAACATTTTATATTTTACAAGTACATTCAAACGACCAGATAGCCATCTGTTTTCTCATATAAAATTGACTGCGGTTTTAAAGATTAACTTATCAAAGAAAATAGTATTAAATTTTTTTATATTTATATATACCATCTCATCATTTCAAATTATGAACAACAAGCAACTCACAGAAATAAATATATGTGCTAAAAATGTTTATCTAAAAAAAAAATAGTTACCTGCTAACTACCATTGCTAACTACGAAAAAGTTTAAAGATTTCTGTTTCGATGGAAAAAAATGAAAAAGAAGATGTTCAGTATACACGTGATAACACATGTAATACAAATAATCATGTCAGTATTATGGGAAGGTGCGGTGACTGAGCGGTAAAGCGCTTGGCTTCCGTACCGGATGTCCCTGGTTCGAATCCTGGTGAAGACTGGGATTTTTATTTCGGGATCTTTGGGCGCCTCTGAGTCCACCCAGCTCTAATGGGAATCTGAGAATAGTTGGGAAAAGTAAAGTCGTTAACCATAGGCCAAAAAAAACAGATGATCTTTACATCATCTGCCCTATAGACCACAAGGTCTCAAAAGGGAACTTAACTATTATAGAGTGTGTTTGTGTGTGTGTGTTTTAGATTATGCTGTGAAGAAGCTAGTGATTGGTTGTTGGCTATGTAGTGAGGATGATGAAATGACAATAGGGTCTTGAGTAATGCAATTGTCAAAGAAGAGACGACTCTATGATGCCAGAGTGTAATGACGTGTTTTTATAGTCAGTTAGATTTGTTGAAATATTAGTTTATTTCATTTCATCTCAAGTTGAATTTGTCTTTATTGAAATAAAAGTTATATTTAGTTTTATTCACAAAGAAGTTATTCATGTTATTTCAAATTTTATAAGTCAAAATACAATACGTGTACAGTGTACAGGGATCTAGGGCTCCGCAGAGTCCATCCGACTTTAATGGGTACCTAACATACGTCAGTTTTAGTAACAAATAACCTGTACATCTTCTCGTCCAAATGGCTACCTTTACTTTTTGACCCGATTAAGAGAATGAGTATGGATTCATGTTTGAAATAATAATAATAACAGTTAAATGTCTATAACTCAGTTATTGAGAAGTATATACACTCCAAACTGTTTGTGTATCGTCAATTTGAAATTGTCAGGTAGAGTTGAGCCATAGGCTCTTCAAACTCTAGGCCAGCAAAAAGCGAACAAGAGCACCCTCTCACCGGCATGATTGAACACTGAACAGTGTGCTCTGTCTGGCAGAGGGTCTCAAGAGAGTCTATGTTGACACTATCATTTCCAACGATAGGGTCACTCCTACTCGCGGACAAGGAGGCCGTGTACACCGGGAACCACTGCCATTTTCCTTTTCTATACCAGGCTGACCGTACGGAACACGCCATTAATGAAACGTCCCCTTGAGAAATGGCACCTGGATTGTTGGCACTATTGTGAGAACTCTCTTACAACTTCGTACACTGTAATGAGGATGCTCTCCCCCTTAGGTACTACCACGGGAGTCTTGTTTCGCTACGCATGTGGTCTAATAATAATCTCATCGTTTCCTCCTTCTATAGTTTCCACCCGGGCCCCAACCTAAGGGGGGGGGGGGGGGTAGCATGCCCGGGGGAGTATCGTCAAGACGAAATGGAAACTTTGAACACCTCAAAACAATGGTGCTATGTTCCTCAAAGCAAAATTAAACTTAAACTTGTTTTAGTTCTGTATTTGATAGAACTATGTATGTACATAGATAGATAGATAGATAGATAGATAGATAGATAGATAGATAGATAGATAGATAGAAGATAGATATAGATAGATAGATAGATAGATAGATAGATAGATAGATAGATAGACAGATAGATAGATAGATAGATAGATAGATAGATAGATAGATAGATAGATAGATAGATAGACAGATAGATAGATAGACAGATAGATAGATAGATAGATAGATAGATAGATAGATAGATAGATAGATAGATAGACAGATAGATAGATAGATAGATAGATAGATAGATAGATAGATAGATAGACAGATAGATAGATAGATAGATAGATAGATAGATAGATAGATAGATAGATAGATAGATAGATAGATAGATAGATAGAAGATAGATATAGATAGATAGATAGATAGATAGATAGATAGATAGATAGATAGATAGATAGATAGACAGATAGATAGATAGATAGATAGATAGATAGATAGATAGATAGATAGATAGATAGATAGATAGATAGATAGATAGATAGATAGATAGATAGATAGACAGATAGATAGATAGACAGATAGATAGATAGATAGATAGATAGATAGATAGATAGATAGATAGATAGATAGATAGATAGTAAGATAGATAGAACAAGCACTTGAATGTATCCCACGACTTCACACTACGCTGGTCGTGTAGTTCCCCCTCTTGTCTCACTAGAACTGGAACGTGGCCTCTCTCATCTTCAGGGCTTCTCCTTCAAGTTGCAACACTTCAGATATTTGAGGCCCTTTTTAGAAATGAATAGAATGTAAGCGGGTCACAGCTTGTTAGAGGCACCTCCAAACACACACACACGTTCACACCCACACACACAGAAACAATTTGAAACGTATCTTTTAGTCCTGGTTTCAGAATGTATCAAATTTTTGTCTTTCATGGTTCACTTGGGTTATCTTCTCGTCCCTCCTTATTCCCTCTTGCTGTCCTCAGCAACTCCCGCCCCCCTCCCTTAATTTCCTTGCCCTTTTATCCCCCTCCCCCCTTTCCCACTTTTTTTTTCTTGTTAGACCTACAATGGCCACCCACTACCTAATTCTGTCCATTGGTTAGGCGTGCTGCTCCCACCCGCTTCCATTCTAATGTCTTTCACCGTCAGAGCTGATGGAATGGGAGATAACTTCTCGAACTACTTCTATAGACTCATCTATTAGTAGAAATCAATCACAGTTTATACAAAAAAAAACCTACGCGTACCTAATATTCACTCAATGGGTGCCTGGAAATGTGCAAGTCACTAAACGATTTCCAATTTAAAAAACAAAACAGTTAATGGAAGAATGAATACATTTCATGAACTAAAGTCTTCCACACTGTTCACACCTACCCCACTAGTACACACACTAAAAGAGGCAGTAGCATAATGTTGCAATATATAATGTACGCTGCCGTGAGAAGTACCACAATGAGAATAGAAAAAATATATCATCTACATATTTTGTTGTTTTTTTTAATGCGTTTGGAAAAAAACTATTATACATTTGAAAATCTCTCTTTCTGCCCTCAACCTCTCGGCGCTCTCTCTCTCTCTCTTTCTCTCTCTCTCTTTTCTCTCTCTCTCTTCTCTCTCTTTTCTCTCTCTCTCTCTCTCTTTCTCTCTCTCTCTTTTTTCTCTCTTTCTCTCTCATCAGTATTCTTAAGGTTAATGTCACTAATTCTCCCTGTTGTCGTGATTATAAAACCTAGGACCCTTGAACCTGTTCTTATTTCCCGTGGGACCGACAACAACAAAGCACCTCCCACGACCCGCAGCTTTTAAATGTGTGCCAAATAAGGATTTTTTTAATTCGCTATTTAGATCGACTATGGTTTTTAAAGCCGACATTTCTAAAATTTAAAAGATTTACTTTCTTCCGTTTTAAGCATTATTTAAACTTTTTTTTTTAGTGTATGCATTTTTCCTTGGCGTGAAACTTGCTTTTGTAGACACTGTAGAATTTTTTTAGTTTTGTTATATAAAGCCTAAATTGACTGAATATGTGTTTTGTGTGTAAGAATGTATAAAACAAAATGAAATTAGGTATAACCATAGACTTATATATTATACCAGACTGGAAACTGGAAATAAATTCTTATCCGCGACTGATCGATTCGCAGACCTATACAATTATAGATTTTTATGTACGTAAACTATTTTTCAAGCTCTAAGGGGAGTCGCCCCAATCAATCTTTTCTGTCTTAGAAAAGTAATGATCTTTAGTTTTCAAAGTTTAGAAATAATGCAAAATCATTTCTCGGATATTCACGCAAATATATGAAACAAAGCCATTTCCTGTTTGTTTCCATTGAGATAATATTTCAAAAATCCTAGATGGAAATAATTCATGTTGATTTTTATCATCTTATGTACATTTAAATAGATTGATTACCTAGATATTTCCAGATCATGTATCTAAAAATTGCAAAATAATAATTATGAGACCAAAGTAATCATATTTTCTATGTTCAATTACTAGATCTAAAAATTAAATTATATGTTACATAGGTTAGGGTTGAAAAAAAACCCTATTACTTTTAACTACTTTACAAAACAAAGCCTTGATCCAACTTTCTAAAAAAATTTCACTACAATTTTTTTAGTGTTAAAAACTCTCCATGTCCAGTCTACAGTACTATCTATATTATAAAGTACAATGTGAGGTGTATGTATGTATGTTACTTATCAAAACCGCTTGACCAATCTTGATAAAACTAGGCAGGAATGTTCCTTAGACCGTAGTGTATGTATTGTAGGCCTAAAACAAACTTAAGACCCTCAAAAAAAAAAAATAAAGTTGTCCGACTCAATTACAGCTATAGTATTTTATGGATCTAGGCCATGGTTAACAATGTTGACATGAGAAAAGATCGAAAGGATTTAGACCTAGATCTAATTTTAAGAAATACACTTTGCGCACATAGTTTTTTACTTTGACACATAAAAATACAAAAGAAGGTCCATTGATTTCATTATGTAATAAAATTAACCTTCAATTTTGTGTTTCAAAAGCATTTTTACATAAATTAGTTCTTGATATCTGTGACTACAGATTTCCTGACGAACATTCTTTCATTAGACAATACCGTAATGAATCGCGTACTAAAAATTAATTCGTTTAATTGTTTACTTTATAATCCCATCCCTAGATCTGAAACTCTAATTCAACTCTAAGATGATAAAACTTCTCTTCGCACAGATAGTCTTATACTTTAACACATAGACATATTAATTCAAGTCCATTCATTTCATATTTTGATCAAATAAACATTCAAATTTGGTTTTCTAAAGCTACATTCATTTGCGAAAGCCGCGAAGCCAAGTTGAGATAGGCCTAGATCTATATTCATTCATGAATCGCGTACTAAAAATTATTTCGTTTAATTGTTCACTTTATAATCCAATTCATTTAACAAAGCTATCGCTCTTTTCGTTTTTAATAGATAAGAATGTATCGAGTTCGGGTAAACCCATTTTCTAAAAACTAATTTTATTTTCGTAGTGAAAGAGAAATAACGTGAAAGGATCATTAGTTAAGTTTAACATACATCTTAATCCAATCCACTAGATTAGTAAACACAAACTTAGACCCGCAGGCCGCGGGTAACGTCAGGCTAGTATATTTATATGTATATATATATAAGTCAATGGGTATAACTTTATTATTTTGTGTATTGAGGGTGAAATTTTAAAAAAAGAAAAGAGAAGAGAATTCTTGGGTGAGAGGGCGTTACGACGAAAGAGTGGTAACAAAAAAGGGCGCCCGATCAAAAGCTTTTTAATGCTTACAATAATGAATTAAGAAACCGAAAAAAACTAAGCCCTAGTGACTATACTGCACCATAGTATGGGTGGTGACGGGGAAAAGGTAGAAAAGTGGAGAGTATAAGTCTTAGTCCCATGGGCGTAGACAGGGGGGGGGGGGGGTAATGTTCAACCCCCCCCCCCTGAAATAAAATCCCCCTCCTGCGGGGGGGGGGGGGGGGATCGGAGTCTGGTGACTGATCTTTTACTTTAATGTTGCTTATTTTAGGTGAAATTTTAATACCAAACCATCACTTGCCCTAGCACAGCCAAGGGGATTTCAGTTTAAAACTCCCTACCATGGGTTTTGAGTTTAAACCCCCCTACCAGGGGTTTTGAGTTTGAAACCCCCTACCTAGGGGTTTTGAGTTTAAAACCCCCTACCAGGGGTTTGGAGTTTTAAAAAAAAACCTATCAGGGGGTTTTGCATTTAAATCACCCTCTTCTATAAAACAAAACAAAAATGCAAACGACAAACTCCAAATTTCAAGATCCCATCTAAGGAAGATTTTGATTTTAAACCCCTCTCCAAAATTTACGATAATCTCCTCTTCAATATAAAAAAGAAAAATTACACACTCAAAATTGTATGAGTGTAGCCAAAGGGATATTAGTTTAAACCCCCCGCCAGCGGGGTTTGAAGCTAAAAAATAAATCTTCAAAATAAAAATAAAAAAATTTCGCTATCAAAATGCTATGAGCGTAGCCAAGCCTATTGGGTGTTTTGGGTTTAAATTTCCCTTCGGAGGGGTTTGATGCTAAAAAAACCCATCTTTAATATAAAAAAAAAGCAAATTACACACTAAAATTCCTGGCTACGCCCATGCTTAGTCCAGAAATATTTGTTTATGTGTTGCAGGTCGATATAAACGGGCCGATGTAATTCAACGTCACAAACTATAAAACACGTACACATTTTTTACAGGAGAGTTAAAGTGAAGGAAGGGAAAGGAGAGCGTTCCATTAGCTGGCTCTAATATTAAATAAAGCTCATGCCGAAAAGCCAATAATAGAATATGCATCCTCTGTTTGGGACCCCTCAACTCAAGAAAACATTAAGAAACTGGAACAGACACAAAATAGAGCAGTGAGATTCATAACAAACGAATATTCACATTTGACTATAGTAACACCTTTAGTAAAATCACTAAATTTAGGAAGCCTTCAGGACAGAAGACTTAAAGTAAAGTAGCAATTATAAATAAAACACTGAACCATAATCTTCAAATACAAAAACAAAATCTAATGAAACACTTAGAAAGACAAAAAGATAAAGGCACATTCCTCATCCCATTTGCTAGGAATAATGACTTGGCAGAATTTAAGTCATTGGTTAATATGCATGACTGAATGCATGACGCGTACGACGTAATCATCTTCTTTTTTGAAGTTACGTTTGTATTATATAAGATAAGATAAGCCTGAGAGAGATTTGGAACTATTTCGAGACAAAGCTGAAAAGTCGATGACTACTCAGAGACAGTAGGTTGGACTAAAGCGTAGAGTGGAAAAAAAAAGGAGGCGGGGGGGGGGGGGGGGGGGGAGTAATAAGTGATATCAGTAATCGAATTCACAGATAAAAAGTAGGACGGTTGGGGGGGGGGGGGGGTAACGTTATGAAACAGGCCGTGTGCCATTGGGATGTAACAGTTTACACAATTAAATTTCTTAATAGGGGGCTGGAGGGGCGGAGCAGGATGTAAAAAGTAAAAAAATGCCCCCACCAAATTAACTTTCTTTCTCCCCTACGTCTTTTTACTTTGTGTCTCTCTCTGTCCCTCTCTCTTAGAGAAAGTCGTACAATATCTTTCATTCTCTTTTATTTATTTCTCTCTCTCTCTCTCTCTTACTCTCCCCCCTCCCTCTCTCTTTACTATCTTGTTTCCATTTCTCTAGCAAACTGGACTCGTGCATCATATGACACATTGGGCAAGACCAATGGAAGTGAAGTCTTCATCTTGTATTTGTTTTGAATGATATATGCATAGGGCCTACAACACATACGTCATACATACTTCTCTTTAAGGGGGTTCGCTGCCGGATGGCCATAAGTAGCTGTTCCATTTATATAGATACTTTTGGAACAGTGTAAACATTTTACAACAACCTCAATGTTCCCAACTAATCTCAACTACAACTTTGTTTACATTTGTTTTCTTTTTTGTTTAGAAATGCTTTATATACATGTTTACAATATATACACGTTTACAATATATTATAGAAAGCCCTACGATATCATCTTTCTCTCTCTCTCTTTCTTTTATTTCCTCAGTTGTTTTTTTTTAGCACGCCTGATTGAGAGTTTGCTTCCTCTTTGTGCTGGTCTAGCTACGCCCTTGTTAACATTGGACCTTAAAAACAATGATCTTCACATCTTTCGCCTCAGACATTGTTCGAACCAAACGGAACTTTATCTGATTAGTCCATTGTTTCCCAAACTTTTTCAGTCACGGAGCACTTCGCACAGTCTGAGTATTTAGCGGAACACTGTGCTTATTTTTTTAGAGAGATTATTTCACGTGTTAGCCTAGTAATAAATTATTCCAGTAGTTCGTGGAACACACATTCAGGCCTTGCGCAGCACAAGGGTTCCGAAGAACACAGTTTGAGAAGCACGGGATTAGGCCATACCATTCTGTATCTCTCCCTCAGATTAAGTAAAGTGGAAAAACAAAACATTCAAATACATGAGCACTGCCTCTGCCTGGTGGGCTCCAAGTTTTGACAAATGTAAAAGTGCTCCTTACCCCTTCAAAGGCAGAGGCTGGTTCTAGAGACCATTGGATGGAAGGTGTACAAGCAATAAAAAAGTAACTATCTTCAAGACATAAGGAGCTCTGAGGACAAGTTCAGAAACAATATGCACCACTGCATTTAAGCACCTGTTAGAGAATAGACGTTCGACTCCCCAAGAAATAAAATGTTTAAGAAAATGAACACAATTTTTTTAAACGCTCTTTTTTTTTTAATACAATTACTTAAGAGCCCGTGGACGATTAAACAGTCATAAACTGAATAAGCCTGCTACCGCACAAGAAAAGAGCGAAGGGAAATAATCAAAGCTGTGATGTTCAAAGGTAAAAAGTCGAATCAATGACAAAAATTAAGCTACCAATCTCATTTTTTGTTTGTTTTGGGGGGGGGGGGGGGAGTTTACTGAATAGGGTATAGAAATATCTCAAGTTTCATTGACCGTAAATATGGATGCATTAACCAATACGATCCTTTCATACTTATCACTAATCTTAAATAAATCCTTCTCAATACGCACTCGCTAAGAGATTATCATCATTTCTGTCAGAGCCTTCAAGAAATAACAAAAAAATGCATTAAAAGAGCTCGACTTAGAAATAAATTAAAATGCAAATTGTAAGTGATTGTTGAAGAGAGATGTTTCAAGTTTCTGGTCGAGCAGGAAACGAACAATAAGACAAAGTCCTAGCATTGAGTTTTGAAACGTCATTGTTGCAAATAATGAACTAAGTCTTATATCACTTTATTTTTCACATCGATCAGTAATTAAATATCTATTCTAGCTTAAAAGTACAGTGTCTCGTTCGATAGCGTCCAATATCAATAGAGTAAAACACTATTAAATATTATGAAGCCTACACTCTTTATCCCATAACGTTTTTGCTGACAATTATCCTTTTAAGATGAAACAGATTTACTTAAAGAACAATGGGGGCAAGTATTTATTTTAAAAACTTACAAAGATTGAAACGTGGATTATAGAAGATTGAAAACTGAGACACACCTTCATATTAGAGTCCTGTAGGACATAAAGATGCCTTTAGACTATAGTCCTGGAGAAAAGAGAACATGTCCTTAGACTATAGTCCTGGAGAAAAGAGAACATGTCCTTAGACTAGAGTCCTGGAGAAAAGAGAATATGTCCTTAGACTAGAGTCCTGGAGAAAAGAGAACATGCCCTTAGACTAGAGTCCTGTAGGACGTAAAGATGCCCTTAGACTAGAGTCCTGGAGAAAAAAAAATAGGTGCCGGTACTCAATGATGTATTGCCTAACTTTTAACTACTAATAAATTAATAATAAACGTTAAAATACAAGAAAAGTAATAATTTTTTCCCCACATTTAAAAAAGGTGCTGGTACGCCGTACCGGTGCGTAGGCGTACAGTCACTAAAAAAAAGCACTAGGTTCTGACAGGGTGTAGCGCTGTGTGCTGCAAACTGCTTAAGGATTGCTGGCTCATTATTTTTATTCAGGGCGTACCCACATAACCTTTGCCATGTTTGAGTTTAGTTGCAAGGCAGCAGAGTTTTGAATTCAGTTTTCCTTCTGCTAGGTGGGTAGCAAGCCAAGGCTAATGAGCCATTCCTGCTAGATCTCTATAAATTTTAATGTAGCTTTAAATGACTTTTTCAATATTCAACTCATTACAGTTAGAAATTTTAAAAATGTTAATGAATTTGCAAAAAATGCAATACAAGTTAAGCAGTGGGTCTACCGACACCAGAAAACATGGCAAGGGGTCTATGAGACAAAAACGTTGGAACAGTTGAACCCACTTTTAGTCCGGCTAAGAGTGGAGAGGCCAGTAGAGTTTGATAAGATGTACAAGAGTGGATACGGCAGAACAGTTAGAACGGTGAAACTCACCACCGTGAAACATTTGTACATCAGTGTTACATGTTGCCAATTGTACAATTGGAGCCCTAAGTTGTCAAGTTCTTTTGGGTTGGTAGTGTCGTGTGTTGCAGTTTGCAGAGAACCTAGATAGCGAGAGTCGTTAAAATATTGTTCTATCTCTGCTCCTGCACTAAAGCATATTGTGCACTGTTGAAGACGAGTGATGAACAGAGGTATAAAAAAGAAACAAGATGGGTGACTGTTGATTCCGGCTAAGTAAATGGAGAAAAAGGAACTAGAGATAGGTTAGAGCCGCATCAGTCTGTCTGGATGGTCTGTTGAGGACAGCGTGTCCGATCAACGGTTCTATTAACGAGAACAGTGTTCGACACTATCTCTCTTTGTGTCAAACGACCACGACATCGCTCCAAGATAAGACTGGTCAACCGGATGAGGAGAAGGCGACACCCGCCGAGAACAGTTGCAGATAACTTCTTGGAGAATATGCTCCATGCCATCTGTCGTTCCCACCGACAGGCATCCACCAGCACTGGCAAACCTTCACAGTTCCAGAGTGTTCGGGACGAAGGGAGCAATGTTCTATCTCTGCTCCAGCCCGGGATTACACACTCACACACTACACTCACACACTACACTCACACACTACACTCACACACTACACTCACACTACACTAACACACTACACTCACACTACACTCACACTACTACCGCCACTCTAATATGCATGTATGTAGGGGTGTATATATATATATATATGTATATTTATATATTTATTTATTTATATAGGGGTGTATATATGTGTTTGTTTGTGTCATGTCATACTTATTTCTGACACATTCAGTCTTTCAGATGGTGTAACTACACACATATTTGGTTAGTATTTATGTATTTGGTTGTTCCTGGAGACATCACCCGTTCCCTCTCATTGACCTCCAGCGCTCCCTCCTCCTTTCTATCATCTGTTGCGTTACCTCGCTCAGACTCCATCCTGTAAGCCCTCATACCCTAGCCAAGTTTCTAAACATCCCCAAGCTGTTGAAAACGCTGCAGTACAGTGCTTCTCTACTCTTTGGGTCGTCAACACGTTCGCAAGGTAAAGAGTTCTTTCTTAGCCCTGAGTAACCCAGGGAGAAGCTTCTTATATTGGAAACCATTTGGGAATCACAACTGTAGTATGTTCCGCCTGAAAGGGTGCCCTGCAAAGAACGCCTACTTTAATGATCTGTTTAACACCACGAGTGGTCGCCCCTTGTTTCAATTGGATGATTGCTAAACACCCCCCACCCTCCGTTTTTTTTTCCTTTTTTCCCCTTCATTGTCTCCCTTGCCCTTCTATTCAGCTTGGGGCCATGAAAAGTGTCAATATATCGATACAGAGTATCCCCCCAACCCCATTCCATTACATCTCAAGTTCTTTTTTTTTTCAAACACAAGAAATATCTCCATTATGATCAAGCTTGTCTTCGAAAATATCTTGTTGACATATCATTTAAGTTTAAAAAGTTGAATATTAAAAAGCAATAGTACTTTTTTTAGCTAGTTTTTTATTGCTGGTCGGTTGAAACTTATGCAGTTTGTTGTTGATCAGCTGGATCTTATGCAGTTTGTTGTTGGTCAGCTGGATCTTATGCAGTTTGTTGTTGGTCAGCTGGATCTTGTGCAGTTTGTTGTTGGTCAGCTGGATCTTGTGCAGTTTGTTGTTGGTCAGCTGGATCTTGTGCAGTTTGTTGTTGGTCAGCTGGATCTTGTGCAGTTTGTTGTTGGTCAGCTGGATCTTGTGCAGTTTGTTGTTGGTCAGCTGAATTTGGAAAAACGATGACTTTCACGCGAAAGAGCTACTTCTTAAATATTTTAAAATATTTTGTTTAAACAAATTTTATATTTAGTGCGATTGTATCAATCATTTTAGCTCAATCATATTATTAATTTGTAATAGACCTAGACTAACAATAATAATTTTGAGCGGTTGGAAATATTTATTTGCTTTTGTTTATGGAAATGTCATGCTTTTAACATGATCAATGCCCTATGGTCCAATCACTTGCGTGGACATGTTGGGGGGGGGGGGGGGGGGGATACCTGAGACAAGGATTCCGTGCTGGATTTTAAAAAGAAAAGTTGCTCTACCTGAATTTGAAGTCGAGGGCTCAAACCTCGGTGATGGAAGGCAGACACGCTAGCCACTGAGCTAGAGAAATGCTTATAAAAATAGAAGATTTTATAGTTATCTATTGTTACTTTAAAAAATTTTAGTCGACACCTAATTACAAGGCTTATCTCTCCTTAGCTAGTACTGTCTATATATATGAAACAATAATTAATTGTTAAGGTAAGGGTTTATTTTTCTTTCGTGTAATGTTTGCGACAATGAATAATTGTGCAAAGTTTCAACTTATTTCAAGTATGGAAAGTGGACGAAATAACGTGTACATAATGTGTACCCGACGGACAGACAGAGTGAGATAATATACGCTTTATAACAAGATAACATAGTCCCAAATAATAATGTGCTGCTTAATAAGGTATAATTTATTTTTGTTCATGAGCCAGTTTCCTCGCCTTCAATAGTAACAACAAAGTTCTTTTAATTCTAATTTTAGTCATTGTTAGAATAAGACTCTTTTTATATTTCAAATTTTTCTCTTAAGCTAATTGTTCTTTTTAAAAAATATTGTAGATGGTAGCTGTTGGCCTCGTGGGATTTATCAAGCAGAACCGCCCCCATGTTGGCGCCCGGGCACAGCACGCTAGCGACATGCATGAACCTGTTGTCCTAGCAGCCTAGTCAACAAGTCGTGACCACGCCCAAATTGAAAGAAGTCTTTTTTTACTAACTCTCACCAGCTGCTGTTTGGGTGATGAATGTAGAATAGTTGTCTTGAATCAACTCGAATCACCATTAGAAGGCATCGTCAGCTACAAACATGCCCTTGCCTCGTTTTCAAAACGAGATTATGGAGCACAAACAATAGAGCATTAGGAAACCGATGGGCCTCACACTGGATTCGACCTTGAGATGGGTAGACAGCAGAAATGTAGGGAACTTATTCTACAGACACAAGCAGGACACGTGACAAGTGCTGACCAGATCTATCACACTGATGACCCATAAAAAATAAAAGCACTACCAGGACAACAGTAATCTCTCTTCTCGCGGCGAATGGTCAAAACTTCTTTTTGGTCTCTTTTTTTTTTTCTTCAGAATTTTTTTGTTTTTGTTTTTCTCTTTTCACAGCTTTTTGTTTCTTGCATTGTCTTTATTCTTTTCTACAATAGTTTCTTTTCAAATAGTTTCTTTTCAAATAGTTTCTTTTCAAATAGTTTCTTTTCAAATAGTTTCTTTTCAAATAGTTTCTTTTCAAATAGTTTCTTTTCAAATAGTTTCTTTGCTCATTTCTTGAATGTTCTCTACTTTACATTTCTCTTATCTTCTATTTTCATGTTTTCTTCTTTCTCCATTTCTCTTTTTTTTCTTGTCTTCTCTTTTCTTATTTTTTTTAAATCTCTCTCTCTCTCTCTCTCTCACAAAGTTGAATGGAGATTGTTGTCAAGTTTCCCTTTGGCTCTCTTGTCTTGAGTTGAATGAACACTTCTCTTCTGTAGAGAAAGCGAGTTGTAAAGTACTTCTCTTTTTTTTTCTTCTCTTGTCTTATATTTTTTATTTTGGCTTCCAAACTGGGGGTCTCGGGTTCGAATCCTGGTCAAGACTGGGAATATTAATTTCGAGATCTTTGGGCGCCTCTGAGTCCACCTAGCTCTAATAGGTACTTGCCATCAGCTGGGGAAAGTAAAGGCGGTTGGTCGTTTTGCTGGCCTCACGACACCCTCTTATAACCGTAGGCCAATGAAACTGATGAACTTTACATCGTCTGACCTACATGGTAAAATAGTGGTAAGTTCTGTAAAGTTGATCTTTGTGGCGGCAATACTACACCATCTTTACACCATCTTTAACCGTTGAATGAGATCATTCCATGTTTCTGTTTCTAGCGTTGAAATAACTACATTGCAAACTTGTTTTCCTATAACCGATCTGATTTTTTTATTGTTTCTTTATCTATTAGAGGTATCTTTTTTATTTGTCCTAAACCTGATATGTCATATGAATCCTAAATGGTTCTGTCTTCCACAAAGACTTAAGGTCTATAATTTCAACTGTTCTGATTTGTGTGTGTGTTTCTGTGTGAGTGTGTGTCCACCACTACCTGGTACTTAGAACTGCTACCACCTTCTCCAACCCCTCCACGCTCCAAATACACTTTGATTTCACCCTTCACTGATTCCCTTCTCTCCAACATGACTCCTTTACCCTCCTGCCTTTCTACAACCACGCCAACACATAACATTGTAAAAAGTAACGGTTAACTGAAATTACAAATATGAACATGAATGGGGGGGGGGGGGCGGCCTAACCACCCCCCAGCAAAGAAACAAAACAAAAAGCAAAACAAAGAAATAACTAGCTATTTAAAACTAACGGTAAGTTTGTGACACTCAGTGAGATTTGTATGCGCCCCCCCCCCCCCCACCTTTTCATTAGATCTTTCTGATGAACTTCTCTGCTAGCAAAGAGAAAGAAACTCTTGCCAAATCTCTTTTATTTTAAAGAGGAGGAGTTTTCGGCCCCTTTGTTGGCGTCATTGGATCGGAAATGATCGAACTGTCAGTGAATCGGATCTGAACACTGAAGAATCAAGTTTGACGTTCAACGTAGACAGCACCAAGGGTTTAACAGGTGACACTACCTTCGTTGTCAGTTCAACGTCTGCTAGTGTATGTCTTACAGATGTTTAGTCTTCTGGTATTAAATGGAATTGTTTCTCTGTAAGTATTAGTGAGTGAATATCGTACTTATTGGTGAGGGTGTTAAAAACATGTCGAAGTGAAGAGCACCGAGTTCGAAACTAGCTGATAAGGAAGAGCTGAAGCTGGAGTTCGTCTTCTGCTGCCTTCTCATTATTGCAAGGTCAGGGTTCAGACTGGGTTCAGATTGGATTCAGACTGGGTTCAGACTGGATTCACACTGGGTTCAGACTGGGTTCAGACTGGTCCACAATTTGAGCTGAACAGCCGCAGTAGTTTTCAGAGCAGGCGGTTTTCTGTTAAGTTTGTCTTCTGTTTTGTAGCCAGTTTCTTGTTTTTGCGTCTTGGTGCATCTTTGAAAAAAATGTTTGGCATTTTCTGGTGATCTCCACAAGGGGCTAGTTTCACTACTCTTAACTTTCAGCTTCCGAAACATGTTTCTTTCTGTTGTATCCGGTTTCTATGTAAACAAATATACGTCGGTCGTGATGTGGGGTAGCTTCTAAAGCGTATAAAACTAACCGTTTTTCTGGAAGTTTTCTGGAAGTTTTCTTGAAGTTTGGTTGACAGCTTAATCTTCGTTTTATTCTACTTCTTCTAGTTCTACTTGATATTGTTTTCTTAACTTCTTTTAGATAGAGCGAAGTTTCCCATTGTTTATTTTAAATTTATTTTAACGGATACCATTGTTGCTCCACTACTCCACTGACTGTGGCTGGATCTTAAAACTAATAAAAAAAATGTGAGGACGTATTAATGGCGTGAAGGTTTAAGGTTAAACCAAGTCAATCAAAAACATTCATTATTGAGCGACGTTGTCACCATTGAAATTTTACATCTCAACGCCTCACAAAACGGTAATAGAAATATTTACGTTAAAGAAGATGAGATATTAAAAAACAAAATGCGACATTTCTAATACTTTAGATTAGTATTACAAACTGTTAGTGCCGAATGGATATATATATATATATATAAATAAATTCCTCCACAACTTTCGGGTTTCTAAGGCACAACATTGTCCTTGGAGAAGTTAACATTGGTATAGTGCTTTCATCACAATGACCTATCAGCTTTACGTTCAACCAGCATAGACCAGGAGCATAATTAGATCTACACACCCCTAAGAATAATTCTAGTACCTTTAGTACAGGGGTTCTCAACCTGTGGGTCGCGACCCCCTTGGGGGTCGATTGACCATTTGCCAGGGGTCGCTTAAGACCATCAAAAATATGGATTGTTATTGTCTACTCTTCTATTGCTGTATGTGTGTGTCAGGGGAGGGGGGTCGCGACAAAGTGTTGGATTGTAAAAAGGGGTCGCCGAGCTTAAAAGGTTGAGAACCACTGTGAGTCTAGCAGGACCTCATTCCGCGATCATTGGATCGACAACCGAGTTCTTAGCCTCTCTAGTAGGACAATTAGATCGAATGACGAGTATTTAACCCCTTGACCACCAAATCGCTTGTCGTAAGATATACTTTATCAACAGTGCTATATCTAATTATTTTTTTTTTACTTCGAGATATCGAATCTACCAATTCAGCTTTTGGATAACTGCTCACGGAATATGTAGTGTAACAGGTTTCAATTTCACTTTTAATCTTCAGAATCTATTAAATCCAGTCGATACGAGCTTTCGTAATTCGATGTTCTTGACTTGTTAGCAAGATCCTATGTGTCGCTGTTATGGGCAGCCCTAAATAATTATGGCTTGGTGGTTCACTTAATTCTTAAATCTTGAGTGATACTGTCTAGTTGCGAACCTTTGGTGTTGCGCGAACCTTCCGCTGAGAACCTATGACGGATACTCCTCATGCATGGATGGTTCCAGAGGTTTCAAAGTTGTATCGTTATCTGGACAAGAATTTCTTGATATGCTAATCTGACTCTATGGAGATGGCAGGTTGTACGACTGTTAGATGCCCCTTGCTTAATGAAATTGTATGCATGGAACAAGTGATATGTTATGCATTCTGGCAAAGGCCCAGTAGTACTCATCTTTTTTACAGCAGTGTCTCTGAGTCAAAAACCATTTGTGCTTATGGTGAATGCCTTAAGCATTGTTCTAAGTCTTATATAGAGATCTTATCGTCTATTCTCTGTTGTTTTTTGTACCTCAGGTATATAATTTTGAGGCGCTGTCTCTGAGGGGTAAAGCGCTTGGCTTCCAAACCGGGGTCTCGGGTTTGAATTCAGGTGATAATGGGAGTTTTAATTTCGGGATGTCTGGGCGTCTCTGAGTCCACACAGCTCTAACGGGTACTCGACATTACTTTGGGAAAAGTAAAGGCGGTTGGTCGTTTTGCTGGCCACGTGACACCCTCGTTAACCGTAGGCCACAGAAACAGATGACCTTTATATCATCTGCTCTATAGACCACAAGGTCTGAAAAGGGAGCTTTATTTTTTTTTATATACATTGGTTATAAGTATAATGTATATTGTGTTATATTCTGATTATAATTTAATTGTATCTACGTTTTATCGTATGTCTTATGTATTTTTTTAATCATATATCTTGGTTATATCAAGTTTAAAGTTTGTAATTGTGTTATTGAAGCAGAACTTTTTGGCGCAGCCGTTTTGACTCGGCCTTTTTGACGCCACAGTTTTGGCGCAGGACTTTGTAAAGGAGTGTACATATGTTTAGCCTCATAATATAATTTATTTTGTTATAAATCTAAAAAGAACATATCAATATTTGTTTGTTTGTTTATGTTCAAACGTATTTCTTGTAAAAAGAACATAAGTAATTTGTCTCCTTAGATCTGGGATTTAAGCTTCTTGTGCAACTATTGTCATGTCACTACATAGAGGCCTATAATGTGTGGGTTTTAATATTTTTAGAGACATGAAACAATGGTACACTTCTTTTTTAATACGAAAAGAAAAAATAGGAAAACTAATGAATGTCATCCTGTCCGTTATGTACAGCTCGCCTATAATTTATAGAGAGGGAAGAGGGGGGCATGTCAGTGCCTTAGTCTCAGGAATGCCACCTTCCATAGTTTGTATGCCGTACATGTTCCTTTAGAATTTAATAGTATTACATGGAAGCCGAAACCACCCATTGGACGCCAGAGGAAAGCGCGGTCAGGGTTCAAAACCTGAACAGTTGAATCTCAAGTCTTCAGTCTCAAGTCTTCAGTCTCAAGTCTTCAGTCTCAAGTCTTCAGTCTCAAGTCTTCAGTCTCAAGTCTTCAGTCTGGAGTATCAAACGATCACGCAGCCATTCATGGTTCGCAATATGCATTCATAAAATAGTTAAAATTATTACAACTTATTTTGGGGGATCTTTGGGCACCTCTGAGTCCACCCAGCTCTAATGGGTATCTGGCATTAGTTGGTGAACAGTTGGTTGGTTGGTCGTTGTGCTGCCCACATGACATCCTCTTTAACTAAAGGCCACATAAACAGGTGACCTTACATCATATGCCCTGTAAACCACAAGGTTTGAAAGGGGAACTTTTATTTTGGGGCAGGGAGTGCCTGA
The DNA here is from genome assembly GCA_030265305.1 of Biomphalaria pfeifferi. Classification (NCBI taxonomy): domain Eukaryota; kingdom Metazoa; phylum Mollusca; class Gastropoda; family Planorbidae; genus Biomphalaria; species Biomphalaria pfeifferi. Next base: position 98,063 of record JASAOG010000318.1, on the reverse strand, counting down.
ATAAAGGATATGGAGAATGTAAACTTTTTATACCATTGTCTAGTAGAGTTAAACAAAATGTTTATTAAACAAAGTTTTGTTTATAAATGAATAAAAACCAGAACGGCACTTGTGCCAAAACAGTCTGCGCCAAACAGTCGCGTACTTTTTGTTACATCTTGGTAATAGGCTGGTTACATCCAAGTAATATCTAAGTTAGCAGGGTTGTCCTTAATTTTTAAATATGCATTTTTATTATAATAGAAGTAACACTAATGCCTTAAGTTAAATCTGTTCAGAATAGTTGCATAGTCACGATAGATTGGTTTGTTAATGACTAAATAGAAATTTATTAAGAGTTTATCACTATTGAAATCTAAAAAAAAAAATAACAAGGTTACAAAGACAGTTTGTGTATAAACACAAACTCAAAATCGGCCCCCAAAGTGGTCCACCCGGCAGGTATAAATGCAGGTATCAATGTTGGATTTTCACTATCCTTTCTAGTTTACGGGATCTAAACGGGACGGACAGACATTTCACAGAAAACTAATAGTGTCTTTTTCCCTTTCGGAGGCCGCTAAAAAAGACTTCTCTAAGTCCTTGTCTGTCTGTCTGTCTGTCTGTCTGTGGGTTGACATATAAAGAAAAAGAACAACTGGAAAATTTAAACGTTCCATGGCTGTGTTATATTTTTCATGTGTCCAAAACGTTCAGTTTCTAGCTACGAGAAACAACTTATTTTACTAAAACCTTGCAATTCTTACAAAAGTTCCATTTCACAAACACGATTGAAATTATTGTAGCTATTGTAAAATTTGATTTTTTTAACATGATTAAATAGTTGTTATTGTTTTTTTATGACAGGATACCTTAAGATAACATCGCAAGAAACTCTGAAACCAAAAAGGCTTGAAATAGAAAATAAATATTTAACTGCTAATTAGTTGCACAGTTTCCCTGGTAACAAACATCTCCGCTGTCTTGCTCACTGAATACGTTACGAGCGTCCTAAGCAACAGAAAGGAATAGCAGCTTGACGGAAGAACAGAAATACAGGTTAGTGAATGTATCATAGATCGCACATACAGAAATAAATGTGTTCCATTTTATTTTCTAGAACCATGCGATTCTTGCAGCAGACGACAATATTCTCATATATCAAAATGTGGCCAGACATTTTAAAGAAATCATTTTATTTCTCATGTATCCCTGTGGTTATTCAGCGGTGTGCTAAAACTTGGCGTTAGCGTATCAAGACAGACATTTTCGACTAAGTTTGCGTATTGACAACACAACATCCTTATAAACTTTTAGCAACAGTGTCTGAACAAGCATACCCACTCCCCTGGATCATGCATTGATTTTGTTCTCACCTAACCATAGTAGTGCACTGTTTGGTCACTACACAATCTAGATCTGTGTATTTTTGTGTACCTTGTGGCCAAGTGAGAAAAGAGAATGCCTATGCATTGAGGTTCTCGATTCCAATTCAAAACCCATTGTGACAGGGCCGGCCTTACGAATTGCGGGGCCCAATTTAATGGATACTTGCGAGGCCCCCTCTTCTAATTTTATTTTTAGAATAATAACTATTACTATTAATTAGATCATTATACCAACATTTGTTATAAACATGCATAGGAAGAAACTCAAACGCAATTGGTCCCTGCGCTAGTGAAGTGCGTGCGAAATTAGTAGTTTTTATATGGCTAGTTTCAAATTTAAATCGGCGACCTGTAAATGCGATTAATTCAGATTATATCACCACATCAGTCAAGTACAATTTCTTTCCCTTGTTCAATACCCAACAAAATGATTAATTAACTAGATGGTTAGATTCGATTTTGTATTTAATCTTGTGTAGTCTGGTAAAAAAAAAATGATTGTGCAAAATTTCAGCTTGATCCAAATCGGTTGTCGTAGAAATTGCGTGTACACACGTTTTACCAGACAGACAGACAGACGGATTGAGTTGATATACGCTTTCTAAAAATATTTGTTACAGGGAAGCTTTTACAAAAAAGCTGACATTATATACAAGCATAAAGCTCGTGCACACATTTAGGCAGATAGACAGACAAACAGACAGATAAATAGATAGACAGATAGATAGATAGACAGATAGACAGATAGATAGACAGATATATAGATAGATAGATAGATAGATAGATAGATAGAATCAGGTCCAAACAAAAAGACTTGTACCAGTAGCTAAGTTCAAGAATAAAGTGAGACACTGTATACGATTTTAAAGAAGGTTGCTTACAATAGACCCTCGTTTAACTCACTAACAGTGTCAAAATGTTCCGACCCATTCCAAGTGGATTCCCAAACCTAACTTGTAAATGTCTATCTGCACTCTGCTCGGCCTGGCTAGATTCTAGAGAGCTCTTCGCTTACGTCCCTTGATAGTATTTCTAGAGGGTTGGCCCGAGAAACTTTAGGGACTCGACCAAGCCTACCTTTTTTTTTCTCCACAGAATCATTCATAATACGGTTTGTCAATATTTTTTTCTTTGAAAAGATCGGGCCGCTTTTTCTTTCTTTTTCTTCCCAAATCGCCGTTTTGTCGCTATGTGTTTTTATAGACTCCGAGAGTATTTGTTCTCCTCCGACACAGAAGAGCTCTCAATGGCCGCCATAATGTCACAACACTTGAACGAAGAAACGCGCAATTCACTTTTTCCCCCCTCCACAGTTGAAGGGGCGGGATGGTATTGTGAGCCCCGCTGGTGAATCTCCACACACATACTACCCCCTCCCCAACTATTCCTTGTTCACTGTAAAGCAGGTAACTTTAACATTTCCCTCTCTGTGTCAAGTTCCATTTTCTTTTCTTCCAGATTTTGATTTCATTTGGTCGCTATTAAAGGTTATAATGGCATACGAAAGGGAGGGGGAGCATAAGGAAAAAAAATGGTTGGATCCGGGAGAGGGCGAAATAAGGAGAATAGAGAAAATTATAGTCATTGCGATGACATAGATTTGAAATTTGAAACGCGATGGCTGCCCGTGTGTATCTTAGAGCAGCAGTTACAGGTATTGCTAGCACCCCCGGGCTCATAATCGTCTGGCCAGGGTCTTGTGTGTATTTGTCCTCTTTACACCCATCTTTCTAGTCCTATAGTTCTATCTGCGCCCATCGTAGCAGTGAATAGCCTCGTTCTGAGATAAAAACAAACACTTTTACGTGAGTTTTAGTTGAAAAGAGAGGGAGGGGGGGATAAAAATAGGGAAACCATGAATATCAATATGGTTTTGTCTAGTGCGCCCCCTCCCCCGACTATTGTTCAATACGGTGATTTTGGTTGTTGTTTCGCACCCTTATCAAATCTTATTCTTTTCCTTCGCCTCTTCCAATGTCGTCGTGCAATGGAAAGAACAATTGAAATGAAGAGAAAAAAAAGTGATTTTCATTTTTTTTCTAGAAAAAGGAAAGGGATGGTGGGGGGTTATTTTAGTGTCTGCCCGTGAGTTGCATCTGTCCCCCAATAGACCCCAGGTGAGACAGATGATGGTGTAGCAATGTCAATTCTATCTATGAATATGGTTACAATGGTAAAGCGTGTTTGTACTCCTTTTATAATTGGGGCGCCAAGAACTTTGTTGTCGAATGCGCGCGCTGTTTGCAATGTCGTGCTTCTTAGTGAAGAATTTCTCTCGGAAGTTTTGAATATTTGATTTCACGACTTTAACAAATACAAAATCAATAAAAGGGCTAGAAATGATGTGCTTGGTAATACAATTTCTGTGTTTTAAAATCATGATATTCACATGGGTTTAGCGTTGCAATATAGTCCCACAGTGAGCCTGAATGACACCAGTGTAGAAATACTTATATGTACTTTATAACTTTAGGAGATTCAAAATATAGTTTCTTGCGTTTTGCATATTTTTTAACCTTTAACATTATTTTTCATGGAGTTTGTAATTTAGGCTTTTTTGAAGGAAATAGCTCATTTTGTTTTTTTTATTTTGTGGACAATTTTGTTTTATACATGATTTCTTAAATTTTTTAAAATAAATTCTTTTAAGAATATTCAGTTTGCAGCATTAAATCATGTTGGATGCTCAGTGGCTGAGCGGTAAAGCGCTTGGCTTCTGGGTTCGAATCCTGGTGAAGACTGGGATTTTTTTATTTCGGGATCTTTAGGCTTGACATTAGTTGGGGAAAATGCGGTTGGTCGTTATGCTGGCCTCGTGACACCCTTGTTAACCGTAAACAGATGACCTTTACATCATCTGCCCTATAGACCACAAGGTCCGAAAGGGGTAACTACTTACTTATTAAATCATGTTGAAAAGTTCCAAGAAACTAAAATCTTTTATAATTAGAAGAGTCATGAAAAAAAATACAGGACAAATATGTATAATATATTATACATTTTTATTTCATGGAAAAATGACGATTCAAAATATACAATAATCGTACTCACAGTAAAAATAATCACAAAACTCAACAATCTGCCCAGGAAAATTAGTATAAGATAGACCATTCTCACTATGTATAAGATAGACCATTCTCACTATGTATAAGATAGACCATTCTCACTATGCATAAGATAGACCATTCTCACTATGTATAAGATAGACCATTCTCACTATGTATAAGATAGACCATTCTCACTATGTATAAGATAGACCATTCTCACTATGTATAAGATAGACCATTCTCACTATGTATAAGATAGACCATTCTCACTATGTATAAGATAGACCATTCTCACTATGCATAAGATAGACCATTCTCACTATGTATAAGATAGACCATTCTCACTATGTATAAGATAGACCATTCTCACTATGCATAAGATAGACCATTCTCACTATGTATAAGATAGACCATTCTCACTATGTATAAGATAGACCATTCTCACTATGTATAAGATAGACCATTCTCACTATGTATAAGATAGACTATTCTTACTTTGAGATAAATTATCAACTAAACTCTGGCTGTGCAACATCCTAGTGGAGATGATCACGACAAACAAAACAATGTCAAGGACGCTAAGTTAAAAAAAAAAAACAACAATCGAGATCTAATTTGTAACACAATATCTGAAGGCGTGACAGTTGACCTTCGTATCAAATCTGTTGCATTGCAGCTTGTTTGTTGCCATGGGTTTTATTTTAAGTTTAGAGTCCTAGAGTAGAACGACTATGGTTCATCTCAGAGCACACTTTCTCATGAAGCTGTGGAGCCTTATTTTGGAGAGACACTCCCGTCAACAGATAGCGCAGGTTAAGGTGGCTTTTGCTTTGGTGGTAGAAGAGCTGGCCGTTTTTCGGATTGTTCGTTTTTCTTCCAGAGCTGAGACCCATGTACTTTCACTGTCCATAGCTTTCTTGGTCACTGTCTCTCTCCATTTGGTGCGGTCTAGAGCTATGTCTTCCCAATTGTCAGTATTGATGTTCACTGATTTGAGATACTTCCTCTAAATTGAAATTATTGTACATTCCAAACTGAAGAGTTAGACAATTGTATTCTCAAGTGCTAAAAAATACACAGACATTGTCCTTGACCTTTAAAAAGCAAAGCCTATTAACTCCTCCTTTATTTTGTACACCGGATACACCGAAACGCTAGCTAATTATACTTTTCCCGCCATTTATGGAAGAGCGGAGCAGCTGAGAAACACACCAAGCTTCTGTTCCAAGTCTGTGAAAGTGCTTACAGCTCAGCAGCAAAATGTTGGTTAGATTAAGAAGTAAACTCTGCTATTGTCAATAAAGAAACAAATATCCAATAAGGCTGTTCAGAAATATCAACAGTTGTACCAGGCAAAACTACAATGACACAGCATAGAAGATAACATGGGATGAATTTGCTTTACTAGCTTGCCTAACTAACAAACCTGCCTGACTATGACGATACCCTCTACTGCAGAGACTTTTGTTTTAAAAAAAAAATCAGCAACACTCAGAGCAAGACATCCTTAAACTTGTGACTTCGCCTCACGCAGTTCCAAAGGTGGTCAGTAAACGACAAGGATCTTCAACGCCAAGAAAGTAGGTGGACTGGAGACAAATGATGCAATAACTCGCCTTGAGTCGTTATCCTAAGCCTGTTCCAGAAAACCTTAGATGACATACCTCAGAAGTTAAACACTTGACAACGCTTGATCTTTTTGAGGGATAGTATTGAATACCGAACAAATTAGAAACAACGATGAATGTAAGTTACAAAGGTATAGGCTAAAGTATTTGATTTTTATTTCAGTTCGAATTCTTTTAAAAAGCACAGATATTTCATGATGATAATGGTATATATATATTAATATATATATATTAAAGCTAAATGAAAGTGATTAAAAAAGTAGTGATCACTAAACAGTGTGTAGTGTGAATGAATGTCACATTATATTGTTAGTTTGTGTACAGCTGTGTACACGGCACCCATATGTATAGCTACAGTCAAGTGGGGTAAGTACTAGGGTTAGGGTTAGAGTTTATTTCGGTACACTTTAGGCAAATCTCTGTAATGCAAATTGGACAGACATTGATATTCAACTCATAGCAATAATGCACTTGCATGCACTGCGGTAGCACAGAACATTGCAACGCCAAGTCAAATGTTGTCACCAACGATACTTCAGGTACATCGCGGCCACTCATTCATAGCAAACAAAGAAACATGGATGACACTTCAGTTCATTTTTTTTTACTATTATATTTTATATTTTGTAAAGCCTAAAAAAAAAACAACGACTATGTTGACATTATCCAAAGTCTCAAACATTTCCCCTTCGTTTTAGAATGCTTTTACTGTGAGCGACACTCCAGTCTTTCCTGGTACTTCCTGCTGCATTCAGACACGCCATCTGCTTAGACATGTCAGTACTCAAGAACCGATAACTCTTCAATGACTTTGTATAAAAAGTCCTTTCTTATAGCGCATTCACTCCCTTTCTCCATTGTATCTCTCACTTATTCTTATTGTCAAAGAGAGCTTTCGTTTGGGGGCGGACTTTGTATGCAGTAGACATTGAAACACATTACATTTGTCTTTTCTATAACATCGAAAAATTAGTATGTGCAAGTCTAAATGTATACCGCATAATTGTAATTGTGATTTTTTGGGAGGTGGGGGGTGGGGAGGTGAAAGTTCTGTGTCCTGGCTTGCACTAAAAATATTTTATTAGGTGGGGGTGGGGGTCGGAGATGGGACCTGGATGCTACAAAAGTTTCCGCCAAGTTTCTACATATGACACGAAGACCGTGTTGTTGTTTTTTTTTTTTGTATGCTTCGCCTTGTAGAAAGCCAATGGGCTGTGTAGGACGCTTGAAAAGGTTTTTTTGACGCTGCCATGCAAGACCAATGGTTTTCTCCTGCATTGACGCAGCGTCACCGTTAGGTAAACAGCTATCATCTTGAAGCAAACACGCTAAGCTGATGTATTCATCTAGTGGAAGCAGTGCGCGCTTTTCAAAGAGCCCTTTGGGCGCCTTTCTGAGACTTTTTTTTTGGGTCGCTAAAGCCACCCCCCAAACTCCAGCCCAGAACTCCACCTCAGAACGCTCTCCACCGCCTCTAAAACGTATATACTCGGTTCAGAGAAACCTCTTCGTTTAAAACTGGTTTTTATTTTATTTTTTTATTTAAAAGAATCAAACTATAAGTCTTCCAATTCTATGACGACATGAGCAATTCTATAATGATATATATAGATATATGCCGACAATGCAGTACTGTTGTATTTCTCATTGTATATCTGAGAAAGTCGAACTATTTGCCTGTAATCAAAATGTTTTGTTACATCAGATAGATCTAAGTTAGGAGGCGCGGTGGTTAAGCGGTAAAGCACTTGGCTTCTGAACCGGAGACCGGGGTTCGAATTATGGTGAAGACTGGAGAAAAGTAAAGGCGGTTGGTCGTTGTGCTGACCACATGACACCCTCGTAGGCCAAAGAAACAGATGACCATTACATCATCTGCCCTGTAGACCACTGAAAGGGGAACTTTACTTTTTTACTATTATAGATCTAAGTTAACTGATATAGATCTACTTTTTGTAAACGCATATACATTATGTCACATCATATAGATGTACATTTTGTCAACTCATATGGAGCTACGCTGTCAGCTCATATACATGTTATATAGGTGTACTTAATGCCACCTCATATAAATCAGTTCTCCGTTATGACATCTCACATAGATTGGATATGCTAGGACACCTCATGCACATCGAATATGTTATGTCAATCATAAAAAGATATGTTATCTTATATATATATATATATATATTTATAGTATGTGATATGTCTATCTTATCTTATCTTATATAATATAATACATATAGATGTTATGTTGTTATATATGTTATGTCAACCTTAATAAGTTGCAACTGTTTGTTGTGCTGCATTTGAAAACTACAGTGTCATTGTAAACGGGATTTGAAAAAAAAAAAGGGTGGGGGGGGGGGGGGGTACATTAATTCCTTTTGAATTTCTTTTCTTTGATATACGCGTCATAGTTGTCTGTGTTCATAAACTCTTCGGTCATGCCTCATCTATTTAGCACACTTTTATATGGATACAATGGATTCTATTGGATTCTAAGTATCCCGCAGGGGGGGGGGGGTGCAAGTGACTGTTACAAAAAAAGAGCGGGGGACAGAAAAAAAAAGTCATAAATAATTGGAAGAGAAAAAATCTTCCTCGAGCTCTTTATGTATATGTTTCTAAAAATAAATAATACATGCTGCAGATAGAGATGTTGCTTATATCAAGTCAATGATGTTTGGTCAGAATAACTGTATTTATTTAATGATTCTTTTAAACATTGTAAAATCCAATATGCCAAGGCAATGCTTCTCAGTCTCAACGTGGCGCTCGGGAAGAAACGGTTTTTAGGGAGACGATCAAGCCAATAGGGAAGCAAAAAAATAGCCCAACTTAGGAATGCTTAAGGACCGAGTTCATTGCACTGGTAGGGATGGAAGATAGCCCCAACAAATATGTCACTATTCACATACCATTTCTTAAGGGACCGTTTTCTATGGCGGACACAGGCCCGCTGATGGGAAACAGAGAAAGAATCTGGGGGAGTTTCCGAGGTTTGCTCGGACTTTGGCCTCGCTTATAGTCCGAGCCTCTTGGGATACGAGCAATCAGGAATAGGGGTGAAAAAAATGTACCACCTGCTTGGATCATTCCCAGACAGAATTTTGTTCAGACAGGCAGATTAAGACAAGCTTCTATAGACCTGGAGTTACAAGAGTCTTAGACTCAACTCCTGGGACAATTAAGAAGAAGAAGAAAATCCTATATGGAGCATACAATACAACAACAGCAAATAATGTAAAGGGACTATTTTCCCCAACAAAGAGAAGTCACAAACTAGATCTGTATTCTAAGAAATGCTAGCTGGTACTGTTTTCACATCAGAAAAAGTTACGATTGATTGTAGGAACTCTTTCAGGGGAGATGATCTTCTAGAACAGTGGTTCCCAAACTTTTTTTCTCTCGTAGACCCCTTGGCATGTTTTCTGGCTTTCAGTAGACCCCCTACTAAACTTGTATTGAATATTTGCTAATTCATCAAAAAATTTTTAAAACAAATTTCTAACTGCAGTGAGTTAAAGAGTGAAAAAGTAATTTAAAGCTACAAATAGAGTTATAGAGATCCATTTTTTTATTGACAAAATTCAAATTTAATCTAATTAAAATAACAATTTGAATTTATTACTGGAATCACCAAACAGACCGGAAATGGTTTTTTTTATCTTTTTTTTTAATTTCTTTTTGGCACATCTATCATCCGTTGCTAGGACATTATGTTTCATGTATGACTTTGTTGTTCTATGAAGTAGTCCTCAAACATGAAATAGTAATCAATCCATTCATTAATTAGCCTTATGTGTATCATTGTAAAAGTTTTCGCAAAGAGCAGTTTCTCTTGTATGTCTTGATCTTTCACGTCTGGCTCAACTATTGGGTGCGCAGAACTGTTTTCACTAACAGGAGAAGGGGTGAAGGTGAGTACCTAGTGAGTACCTAATCCAGTCAGCTTTGGGCAGGAAGGGCTCATTAGCCTTGGCTTACAGCATACCTAGCAGACGGAAAACTGAATTCAAACTGTGCTGCCTTGCAGCTATACCCGAACATGGGAAAGGTTTCGTGGGTCAACCCTGTTAAAAATAAGGAGCCGGCGACCTTTAGGCAGTTTGCAGCACACAGGGCTACACCCTGTCAGAGCCTGGTCGCCGCTGATCCCAAACTGTATATATGTCGTTTGGAAAGAATTACAAAAGAAACTTTTAATTTTATAACTCATGCCACAGATGTGACCTTGAACTGTAGTGTTGCTTAAAGAAATTCGTTTAATAATATCAGATGTAGATTTGTGTAAAACAGTTATTTAAAACTACAACGGCGGGTAAAATCAATGTTTTAACTTAAGTGTTTTCTGTATTTTGCTATATGTAAAGAGATTTTGTAAGACGCTCACAAATTATCATCTTCTCTATATGGTGTCGAAGAGAGATTGTGTGGCTTTATTCTGATCTTGGAGTGTTTGAACGTTTTGCAAATCTTTATGTATTTTGTCAGGGTCCAGGCTTTGTCTCAAATGATCCTCCAGCATAATTGATTTCATATCGGTATAAAAAGGCACTTATGGCAACCGCTAGTATTACAAGGAAGAAATAAATACCAATTTTAAATAATCAGCGCTGTACAGTCTAAAATTTTTTTTTAAACATTGGTTGCATGTAAACAAAATGAAGCTAGTTAAATAAGTATTTAAATTAGATACAACAATATTTCGTTTGAAAAGCAGGATAAATATTTAAAGGATTAACTCGGGTACAAATCAAATATGTTAAAATTAAAGTCACGACCTGCTTAAATGAAATCTATTATCGTAGACCCCCGTGGACATCTCATAGACCCCCAATGTATGTTTTCCCTCTTGTAGACCCCTTGGAAGTCTTCGTAGACCCCTGGTGGTCTATATGGACCACTTTGGGAATCACTGTTCTAGAGTGACATTCTAGACCGAATTATTTTCTATGAAGAGTCCACCATTAGATAAACGGACCCAGAACCCCATCAGATAGCGTTGGACTCAATTCAGAGATGGTTGAGGCTCAAAGACGACGTAAACATGTCCAATCAGACCTGTTGGTTTACGCCAAGAGATATGCCGGACAGCCCTCCTTTCAGCCAAATTAAATAGGTTAAGAAATTGGAAAGATTCTAGTAGTCTAGATGAAAGGAGTTTCGACCTGTCCTGAACATTCAATATGTTGATTTTCTCAAGTTTTTGATTGGCGTAATTACACATCCGAAGATTGTGAACACGTCGTCAGATATAATGGCTGCCTGGATTGTACTACAAACAAGTGCTCCACTCATTGTGGTCCATTCAAGTGTATAAGATAAAGGTTAAATCAAATCAAACACAAGGGGAGGGGGTGGGGTAGAAAAAAAATGAAGAAAGAAAATAGAAAGGAAAAAAAAACTAAATATGGAAAAAAAAAGGGGGGGGGGCGGGATGTTTGGTGCAACCAAGTGTGCAGCCCGAACAGAAGTTCACGGCGGTCAGTCAGTTCATTGAGTGAGTTCTGTCAAAGGCTTTTTTGCAGCTCCTATAGGGTCCTACCAATTACTGCTTAGTGTATTGTCTGCGTGTATATTTGTACGTGTGTCAGAGCGGTATGTATTGAATGTAAAATATTCAGAAGTAAATTAGTAGACAAGGGAGTGAATCGTGGCAGTGATTGAATAGTTGAATAAGTCTCAAAGAGACTCTATCTGTTGAAACTGTAAGTACGTCCCAGTCCTGCTGGTCAGAGTGAGAGATTTAAGACACAACAGAGGTGGCAGGACATTCAAATAGTGGTTTTGGTATCAATAGGGAAATAGTCCATATATTTAATGTTGTTTAAAGTCTGTAAATCATGGCGGTTAATTAGCTGATACATCACCTTACGGCATTAGCAGCAGACCAGCCAAGTGCATATTTTTTCTTTTCTCAGTGCACATTTTTCTCAAGTGCGCATTTTTCTTATCCTCAACTTGTTTTAAGACTCAAAAAGTTGAAGCCTCAAGTGAAATGTTTATCCCAGCGTTGTACTTGTCAAGAAGTGTAATTAGCGAAGAATTGTACTTATCAATATTAATCCAACTACAAAGCGTTATGTAGAAATTACTCATTAGTGAGTGACAAAATGGAGCATACAACTAAATAATTGGACTACATTTTGAAGGATTGACATACTACTTGAATGACTTTTAGAACAAATTGTGACGGCAGAAATTGTTTCCGCTTTCTCTCTGCACTTCACAAAACTTAGCTTAAAAAGGGAAATAATCGAAAGGTGCGCAGTAGTTAGGTCAATGCTAATTATAGACTGTGACGTGAATGATAGTTCAAGACAACATTTCTACCTCGACACGTTTCTTGCTTCCTTCTCTATCGAGTACACAAGTTGGTGTGTACATCGACTACACAAGTTGGTGTGTACATCTCCAAGTTGTTGCTTTTTTTTGTATATAGGTTGTTTTATAGATGTTTTGTAAGACATAAGGAAATCGCGGTGGAAAAAAAAAAGTGGGGGGGGGGGGGGGGTAACTCGAGGTATAAAAAAAAAGTAAAGTTCCCCTTTCTGACCTTGCGATCTATATGGCATATGATGTAAAGGTCATCCGTTTCTGTGGGACGCGGTTAGCGTGATGTAATGTGGTCAGCACAACGACCAACCGCCTTTACGTTTCCAAAACTTATGTCAGGTACCCATTTGACGTGAAGTCAGAAATTTAAAATCCCAGTCTGCACCAGGATTCGAATCAGGGACCCTCGGTTCGAAAGCCAAGCGTTTTACCACTTTGACATCAGGCTTACATAAAATTAACACAGGAGCTAAAGTAGAGGTGCTGGTAGTGCTACGAGGTCAGCGTCCACAACGTTTGGACTCAGTGGTGGCGGTAAAACAAAAACAATGACCAACCCTTTTGTCTCTGTCTCTGTCTCTGTCTCTCTCTCTGTCTCTGTCACTCTCTCTGACTCTGTCTCTGTCACTCTCTCTGTCTCTGTCTCTGTCACTCTCTCTGTCTCTGTCTGTGTGTGTGTGTGTGTGTTTCTCTATGCCCCTCTATCTCTCTCTGTCTCTCTCTATCTCTCTGTCTCTTTCTGTCTGTCCCTCGCTCCCTCTCAATTTGTGGATTATTTCCTTATTTCCTTATCCTAAATGCAAAGTCTATGCTTTCAATGAAATGATATTGAAGACCTGTCTATGTCAGATGTCTCGTACACATGACAGCACTGAACAAACAAACAAAACAAAACACAATGTTTACTAAACATGTTCATGAAAATGTTTTGATGAGATGACAGCGACAACTGCTTCTTAACCATTTGCTGCTTCATCGCATCCTATTGGGACTTCGAAGCCAAGATTTGATGTAGAATGCTAGAAATCGTTCAAAAAGATCCTCAGCGATCCTAAACCTCAGTCTCAACATTTCATAGTGCAGTGGGAGACATGAAGAACACAGCGGTACACTCACAATAGAGTATTTTAAAGGGAAGTAATGACCAGTAAGACAGAGCCTCACTCTTCAGCTACTTTTGATTAGAAATACAAATAGCTCAACGCAAAAGTGCTGATGTGTGGCTGAGTGGCTAAAACAGCTTGACTAGCGAGCAAGGAGGCGCGAGTTCAAATTTTCGACTTAAGATAAGCCAGCACGGAAACCTTCTCACAGATATGTCCACATATGTCCTCTCACCTACATGTCCACAGATGTCCTTTCTACTACATGTCCACAGATGTCATCTCCTTTATATGTCCACAGATGTCCTCTCTCCTAAATGTCAACAGATGTCCTCTTCCTTACATGTCCACAAATGTCCTCTCCCTTTAATGTCCACAGATGTCCTCTTTTCTTTATGTTCACAGATGTTGATTCCAATATGTCCACAGGTGTCCTCTTACCTACATGTCTACAGATGTCCTCTTCCCTACATGTCTACAGATGTCCTCTTACCTACATGTCCTCAGATGTCCTCTCACCTACAAGTCCATTGGATCATGTGACTTTTGACTTGGGTCGTGCGACTTGTGTCTTGAGTCATATAACTCGGTCTTGGGTCTTGTCATTTATGTCTCGAGTTATGTCATGCACTTGTGTGTGTGTGTGTTAATTGTTCCAATGATGAAGGAAAGAATCCCTTTTTGTGACCCACGTTCCATAGTTCAGCCCAGTCTTCTCGACCATTTTTTCTCGGCCAGTGTCGCGGCATATCAAAGTTGACACTTTACTCTCTTCTCTGACAATTACAACAAGATGCAACTAGGTCGAAACTAAAAATGTATTAGTGTGTGGGTTTTGAAATAAGTGGGGCTCTGGGGTAGACAACCTCTCTATTCCAAAATGTAAATACAGCAACTGATGCAGTAAAGAGGGGCAGCAGAAGATACCGCCACACACACATACACACCACGACCCGCGTGAAATGAAAAGAATGTGTAACATTATCTGAGTTTTTTTGAAAGTGTACCCATTTTAATATCCGTTTGGCTCTCTGCGCTTTTGCTGCTTCTTTTCACTAAGCGTCTGCTTGGAGGTAATAGGATACGGCCTTTTGTAACTCTGGCTGCTTCCCCCAGATAAACTTGACAACAAGAATGCCCGCTAGTTTATTGTCTTGGCTTGCAACAGTTTCTGTTTCTCTGGTGTTTGGAGTTTTCACTAGCTCTCCGTTGGAGGAGAGGTCCAGACTCGTCACGAGAGGCCCGGTCTTGTCGCAAAGAGAAACTTCCTGTTCATATCTCCTTCATCAAAAAAATACTTGCATGGCCCAGTTGACTGAATCCTCCCCCTCCCCCTTTCCAATTGAATGTGATTTTGTTTAGACCCATGACACACCTTGTCCCCATCTCCCCTCCCCGTCATTCCCAAGTCTCAGATCAGCAGTAGCAAAGGTAGCAAATAATATTGTTAATGCCGAGAATCGTCTTCATTAAAAGGATGTTTTTCTTCGCCCCTGGTGACGGCCCCGGCTCAGCGAGGCGTGACTTCTCTTCTAGTAACGTAAAGGATGGATGGGGGGGGGGGGGGGGCATTCCATGTTTTCATTTTGTGTTGTTCAGGTCGAAATGTTTTTCCTTGTTCCTTCTTGAAAAACAAAAAGTACGACCCAGAGCTGCTTATAGATTGCATTTAGAACAAAATGCTAATTAAGGTTAAAGGTTAACTTGTACTTGGGGTTAGAATTGGGGTAAGTGTTAGGGTTTAAAAATTGAAGAATGACATTAATTAATCTCATTGGAAATACGAGATATTAGTAACTCGATATTGACCTTTGACAATTCGTTCAATTATTTGATTCTAGACCTACAAAGTAGTCTGACATATTATTTAGACGCAGAGCCGAAAAAAAAAACAAGAACAAAACCACTTTCCTACATACGGACATACAGACAGACGTGCATAAACTTAAAAACGAAGAGAGAAAAAAAAAGAAGTTGAAGTCTTAATATTATTTTCTCTTTGTTTCTGATTTGCAAGAGCAGATGTAGACAGACTAGAAATAACACTCCACGAGTCCACTTCAGATCACTAGTATTTAACAGACTCAATGTCCAGGCAGCCGTAGCCATTGTCCATCTCAAAACGCTCTCGGTCGTAGATATTGTTCTCTGCCGTTAGGAGTCGCCCCTGAAAGGGAAGAAGGCGAAACTTTTAAAAACAAGGTTTAGCGAATTTGAAAAAGGGGGGGGGGGGGATCTGTGGAAACCCCCCGCAAGAGGCGGGTTTTTGATGTGATTTAGGAGTTGACATTTCCTTGGATGATTGACAGATCTGCCGCCATGGGGGAGGGACGTTATGGACCATTACCTTTCGCTTCTTCCCCCCCCCCCCCCCAACCGTTTCTTTTTTTTCCTTTTCTCTATCTCTCATCCTTTTCCCTTTTTGTAACTACCTTAGATGGCGACAGTTCCGTAGAGGCGATGGGAGACGAACCGCTGACGTACACGCCCCTGTTGGTAGATACGTTTTCATTTTCTTTCCACATGAAGTGTGCTTCACTATTAGCCACGATGGAAGGATATAGTGTTCGTGGTAAAGGGGACATCACCATACCGCTTGCTACTACACCAAAGCTGCAACTTATATAACGGACGACTCTATTGTCTTAACCGTTTCGGACAATTGCTTAGTTCGTAGTATGTTTTAGTGATCATTTATTTGCGGTGCAAAGTTAGACGAACGGCTTTGAAATTTCTGTGAATATATCGTATGCGTGTGCTGCCCCATTGTATCTGGACCGTGGTTTTAGTCTTGGTTCAACTTATCACTGACCACTGTGTTAGTGTAATTATGTAATTGCGGATATTTGTGTTTTTTTTTTCAGAAACGGAATTATAACATTGTGTGGTAAACAATTATCTTAAACGATTAGTTTTTGAGTGACTCTTACTTTCTCTTTTATACTATGGCATTGTGTGGGTTAAGGAAATAAGTCTTAAAGACTTTTAAATTTAATATTAATTTGTAGTCAAATCACTTTTAGAATCCAGAATTTCTGCAATCTGTTTGTAGGCTATTTTATTTTTATCAGAGGCTTTATTGCCCAAAGGTAATTCAGTACAGAGCCGAGGTACACATCTACCTCTACTTTCATAGCCAGTGGCAGATATGCAGTGGAACGTTAAACAATAAATAGGTTGCAGACATTTGATTTGTTCGGTTTGTCTTTACTCCGCAGATTTTAAAGTCCTGTCATTGTTTGTAATTTTCAAACATAAAATAGCGTCTACTAGAGCTACGTATTTTTAGTTGTACATATGATCTGAAATGTTATAGTTTCCAAAAATTGAACAATACATTTTAAATGTCAAAATTGTTAACTTTTCAAAGTGTATGACTTTTCTCCCTTGTTAGTTCTATGATGACACATTCAATAACTTTCTTAAAATGATGTGTTTAATTTTTAGAGTCACACTATAACGAACAAATAAAGTAAAAAAAAATATTTAATAAACACATTAGCAAACACATTTGTAAACGCATTAGCAAACACATTTGTAAACACATTAGAAAACACATTTGTAAACACATTAGCAAACACATTTGTAAACAATTTCTACATCTGAACAATATCTGGCCATTTTTTTTTTGTCGCTTTTAAAGAATTACTTTTACTAGTGGTGACCAATGTTTGTTGAATGTTTTATTCTTGTCGTGAACATTACACAAACACACTAACTAGTCTTGACCTACTTCGATTTGGCAGTCTAAGCATGTTGTAGTATTCACTCATGACATGACTTGCTGAGACTTACTGAAGCCACAAACACTCACTCAAAGAATGTGTTATATACACAAATAAGGATAATCGATAGTGTGCAATAATGGAGATACACCAATAGTAAATGTGTTATGTGTGAGGTAGCAAGCGAGTGATCGCTGAAGAACTTATCGAATATCATATGAACGAGATCAGCATAACAAAGAAAATGGCTACTTCCGAACTTACGTCATTTCCTGTTGGATTGGATAAAGAAAGACCTTTGACCCATGCAGATGCAACTGGCGAGCATGGAAGCACAGCGCAGTCGAGGCGTCAACGAAGAAAAAAAGGTAAATCTGCATGGGAAATTAATTCTCTAGATCCCTTAGTTGTTTTTTTTTAAGGTTAAAAATTAATAAAATCTCTTAGAACTTATTTGGTACCTTGTTCTATCTGGCCAATTCAAACATCGCCATACCGGTGTAGGTGAAAAGAATAAGTTCCATTGTAATCAACATTTTTTTTCCCTGGTACTAGAGTGCGTGACAAATGTATTGGACATTATTTTGACCTGCCGCAGAATACAAAGTTGAAGGTCACAGGAAAAATGTCCAGATTTTTATGATGTGTATCTCCAAAATATCACCGAGTCTATCAAATGAAGTATATTTGAAATGAAGAGATTAAAAATGATTAGCAATACCTTCCTTTTTATCCAATGTCTCTCTCTCTCTCTCTCTCTCTCTCTATCACACACATACAAGCTTTCTCTGTCTTTCATTAAACACATATAAACACATACACTTTGTTGTTATTGAAAGTTTCGGGACCCCCCCCCCCCCCTTACTTTGAATGTATTTCTAGTTTTCGGTTTCAATCACCAACTCAACTATTGAGTGATCAGACATTAATATCCCAAGAGAGGCGAGGTGGCTGAGTGGTAAAGCGCTTGGCTTCCGAACCGGAGGTCCCGGGTTCGAATCCTGATGAAGACTGGGCGTTTTAATTTCGGCATCATTGGGCGCCATTAGACATAAGTTGGGAAAAAGTATAGGCGGTTGGTCGTTGTGCTGGTTGCATGACACTCTTGTAAACTGTAAGCCACAGAAACATTATTTGCCCTATGGACCACACGGTCTGAAAGGGGAACTTTACATTAATATCCCATACAATACAAGAAAGGTTGCATCTTATATGAAACGTCCTTTTTGTTTTCTGAAGAAATTGTCCAGGAAGTGACGTACGCCATACACTAAGATTGGAACTGACCTAAATAATTGAAGGGAAGTAGATTAGAGATACATGGATCCCTGTGTGGGTAGGGGAGAGGTTGTAGAGATAGTTAATACATGTCTCTCTGTCCCTGTGTGGGGGAGGGAGCGGTTGTGGCGGAGAGGGGCACACACAGACTTTACCAGAAAACAATTTGGTTTTGTTGGTTGTTTATGTTGTTACTTTGGTGTTGCTGTTTGTTTGTCTACGGATCTCTCTTTGTTTTCATTGATAAATTCAATGATCTAGACTTCACCTACTACGGGCCCGAACGTCAGACTACCATCACGCATTACAAACTCCAGAAGTCTGATTAGGACATTTCTAGACTAAAAGCAAGTCAGAAACTAACCGTATTTAAGTGTTCAATTATTTTTGAGTGTTACTTACAGGTAAATACAATGGTTCTTAATCTTTTTTTTCCCTCGCAATTGTATGCTATTTTCTCTCAGTGCCGGATCTAGAATCAGGAAACCCCTATACCCTTCATATATTGAAAGCCCCATTTCACTTGCGAAATGACAATTATTTTTAATATTCTAGGACCTATTTTTTTTTTCTAGATGATGAAGGCCTAACAGTAAATGCATGCATAAAACCACGCATTTTCTAAAACTTTAAAATTTTACAGAAAACAAAACAAAAGATTCGTAACATGGTACTTATTTTTTTTTAAAGAGAAATACAAATTTGTTGTCCATATTTTACAAATTATTATATTATACGAATAACGAAATATATTTCAAGCCACACATTTACCCATAATACAAGTGTATGAGATATCCCAAATGTTCCAGTTTAGGAGAGTTAAATGACACAATGATTACCCCAGCGCCCCACCTCCTAGTAAAGCTAAACGCTGGACAATATTTACAAGGAACAAAAACTTGAATCGAAATAGAAATGAAAGAAATAAGTGAAGAAACATTTCCATTGATTGTGTGTCGTTGAACTGAGGATACTTGTTACGTTTAGACAACAATTAATTCGATTAGAAGAAGAAAAAATGAGCTGAGAAATGCGACATAGGCGACTCTTCCAACACTTCTAAATTTTAATTATAAATTTATAAACAAGCAAAATATTTAAAAATAAAAAAATGAAAAATTAAATTAAATAATGATTATCTAAAGAAAAGAACTCTGCACTTACAACCGTAACTCTCAACAATGTAAAAGTTATTTTAATTATTTTATGTCAAACAAAATAATGAATTACCAATAATCCATTGATTAATTGTTTAGTTTTTAATTGATTCACGTTTTGTTACGTACAATAAATAATTTTATATTTTTCAACTTGATCAGAGAAAAGGTGTGGAAGAAATACTGTGTACAATTATCTAAGGGGAGCAAACCCTAAATATTTAGCCATATCTTTAAATACTGATGGATTTATTTCCCTTGTTGGTATCAAACCAAATAATTTTATTACCAGAAATTAATTGACTAATGGTATATATTTTTATTGATTCATATCTGGTCTATACCAATGAATAATTGTACACAGTTGTCACTTGCTCCAAGATTGGGTGTGGGAGAAGTAACGTATACAAACTTTTTACAAGACAGACAGACGGACAGAGTGAGTTGATATAAGTTTTGTAAAAACGGCGAGAGAGATATCCCAACATGGATACGTTCATACGATACGAAGGCCGCGTCCTACTGTCGAGTTTCTACATCTCTTTCACTCCAGTGCTGCCGCTCAGATGCAAGCTTAGACCCGGCATTGATACACTTTTCAGTTTCCCTTTTAGACCTTGCGATCTATAGGGCAGATGATGTCAAGATACATGAAACTAATGTACGTGAGTGGGCGTGTGTGAGGACTGGGGAAGTCCTTGCAAAGACAAGGTCGTGTAGGGTCAAGGATCTTGTAGCGGTTCTTCTTATTAGTTTATACTATAATATGATTCTTTATTGATACAACAGTATGATCGTTTATGTATAGTACAATATTTTTAAGAGCGCAAATGTGTCTTCGAATTGTAAAATTGATACTTATGCATTGATTTTATCTTTTAGACTTCCTGTGGAGTAAAGGTATTAGGCCATCGGACTCTGCTTTGAGTAATTCCCCTCAGCTGGGCCCATGTCCATTTTGCCATCTTTGTTTCTTGGTCTACTGATTTCCTCCATGTTTGTTTTGCTCTTCTCCTGTGGGTTCCTGTTTTGTGATTTATTTCTTCTTCTCGTAGTCTCCTCAATCCAGCCCCATTTACCTCGTACAATATCTTGCTGTATTAGCTGGGTCGTTCCCCACAGACTGAAGTTTGAGATTCGACCATCTAACAGATAATTATGTCTCAAGTATTTGTTGATGAACGCTGTCACTTGACAAGTCTGTTCAATGGCATCTATCTATCTAGTTAAACATATTTTCTACGTCTGCAAATTTGAACTGATTTAATTTTGTTGATTAAGCTGACACTTTCATTCCAGAAGAGGCGTAAAAATATACTCGTACAACGTAGCACCACGCATATGCGCACACACACATCACACACACTCACTCATACACAAAACTTCACCCACACACTTTTAACAATAACGACATTTTGAAAGAATGACAAGGTCCTTTTGAAAAACAGATCATCTTTCTGTAATGAGCATCTTCCATCCTTGACTTGTGTGTTGTGGGCTGTTGAGTTATCAGCTGCGAAGTTGTAGCACTCGTGCGGATGGTGGGTGGCTGTCACGTGATATGTCTGTAGTACTTGCCTATTATAAGGATCCCGTATGTATAGGTCCACCCGAGGCATGTGGGATGTTTTGGTTCTGAGATTTAAATGGCAATGGAAATATGTGTCTCTCAATTCAACGTCAGTTAGTGCTTCTGAAACAACAAAGAATGCTTGCGTGTACCTACATATATTTTCAAAATGTAAACAAAGGGTGGCTCTTTGTCTTGTTGTATGTTGAATCGGACTGTCCTGATTTTGACCCCTGTCCACTTTCATGTTGGGGCTAGGACAATAATCTTCATTCTTGACGAGTCGTTCAAAACGTAGAAATCGATCAAAAGAAATAAAAAGTTTTGACCAAAACAAAATGGACAGATGGGCATCACTAGGTAAGAGTGTACATGTATAAAGTGCTTTTACATCCCAAGAGAGTTCAATCAACTGTGCCAGCGGATTTTTGTAATTGTTAACTCTGCAATTAATACATTTTTAAAAACTGTTTTTTTTTTTCTATATCTAGGTAACATCTAAACCTATCTCTATTTACACATAGTAATATACGAAAATAAATAAATAAATAGTAATGTCATGCAGATTGAAGCATACTAAAAACAAACAAATGTGTCGTGTAAATACTCAACCAGTTAAGTTAATAGTCCTGACATTGCTAATACCTAAAGGGCACAATGTTTATGAGATCTGCCCAGTTGCCTCCCCCAAGCGTGTTAAATCCTACAACAATGCTAGGACTACTTGCTCACAATGTGTACGATTAAGGTCTCGGCGTCATTTCCGGAGATGTACTTTTAGAGTAGGCATTCAAAGGAAAACGATGATAGAAATCTGGTATTTATTAGCTAGTCGTCAAAGAAATCTCGTAATTAGCTCATGACATGTTAATCGCGGGATTCTCCTTCATTTGTTCCTACATGTTGAGACCGACACATAATATTGAAGGGATTTTAACATATTGGTCTAAACAAAAACAACAACTGAATCAGATTCAACGTTATGGCATCGAACAAGACGAGACAGGCACATTACAGGCTCTGTTTTCGAAATGCATAAATAATTCACTGCAAAATACACTAGTACTAAAATAAGAACAATCTGGTGATATCGCATTGCATGGAACAATGGTTTAGCTATCTCTCTTGTTATTTCTAGTGTTATTTTTTGTTTACAAAGCTTATATCAACTCATTCTGTCTGCCTGGTAAAAAAAAGTTGCATACGCTATTTCTACCACATCCGATCTCGAATAAAGCTAAAATTTTGCACAATTATTTTTTTTTGCCTGTAAACACAAGAATTAATTAAATTAAAAATTAATTAACATTTGGTAACAAATTATTTTGTTTGGTATCTCAAACAAGTGAAAGAAATTGTAATTCACTGCATTGATGGTATAAGCTGAATTAGTACCTTATATATATCATCGTCTGAGTATCTGAGTATGGTGTAACTCTTTTAACAGAAGACGCAACAGTCGCCCTTGCTGTAACTGTAACTAACAACACCAAAAGAAAAAAGAAAAATACTAAAAAAACAAACAAAGGTTCCATAATGAAAAACGCTCAATTATTATTACTCAATATTGCAAGATTTATCTTCCCTTTTCTACAAACAAAAAAAACTAAATAATTAATTACCATTCATTAATTAAATAATTAGTTGTTTTTTTATTGATTCATGTTTTGTCATCGACAATGAATAACTGTGCAACGTTTTAACTTGATCCGAGAATGGGAAGTGGGAGAAATAACGTGTACAAGATTCGTAAAAGATTAACAGAGTGATATTTGTACCAGATTAACAGAGTGATATTTGTACCAGATTAACAGAGTGATATTTGTACCAGATTAACAGAGTGATATTTGTACCAGATTAACAGAGTGATATTTGTACCAGATTAACAGAGTGATATTTGTACCAGATTAACAGAGTGATATTCGTACCAGATTAACAGAGTGATATTCGTACCAGATTAACAGAGTGATATTCGTACCAGATTAACAGAGTGATATTTGTACCAGATTAACAGAGTGATACTTGTACCAGATTAACAGAGTGATATTTGTACCAGATTAACAGAGTGATATTTGTACCAGATTAACAGAGTGATATTTGTACCAGATTAACAGAGTGATATTTGTACCAGATTAACAGAGTGAGCTTTGTACACACTAGAATCAATACACTTATTATGTATGAAGTTCAGTGATTACAATTGCACAACGAAATCTTGAACGAATAATTTCAACAAAACTATTCCAACAATCCAAGTCAATACTTTTCATGATCCCCTGTGACATCCCAGCGACCCCATCTTGCCGACAAGCACGTGCATGGTTTGAAAATGATCCTCGTGGAAGAAAGAGCACGAGCCATTACCAAGTCAACACAAACAATCTCCCCCCCCCCCAAACCCCGCTTTCCTCCCCCAGCCGCAAACATAGATCGAAATGACTAATTGAATAAAAAAACAAGAACACAAGAAAACAAAACAAAATAAATAAAAAAAAACTGCTCACTCTTTGAACGCAACGGGCGAGTCACTCCACCCCCCCTCACCCCGTCCTCTTCCGTCTGGCACGTGCATGGATTGTCTCGGGGTCTTTCTCATTTCTGCGGATCAGCTCCAAGTCAAGTTGTCCGTCAGATCACTTTAAGCGAGAAGTCGACAGGCTAAAACCTTCTTTATGGTGTGAACCCGGTACCTAAGGGGGGGGGGGGGGGGGGGGAGGGATTAGTAGTAAGTCCAGATTTCTTTTGAAAGAAAAATAAACTAGGGTGATTGGTGAGTAAACAAAAAAGTTGTTTGTTGTTTTCTTTGCAATGATTTTACTTAGTACTATATGACTTGTGTATTCTTTGTAAGTGAGTAGACGGATTGTGTGAGAGAGAGAGAGCGAGGAATGGAGAGAGGGAGAAAGAAGAGAGGAGAAAGAGAGGAGGAAGAGACATAAAGAGGGGAACAGAGAAGTAGAGAGAAAGAGAGAGATTTCCTGACATGTTTTAACACTGTGTTCAAGTTTTTGTTTTGTTCTCTGTGTTTAGGTTTCATATATATTCTATGTGTTTAAGTTTCTGATATGTTCTCTGTGTTTAGGTTTCTGTCATGTTCTTTGTGTTTAGGTTTCTGACATGTTCTCTGTGTTTAGGTTTCTGACATGTTCTCTGTGTTTAGGTTTCTGACATGTTCTCTGTGTTTAGGTTTCTGACATGTTCTCTGCGTTTAAGTTTCTGATATGTTCTCTGTGTTTAGGTTTCTGACATGTTATTTGTGTTTAGGTTTCTGATATGTTCTCTGTGTTTAGGTTTCTGACATATTCTATGTGTTTAAGTTTCTGACATGTTCTTTGTGTTTAAGTTTCTGACATGTTTTATGTGTTTAAGTTTCTGACATGTTCTACGTGTTTAAGTTTCTGATATATTCTCTGTGTTTAGGTTTCTGACATGTTCTCTGTGTTTAACTTTCTGACATGTTCTTTGTGTTTAAGTTATTCTCGTTTTAATCAGCCCCCCCCCCCCCCCCAAAAAAAAAGGTCCAATCTTACTTTAACAAAAGTGTTTCATAAGGTGACACTTGACCTGGGTCACCTGGGAACTTAGTGAAATAACTTTTGGGTCAGCTCACTATCGACCTTCAGCTCCCAGCACTGGCAGCTTTAGACTAGCAGCTGTTGCAGGTGAGAAGTCTGAACGGATTAGTCGCATTGAGCCAGGAAGAGTAAATCTGTCAGACAGTGGAAAGGATTTGTAGAGACCAACATGCTTTGACTTAGTGACCAAACACCCCTACCCTTCCCCATTCGGTTCTTTTGTAGTCTAATTGAAGGTGAGCACATGTTTTTTCTAGATGTGTTGGGAGGGGGGGGGGGAAGGGAGGAAATTACTCACTGGGTGTAATTGAAAGAGGGTAAGTGGTAGAGAACAAGTCAACAAGACAGAGCGATACCTCTCTATCTATCTATCTATCTATCTGTCTATCTGTCTATCTACCTATCTATCTATCTGTCTGTCTGTCTTTCTATCTGACTATCTGTCTGTCTGTCTGTCGTTTATCTATCTATCTATCTATCTATCTATCTGTCTATCTATCTATCTATCTATCTGTCTATCTACCTATCTATCTATCTGTCTGTCTGTCTTTCTATCTGACTATCTGTCTGTCTGTCTGTCGTCTATCTATCTATCTATCTATCAAGTCATCTAGCCATCTATCTATGTGTATGCAAATTAATAAGTAAATTTGTAGAGTAATATATTGGTTGACAGTTCGAGTTAAACTTTATAATCGAAGAGAGAGAGTCAGCCACAGTGACCTACAGTCATCTTATGGTGATGGACAGAGGAGTTTTGGGTCTCGACAAACTTTTTATCTTGCTGTTTGTTCTTTGAGTTTTGACAATCTCTTGTCTTATATCTGATCACCTTCTCTTATCTCTTAGTCTGATGATCAGTTGTGGCACCACACAAGATGTCGACCTTCTCCATTTCTCTGTCTTTTGTCTTGGATAGAATCTCTTTCAATGGCAGGTCCGTTGATTCTTTAATGTTTTCTTCATATCGCTTTTTCTATCTGCCTCTTCTTTTTCCTGGTTTCATGATGCTATATTGAGGCGCGGTGGTTGAGCGATGTAGCGCTTGGCTTCCGAACCAGGGGTTCGAATCCTGGTGAAGATGGGATTTTAAATTTCGGGATCTTTAGGGCGCCTCTGAGTCTACTCAGTTGTAATGGGTACCTGACAATAGCTGGGTAAAAAAGTAAAGGCGGTCGGTCGTTGTGTCGGTGACATGACACCCTCGTTAACCTTAGGCCAAAGAAACAGATGACCTTTACATCATCTGTCTTATAGATCTCAAGGTCTGAAAGGGGAACTATGATACTATGTAAAGAGAAGAAATCATCTTGTGAGGGGATTTACTAAATTACTTTGGCCTCGCCCTGGTCACGTGCTGAAATGTGTTGGTAAATGTTAGTGTGTTTGTGTGTGTGTGTACGTTTGTGAGTTTTAAACAGCAGCGGCCAGCAAGAGCCTACTTCCCTTTCCTCCAGGTTGCTAAACGTTATCTTCCCCCCCTCCCCCCTCGTCCACGTCCCTATCGTTACGTCATGCCAGGCTTTTAGACATTATTCCGATAAACAAAAGTGTGGGTGAGCCTGTGTGTGTGTGCGTGAGGGGTTGCTGGGAATAGGCGAGTGCGTTAATTGGTTTTATGGTCAACTTGACCTCATGTTTTGGATGTCATGTTAAGGCGGTGTGTGTGTGGGGGGGGGGGGGGGTTCAAGATGTCTAGAGAAATCGTTTCTACTTTTTTTCCTTTCTGGCTACATCCCATGATGCTCGAGTCAAGTTCATAGACTATCTCTGTATGTACACAAATACGTACCCTAAATACACACACTATTTTTCTGTACACAAACATGCTCCCAACAACCACTCTGTATAATGAGAGACACAATCTCCTTGTGGAGGCTAGTCTAGACGTATGAAGACATGAACATAAAATTCAAAGCAAACCAAAGATTTATATGACGCATTCATTCGTTGGGATCGGTCATGTCATGAGATTTGTAATAGATCTAGACTAACAATAAAAAAGCGGTCATGAAAATAATAAAAAATGGGGAACGACCTGAATTCGAACTCACGGCTCAAGCCTTATAATTCTTTTCTAGCCAACACGGTAACCATTCTGCTAGTGGAGAGCCTATGAACATGGAAGATTGTATAATTATCTATAGTTTCTATAGTCTCGTCTTATTTTTTATGTTGTGTTAACTAAGACTCAGACGACGACCTATAAAGGAGACTCAATCAGCATATACCTCCACTTCAGTCAAGTACAATGTCTTTCTCTTGTTGGAAATATCAAACAATATAATTAATTACCAATAGCTAATTAACTAATTTATATCATTTTTTTTTTTTGTATTGATTCTTGTGTTGTCAAGAAAAAGTCAAAATTGTGCAAAATTTCAGCTTGATCCGAGATTGGGAAGGGGGAGAAATCACGTGTACCTTATAAACTTTGTATCGTACAGACAAAGTGAGTTGATAGAATCTTTGTAAAAAGAATAACCAAATACCAAGCAGATAACGGGCTGGTCTATAACTATTAGATGAAAATTTTTTGGCATACAAAGTCAATAAAGGACGGTTTTATTGGAAGTCGTTACTGGGCGCTGTTCTGTTTATTTTGTCTAATAATAACGGTAAATTTCTCCACCCACTAAATAGATATTAAAAAAATGTCATGTCATATCGTGATGCCTCACTGGACTGTCTGTCACTATCATATCCATGTGAGCATTGGGTCATCTTCTAGGAGCACATACATTACAGACGCGCGAGCACATACACACACACGCACACATACACACACACACACACGCACACACACACAATGAAAACAAATAATAGCATCATCGATTGATGGGAAACAAATCAACATTTCCATAGAAAAAAAAAATTAAAACCATTTCTAGCTCGACCTTTTCTTCTTTAATCTACTGCCCCCCCCCCTCCCCTTTCTCCCAACACGTACATTGGTCAAGATGAAGATAACGCCAATAGAAAAAATTAAAAAAATAAAATCATAGCGCTAAGATATGTAGGCTGATATTGCAGCGTCGCTTAAGGTGTGAACACTAAACCAAACAATACCTAGAAAGAAAGGGGGGGGGGGAACGAATATTTCTTTTTTTTGGGGGGGGTCAGACTTGAAAAAAAAATAAAGGAAGTGACATAAAAACCAACAAGCCTGGGAGAGTGAGTTTCATCTGATGTCATGGGACGATGAGGGGGGAGATAACACATCCCGGCCAAAAGCCCGAGAGGAAGAAGCCTTAAGTGAGGCGAGGGCTGATCGAGGGTTAGTGGAGGGAGAACTGGCAGAAAACAGACTTGAATTTTCATGTATTGAACACAATCAGACCAACAGCACATACACACACCCACACAATGAAATCTCTTGACCAGGAAGCGTGGTTAAAATGTGGTCAAAGCGGAACCGGAAATGCGGAGCTTTCAGCTTTACCGGAAGTTGCGAGACCAGATAGTGAACATCGATTCCCTTTTCACTGGTAGTTAATTATTTGGAGGCAGCTAGAGCAGTCATATCTCAGTTTCTATTGTTCTTCTAAAAAGGGTCCTGTAAAAGTTCTTTTTTTTTTTAAATACGTAGACCAACTGTTGTTGTTGGTTTATTTTTGAAGACATGGGCGAGACGGAGCTTATAATATACTACTTTGTTAGTGTATAGATAGATCTTGAAGATGAATAATCTAGCTAGAAAAGTGAAATAGTGAGTTTGATCTTTCTAGAGAAAAAAATAAACCCGGGCAAATAATTTTATTGGCGCCCCCCTCTATTTTCCATGAACATCACATACAAATATAGGCTGCTTGAGGCGCCCCAATGTGGGTGGTGCCCGGGGCATCTTGCCCCCACAACTCCGCCAATACGCCTCTAACATAATGTAATTTCAATAAGAGAGAGAGAGACGGGCGAATGGTCGGAAGAGAACAACCCGCTTGTTATTGAGTCAATAAGTATCGTGACCAAACTACTGAGTAAATATTTAGATCTAGAAATATCTAAAGATACCTCTACAACGATATCAAATTATAGATATGGACAAGAAATGATAGTCAATATACTCATTTGCTTAATATGTAAAGTTCAAACTATTTTCAATATATAGTGAAGAAGAGAGAACTAAATGTAGCCAATGTTTTCTAGAAACAATGAATTGGATTTATTTTTTTCTTTCAATCCTGTTTCTTTGATTTTGTTGACCTGAGCTAGGCTGTCGCCCCTGCTGGCATGTCACCTCTGCTAGCCTGTCGCCCCTCCTAGCCTGAGGCCCCTGCTAGCCTGTGGCCCCTGCTAGCCTATCGCCCCTACTAGCCTGTCGCCCCAGCTAGCCTGTCGCCCCTACTAGCCTGTCGCCCCTACAAGCCTGTCGCCCCTACTAGCCTGTCGCCCCTCCTAGCCTGAGGCCCCTGCTAGCCTGTCACCCCTACTAGCCTGTCGCCCCTACTAGCGTGTCGCCCCTGCTAGCCTGTCGCCCCTGCTAGCCTGTGGCCCCTGCTAGCCTGTGGCCTCTGCTAGCCTGTCGGCCCAGCTAGCCTGTGGCCCCTGCTAGGCTTCCCCTGTCCTGCTCATTAGGACACCCCTGAGACTGAGAAGAGGTTTAGGAGGAGGAGGGACTAGGTAGTATGCGGGTTGGGGTGACATGGGGGTGAAACGGCATCGCCACTTTATTTAAGTGGTGTTAAGTTTGAAATGAATAAGCGTACCCGGGGAGGGGATGGACGGGTTTTTTTTTTAGATCTAGACCTAATTTTAGTTCTATTTTTAGTAAAAGAAGAGTAGGGAAAGAGAGAGAGAGAGGGGGGGAGATAAGAAAGAGAGAGAGAGACAAGAGAAACAAGAGAGACAAGAGAGAGAGGGGTTTTGAGAAAGAAGAGGTAGGGAAAAAGAGAAAGAGGAGAGACAAGAGAGAGAGAGAGAGAGTGAAGTACGGCTCTCAGACTCGTGCGATATCAGCAGCGAGAAAATACACAGCTCCTCTGATATGCCATTGGCTTAGCTCAGACAGGCCAAAATTAGGCGTGTCTGTCATCTAGCCCCGCCTCTCTGTGTTTGACTGGTTTTAGATCTAAGGCTAACCTTATTCTTCCTCCCTCCTTTTCGTCTAAATGTCGTCTTTGCCACGAAGCAGGTACTGTCTGCTGACTTCTGTTCATTTATTGTAGTGTTTGAAGCCATGTCTACTCTAAACAGAGTATGATTTAGCGCATTATACAGGGGCGGCGATCGTGCGAGAGATAATCAGGGCTAGTCAGTGGCGTCTTCAGAGGTCTGAGGGTTTTGTGTTTGACTTTGTAGTATATAAAAAGATTAAGATTTTCTAATCATCATATTTATGTACTGAAATGTTGTTACTCTTAATATGAATTATTTACATGAAGAGATTCATTCAATTTTTAAAACACAACTAAAAGTAAAGGAAAGTACTTAAGTTTTCCCTTCAGAGCACGCGGTCTATAGGACAGATTATGTAAATGTCATCTGTTTCTGTGGCCCACGGTTAATTGTCTTCATAATATTGTTTCATGTGAGGCGCCATGAAGGCTAGGTGGCTGAGTGGTAAAGCGTATTGCTTCTGTACAAAAGGGTCCCGGGTTCGAGTCCTTATGCAGACTGGAATTTTTTGTTTCGGCTTGGCTCTAATGGGTACCTGACATAAGTTGGGGGAAAAGAAATAAAGCGGTTGGTCATTTTGCTGGCGACATGACACTCTTGTTAACCGTTAGCCACAGACACAGATAACCTTTACATCATCTGCCCTATTGATCGCAAGATCCTAAAGGTGAATCTACCTTTACCAAGTGAGGGGCCATACCGCTAGAAAAACTTTAGTTCCATATTTGCCTCTTTTAGTTTTAAGCACTTTCCCAACAAAATGTTTTTATTTTATCCCAACAGCCCAGAGCGCATACGCACGACCAGATAGCAATCATTGAGTACATTCACTATGAGACATTACCACATACTAGCTGCGCGGCAGGGAATGATGAGCAGGATTTGAACTTGACGCCGAAGCGATAAGAGTCAAAGAACACCAGAGAACTAGCTAGTTATTATCAATAGGTATAACTGGAATTGTAAAGCTCTGGGTTCTCGAGTGTTGTAAGTTCCAATCTCGGTGGATGATGTTCACAAGTCAGTTGTATTGAGTTTCAGATAAAAGAAAGAGATTGTATTCAAGGCAAAAGACAGAGGAGTGGAGAAAGTCGACTGATCATGTGTGGTGCCCCAATGGTTCTAGACTAAAGGGTAAAGGGGTTAACGTGAAGGTGTTGAGTTAGTGTTGGTGATACATTTCTGTGGAGGTTTGGTTTGATTCTGCTGGTGTGTGGGTAGACAAAAATGTGAATATTTGGGTCGATGATGTCCTTTATGTTTTTTAGTGGGTGGGGGGGGGGGGGAGGCGTGGTAGCGGAGTGGTAGAGCTTAGCTTTAGAACCGAGGGCTATGGGGTTCGAATCCTATTTGAAGATTGGGATTTTAAATTTCGGGATTTTCAGGGCCCCTCCGAGTCCCCCTAACTGTAATGGGTACCTGACATTAGTTGGGGAAAAATTTGCCGTGGGCATCAGTAACTTCATATGCCCT
This sequence comes from Biomphalaria pfeifferi, assembly GCA_030265305.1. Lineage (NCBI taxonomy): Eukaryota > Metazoa > Mollusca > Gastropoda > Planorbidae > Biomphalaria > Biomphalaria pfeifferi. The sequence goes on along the minus strand of JASAOG010000318.1, from coordinate 66,683 downwards.
ATAGATGTTATTGATGAAGGTGGCAGTAGTATTGATGACGTCTATGCTGTTGTTAGTGCTGAAGGGATGCTGATGGTGGTTTAAGTAGTTTATTTAGGTCTCGGTCTTGACAATGCTAATGATAGCAATGCTGTTGATTGTGCAGGTGATGCTGATAGTATCACAACATATGTTGTTCTTGATGATGCGAGCTGTGTTGATGCTGCTTGCGGTGTTTATGGCGATTTTTTTTTTTGGTAAAGGCATTAAGAAAACACAACAGTAACTAAAGTAGCCTGCATAAAATCAGCTTGCTCAAAGGCCACACATCCCGCGTCATTGTCAATTGAAAACAACAACTGAAATGTTTTTTTGACTCCAACCTAGACGTTACACGTGTCACAGGATCATTTGATACGTTTTATTTCCTTTTTTTTATTACTTCATCAGCATCACTGAAAGCCCTTGACACCTAATAACACGAGAACCCTCGTCAGAGCACTCGGGTGTCTGTCCCAACTCATTGTCGCCTCCCCCCTCCCCCTCTCTTGTCTTCTTCCAAACCAGGTAATTGCGATTCTGTGTTTGGAGGAGAATTTATTGTCACATTTCTCAACCTTTCTCTCTTTCCCCCTAGCATGTGTGTGTGTGTGTGGTCTACTTGAGTGTGTGGGTACATGCGAGAGTAAGTACTCCCACAGCTCTGTGAGTGCACACCCGTGGAAAACAAGGAAGACCTACACTCTCACAGTCACACACACGCGCATACAATGTCGCAAAATCTCAGACATGAAATACGATGCCATCCTTAGCGTGTCTGTGAGGTCAGTAGATACATGCTAGAGGATGTACTGATGATCGGGTAGGGAGTGGGGATTGTATCCAATCGGTGTTCATAACATCAGCAGACTTGAAGACTTAGGAATGGATAAGGTAGAAAGAACAGCCAGGACTTTTGTTCCTGTCGTTGGTGTGTGTGTGTGTATTTGAAATGTAGACGGAAGTGTGACACTCAGTTACCCACCCCCCTCCCCGCCGCCATGGGGGATAGATTACTACATTCTAATCACTGCACAGAAACTGAAACGGCACCAGAAGTTTAAACTATTGCATTCTATAAAGGCTTGATCTCTGCAGGCACTTCCATCAGTTGTTATTGTTTGTTTTATATATATATTTCAACTCACTCTATCTGTCTGTCCGTCTGTCTGTCCGTCTGTCTGTCTGTTAAAACGTTTTGAACATGTTTTTCTCCCATTTCCCATTCTCAGATCAAGTTAAAACTTTGCACACAATTATTTATTGAACCTGACAAGGCATGAATCAATCTTAAAAATTAATCAATTAGTTAATTAATTATTGATAATTATTTTGTTTGATATGAAATAAGGGATGAAGTGCTACTAAATAAGAGATGAGGGTGTATATATGGATTTAATCCCCATGTTACTCTTTGGCACTTTTTCCTTGCACTTCATATTCTCGGATCAAGTTTACATAATTATTCATAGTCGATGACAATACACGAATCAATCCAAAAATTAACCAATTAATCAATTAGTATTAATTAATTAATGTTGTTGTATATAGCAGAAGGGGAACTAAACCCTGCCATATTTATATAAATGGTAGCAGTTAGCGGTTCTTTCCCTTAGATAAGCTTTGTTTTTGTTTTTGTAAGGTAAGCATTTTTTTTTGCTTTGTTAAGCTATTATTGAAACACTTTTGAGAGCCAGGTATTTACATTGAAGCGTGGCTTTACTGTCACAATTATTTGACTAGTTAGACTTCGGAACGAAAGATTCGGGACAGAAAAATGCAGAAGAAACTAAAGAAATAGAACAAGCGAAATGTAAAACCTAGTTTAACAAAAAAAAAACTGTCTAAGGGGAAGAACACCACATTTACAACTATATATCTCAATAATGTAGAAGTTATGGTATTCCTTATTCGATATCCAACAAATTACCGATTCCAAATTAAATAATTAGTTAATTTTTAAATTGATTCATGTTTTAAATAATTGTATAAACTTTCAACTTGACCGAGAATGGGTGTGAGAGAAAGAATGTGTACATTTATCTAAGGGGACAAAACCCATATATTTAGCCATATCTCTGAATTCTGAAGGAGTAATTTCCTTTGTTCGATATCAGACAAAAGAATTAATTACCAGTAATTAATTGACTTATTGTTTTTTTTCTTATTGATTGGTTTGTTTGTTTTTACACTTATCCGAACATGGTCGTTGAAGACATAATGTGTTCAAACGTTTTACCAGTCAGACTGACAGAGTGAGTCAGAAAGAAAGAATGAAAGAGACATACAGAGACAGACTGGCACAGAGAGAGAGAGAGAGAAAGGCTCCAAGTCAGTAAGAAATGCAGAAGAATCATACACTCATACACCAGCTCTATACAGTGAATCTTACACCACCACTTTGCTCTACCATTCAGTTGAGATCTGATCATTTCCTTGGTAACAGCTGCATTGGTTTGATGTCTGAATGTTCTGGCTTTGTTGAGTTTTTTTTTTTTTAACCCCAAACAATGAGAACACAAGGTCTAATAGGATGACAATCAACTTAGTGGCCCCTTGTTTTGTTTTTTTTACATTATTTCTAAAATCAATTAAAATATTCATTTTTTTTTTCTTTCTGCAAGTATAAGTTCTTATTGATCTAAAAACCCGTCTGTCTCGTGCTCCATCTATCTATCTATCTATCTATCTATCTATCTATCTATCTATCTATCTATCTATCTATCTATCTATCTATCTATCTATCTATCTATCTATCTGTCTGTCTGTCTGTCTGTCTATCAGTCTGTCTGTCTGTAAGTCTGTCTGTCTATCTATCTATCTATCTATATATCTATATATCTGTTTGTCTGTCTGTCTGTCTATCTGTTTATTTATCTAATCTATCAAGCCTTTGACTTTGGTTCCAACCAATTATACTTATACATTTTTACACAAGTTTTAATATACATGCTCTATAAAAAAGCGCTTTGTGTTTTGTCTGACGCGGTTTGTAACTAAAACTCTCGATACCCGGTACATTATCTGCTTTATCACTTTGCCATAAAGTCCAAGAAAGTAAACAGATCTCTATTTTGTAGTTGCCGAATGAAGAACAACTCTAGTTAGACTAGAGAACACAATTGCTTGAATGTATGTGTTTGTGTTTGTGTGGGTGATAAAAAGAAATGAATGACGTCTGTGTGTGTGTGTGTGTGGTGACGTGTGCTATGAAGACGGTCATAAAGAGTCCCTGACACCGGGTGACGTTATGGCCATTAACGTCTTGACCTCATTAGCACTTAACGTCTTGACCTCATGTCTTTTACGTGAGCGCAATGTCAGGTCATTTCGTCAAACTTGGCAGTTGTTTTTTCTCTAGGGTGAGTTTCACCTAACTCATCGAGTTTTGTATTTCTTTTTTTTTAATCTGGACTTTCTTGATCATGAATCCTAAGACATTGGCACATTAAAAAAAAAACTCTTATAAATCGCCTCTTTTAGGCTAAAATCATGCTCAGTGAGCTTAGGTCCAATATCTCTTAAGGGCATTAGGGGTGGGAGAAGGTTTCAGTGCTGCCTTTAGACGCTCAGCACACATAACTCAGCTCGAGTAGGGATTTGAACTCAAACGCCTTTGCTGTGTAGCCATTTGGTTTTTGACTCTCAGCTCCACATCCCATTCATTTCCGTAATTGTCTGTTTTGTTAGAGCCGAACCCAGTACCGAGAAGTGATACGTCAGATGATTATCTTTTAAATGCAACTGATTTCTAATGTAATTTCTACTGCACCAACGAGAGAGAGAGAGAGAGAGAGAGAGAGAGAGAGAGAATGTTTACATTTTCTTTAAAAAACCCAGAGTAGTTGCTAAATGAACTTTAAAATATTTCGGTGTTTGCCCACTTAAAACAAAATCATTCTTACTGACCAGTAAACAAGGACTCTCTCACTCTCTCTTGTAATATGCTATTGTATTTGTCCCCAACTCGCCGGATAATCTCTGGTGGTATCTAGAACTAAACAAACTTCGGAGAGTTAGAACATCAAACACACGGATTGATAAAACCAGCGCAACACTAAAATAAAACAAAAACTGCTTTTGGGGTGTTAAACAAATGTTAGCTGTTCATTATATCAGCTGTGGCGCCCCAACATCATTTACTGAAGAAAAAACGGGATCGGAACTCGATCGCCTCTGCTCGGCAGCGAGGCGCTATATGGGAAGCTTTTGTCTTTCAACGTGACTGCTTGGTTGGTGGGGAAGAAAGGGGGATGTGGGGTAGGGGAAGGCTAACTAGGAGCGGGAAGCAGGGGCGCGCCTAAGTGAGGAGTAAAATGGGTGGAGCAATGCATGATATCACGACGCCGCAGTGACGCGCTCCTAAGACGGGGGCGCTCAGGAATTGAAACGACAGCAGATTCAGGGCAGAAAAATGGCGGGAGAATAGCTTTGTGAGACGAGAGGTGAAGGAACGATAACTCGGGTCTGTTAATGCTTCTAAAAACGATCTATAATGGCTAAGTTAGAGATGTGAAACAGTGGGGGGGGGGGGGGGGGGGGATTGATCACCTTACTACTACTTTAGGCTGTCCCCCCCTCCCCTTCTCTCTGTATCTCTTCTAAGTTCTCTTCAAGAGTTTAAAACAAGAGGCGAGAGAGGGCGGTATCTGACGATCACACCGCAGATGATTCGTTGGGTAAAGAGCAAACCACTGGAGAGGCTGGGGTGGGAGAGGGGGGGCTGTTGGAGAGAGGGGGGAGCAACTCTTGCATTGTGACTTCATTGATTAGTTTTAACATTATTAAACACAATAAGAACAAAAAAAATAGAATAAATACTATTGAGTCCCTTAGAACCTAGTCAGAGACATAGCTGAGTGAGAGACGGTGGAAGAGAGAGAGAGAGAGAGAGAGAGAGAGAAGGGGGGAAGATAAAGAGGTTGCAGAAGGTATTTGTTTTAGTAGATTGGTGATCCGTCAGCCACGATTCCTCTCCCGTTATTGCCTCAAGTCAAGTCCAACAACTATTGTGTGCTTTAGAGTTATGCTCATTATTCTGGTGTGCCGTGAAGTGATTGGATTAATTTCCCTTTGTGACTATCTTACTAGCAAGTGTACTAGGTTTGGACCGTCTTTACATCTGTACGAGGTGTGAGGTGGACAATGTCATCAAAGTTCGGAATCCTTGATCTGTGATGCAATTAGTTGCTCAGTAGTTAAAGTAGGAAATACTAATTGTTTTACATTTATTCATTTGGCTCATAGGACGTCAATCTATTTCAGTTTGTAACTCGGTTCTCTCTTTCTTGCTGTTAGAGCTACCCGGTTCACTGAGATAACGTATTTTAGCTACTGTTAAAGAAAAACATCGTAATATTTATATTCTAGAATGTTTCAATATGGAGCTCTATATTCCTACTATCATCAACATTATTATTATAAGTTTTAGGTTTTAGTATAATTTATGTGACCTATGCACCATTTAGCTGAACAATGAAGTTTCACTCCGAGACCTAGCGGGATATGCTGTAAGGGAAGGGGGGTGATACTCACCTGTTTCCAATGACCAACGGTTACACCTGGCCACTTGGTCACTAACATCTCTATGTGTCGTAGAAGAAAGCCAAAACTTTGCGTTACGCACTAAGTTCTTTGCGACTGAAATAATTGTACAAGTGAACAATGAATCAAGTTGAAAGCTCATTTCATCTCTACAAAAACTTGGGACCGTCTCCATGACAAATTTAAACGTCGTATAATAACATATGCGTCTTAAAACTAATTGATTAGAATTTTTAAAAGTTGTGAGACAATGTAAAATAATAATAATAATACCTATTAAAAAGAGCTCACTGGCCTATAGTTTTACATTGTTTTAAATAAATATTCCCAGTCAAAATATTCGCGTCTTTTTTGTTTGTTTGTTTCATTCTCCAAGAGATAAGAGACAATGTGTCACAAAGTTATAACACTGCTACCAACGTTCGCGTGACATTAGTAGATAATAGTACACGTCAACTTCTTGACCTGTGACATTCACATCAATAAATGAGCTCTTTCCCCTCTAGTATTTTTATGAAAACACTATGGCCTGTTAGAAATGAGACATCGCTTTGACGTTTGAGGCTTAAAGATATCAGGAGTTGTTTGTTTTTTCTATAAGTAAACATATGATATTAGTCATTAAAAATAACCTAACTTTATCATAACTTTATGTATTAAAGGATAAACCAAACGCTAGAACAGTTTGCTTTCAAATCTTACGCGCTACCTGCACCATTCCCGTTTTAATATCTCGTTATCTCTTGCGTATGCGTGCTATCTACTCGGAAGCTTACGTATAAAGACAATGTAAACAAATACAAAAGTAGAACTGGACAATAATGTCAAACAAAACATTCACGACAGTTTGCACTCGAGCACGAGCTAAGGGTATCACGTTTTCTTTTTCTGGTGGAGCTATTGCACTATCTCCCATACCACAGTGGAGTGTCCCACTATCTCTCACACTTTGTGGCCTGCTTCCACTATGTCTAAATTTCATGCGATGGATAATTATCACGACTAGTCAACATCTTGAGATACCCTTCTCTACTTTCAGAACTCGGTGACAGTTCGTTCAGGAGCATTAGTTACTACTCTAGAGATGCCAAACCATCAACTTTCTCAATAGTCATGTCTTAACTATATGTAGCATTTTGTTATCTTTTAAAAATCTGTTACTGGTTATAAATTAAATTTTTTTTTTCTGTTTGGTATATAGAACAAAGTAGAATGTTACCGACTGTTAGTGTCTCAGATAATGAAAATATTTTCTTTTTAAAAATATTCAGTCAAGCGTATAATTAGAATATTACGTCACCACTAATTAAGCATTCATGTGAGAATTTCAAATATCAACAAACTTTTTGGAGCTTATCGTTGCACTAGCGAAAGTGCCAATTAAAGTGATGATGTATTGATTGTTTGTTGATTGATTGATTTTAGCATTATAATTTTTTTAAATAAAATAAAAAAGGTTTTAATGATAAAGAATTTATATAAATAAATAGAAAAAAAACAAAACATAATGATTAACAAAATGTAGACATTTGATTTTTCTTTCCCGCTGCTATTGACGTCTAAAACAAAACCCGAGGCCTGAACAATTATTCCATGTAACACCAGTCGAGCATACTTGACTATCACAACTAAACTTGTCACATAGACTCTGTTCTTTTTCTCTTTCTAATCGCTACATTAGTATTTGAACGATAAATAAAATTCAAACTTGAATAGACGCATGGCGAAAAATGAACACAAAACGAACCTAAGCTAATTAAATGAAGTTTACACAGAAAAGATCTTCGTTACGGTCCGTTGCTACTTCATATGCTATGAACTCATTAGATTGATTGAAATCTAAATCTACTTAATTTTGTTTTATTATTATTGACTGTTTTTTTCTTCCGAATTTATATTTAGTTTTTTTTACTCTCTGTAGAGACATAACAGAAGTGTCTTGTTCACATTTCAATTCAACATTTGATGACAAAAGTCTTTCATTTCGTTAGTTAGTTCATTAAAACTTGAGTCCATTCCCCTGTGTGTTTAGTTCACTGTTTGTGGAGAAACTATTCCATTCTGTAGTCAGGAAGCAATAGACGTTGTGTTGATTCAGAGTAAACATGTTTCTGGTTAGAACCGGTGGACGTTTCTTTAACATAAACTAACAAAAATATATCTAAGGACCATGGTGATATGATAGTGACACGTCTTGTCCAAGCGATGACCAGCCCTTGGTTACATAAGGAGACTACCATGGTACCGAGACCCAGCCATTACCTGTCAGGCATACTGAGGCCATTCGCTCCAACAATTCCTCACAGTAAGTAGATCTATTGCACTCTGTCCGTAGAACAACAGAAGGTATTATGGACTTAACATTATTATTTATTTGTTTATAGTTTCATAATTGATGGATTAATGATTGATTATTTAACTAATGTTAAAATGATATTTCGCTTTGACTATAATTACTATTTAAAATATATATGACACCTAAAAAGGTCTTTCAAATTTTGATTTTACTGGTATTTCAAAGATATAAATATATTTTGGTTCAAACCCTTTCCTTCTAGAAAGTGTTAGGTCATCGTCATACCTACATTTTTGTTTCAATGACCTTTTCCTTGTTGTCATCGACCTTCCTCTCTGTCTATGTACGAGATGTACCTATGTTCTTGACCAATACACATGTCTGCAACTTTTTAAAAACAAATCTGAATAAATATTCCTAATCGAATTTTAGCGTCTTTATGCAATTAACCCCGCCATGACCGCCCCACCCTCATAAATATACACACTCCTCAACCACCCTTCCCCCCAGTTACACGCGAACAATGGTGACGGTGGTTTCTTCAACTTTCTTATAGCAATTATTTCAGTGATGAACTAAATATTTTGTAAAAGTTTTAGAAAGTTAAAAAAACAACCACCTCATTAAACCAACTTATACATATAGAATTACCTCTGAATGTAAGGTGTTAAAAAAAACAACACCAAATGGGGGGGGGGGCTATTAGAATAAGATGGTGGGTGAAAAAAAAGTCGAAAATAATATTGATTGTAAATCTGGTGGGGGGGGGGGGGGGCTGCAATGTTCGTATACCTGCTGCGTTGTATAAGTCTAATTTATCTTTGGTGTAAACTCTCTTCCCCAAGTGCGCTCTCTACGGCTCACTATTGATTTCTGAAGGGATTTTGAATTAAGAGTGTGTACGTGTTTCATTGTCTTAGGTAGGGTGGCACACACTAAGATCAGGGGATGGGGTGGGATACTTACTAGCAGGTGTCAACATATACTTTCCAATTATCTAGAAGATTAGGGAACAATTAGGGAGAGGGGTATAAACTGCACGAGCAGATGTCACGCAAACCTAGAAACAAAATCTTTGAATTCACTTGATTGCTAATTGTTTTGTCCCCCGATAAGATCATCGCTGTGTGGACAATGTCCAGTGCAATAGTCTTTTTTTTCAATCCTGTTTCTTTATTTTCTTTTTAATAGATTTTCTAAGTCTTCTTTATAGATCTGACTTGCTTGATCCCTTCTAATAAGTCTCTCTGTCTAGCTGTCTGTCAGTCTGTCTGTCTGTCTCTCTCTCTCCGTCGAGCCGACTCGCATTTCATTGTACAGTGATCAAGTAAATGAATGTGTTTCTCGAATATTGCTAAAAAAAACAGCACTAAGGTAGATATATAGATAGATAGATAGATAGATAGATAGATAGATAGATAGATAGATCCTACTTGTACTTGCCTTAGTTTTAGTTGCAATTTGAAAACCAATTCATAGGCCTACCATATCTTGCATGCTCTAGCATGCTCAGTACGCTGTGGTTCTATCTCTCATGATGACCTGTAGAAGAAAGTTTCTGTCGCTTTTAACCGCTCAGCAGTTTTCTGCTGGAATTGAAACTCGAACACGAGCCCCTATGATAGTTTGCCAAACGATTTAGGTCATTCCGTCACGAATATACAGGTCTATAGAAATATATTTATTGAGATTGTTTACTTAAATATACAACGCTTAGAACTCTACAATCAGAGTTCATAGGTCATTTTTTTTTCTAAACATTATAAACTACGACAAATTTATTGTATGGATTAGGTTCAATGTTGGTCATCTCTATCAATTCAGCGTCAAAATTGTATGTAGTGACGCAGCAAGCACCTGGCAGCTGGTATAGTATCTAGGTCTGGGCACTTGATAAGGGCCCCATCCTGGGCTTTGAAGGGATCCTTCAACAGTGACACGTTTGAAAAACAAAAAACGCTTAGGACTGGTACACGTCTTCGTTATTTGTTGAGTGGATTGTTGGCTATGTTCAGGCGAAGGTAACAGATGACTCCAGCTAGCCAACTGAACACAGGCGGAGGTAACAGATGACTCCAGCTAGCCAACTGAACGCAGGCGGAGGTAACAGATGACTCCAGCTAGCCAACTGAACGCAGGCGGAGGTAACAGATGACTCCAGCTAGCCAACTGAACACAGGCGGAGGTAACAGATGACTCCAGCTAGCCAACTGAACACAGGCGGAGGTAACAGATGACTCAAGCTAACCAACTGAACACAGGCGGAGGTAACAGATGACTCCAGCTAACCAACTGAACACAGGCGGAGGTAACAGATGACTCCAGCTAACCAACTGAACACAGGCGGAGGTAACAGATGACTCCAGCCAACCAACTGAACACAGGCGGAGGTAACAGATGACTCCAGCTAACCAACTGAACACAGGCGGAGGTAACAGATGACTCCAGCTAACCAACTGAACACAGGCGGAGGTAACAGATGACTCCAGCCAACCAACTGAACACAGGCGGAGGTAACAGATGACTCCAGCTAACCAACTGAACACAGGCGGAGGTAACAGATGACTCCAGCTAACCAACTGAACACAGGCGGAGGTAACAGATGACTCCAGCTAGCCAACTGAACACAGGCGGAGGTAACAGATGACTCCAGCTAACCAACTGAACACAGGCGGAGGTAACAGATGACTCCAGCTAGCCAACTGAACACAGGCGGAGGTAACAGATGACTCCAGCTAACCAACTGAACACAGGCGGAGGTAACAGATGACTCCAGCTAGCCAACTGAACACAGGCGGAGGTAACAGATGACTCCAGCTAACCAACTGAACACAGGCGGAGGTAACAGATGACTCCAGCTAGCCAACTGAACACAGGCGGAGGTAACAGATGACTCCAGCTAGCCAACTGAACACAGGCGGAGGTAACAGATGACTCCAGCTAGCCAACTGAACACAGGCGAAGGTAACAGATGACTCCAGCTAGCCAACTGAACACAGGCGGAGGTAACAGATGACTCCAGCTAGCCAACTGAACACAGGCGGAGGTAACAGATGACTCAAGCTAGCCAACTGAACACAGGCGGAGGTAACAGATGACTCCAGCTAGCCAACTGAACACAGGCGGAGGTAACAGATGACTCCAGCTAGCCAACTGAACACAGGCGGAGGTAACAGATGACTCCAGCTAGCCAACTGAACACAGGCGGAGGTAACAGATGACTCCAGCTAGCCAACTGAACACAGGCGGAGGTAACAGATGACTCCAGCTAGCCAACTGAACACAGGCGGAGGTAACAGATGACTCCAGCTAGCCAACTGAACACAGGCGAAGGTAACAGATGACTCCAGCTAACCAACTGAACACAGGCGGAGGTAACAGATGACTCCAGCTAACCAACTGAACACAGGCGAAGGTAACAGATGACTCCAGCTAACCAACTGAACACAGGCGAAGGTAACAGATGACTCCAGCTAACCAACTGAACACAGGCGAAGGTAACAGATGACTCCAGCTAACCAACTGAACACAGGCGAAGGTAACAGATGACTCCAGCTAACCAACTGAACACAGGCGAAGGTAACAGATGACTCCAGCTAACCGACTGAACACAGGCGGAGGTAACAGATGACTCAAGCTAACCAACTGAACACAGGCGGAGGTAACAGATGACTCCAGCTAACCGACTGAACACAGGCGGAGGTAACAGATGACTCAAGCTAACCAACTGAACACAGGCGGAGGTAACAGATGACTCCAGCTAACCTCCTGAACACAGGCGGAGGTAACAGATGACTTCAGCTAACCAACTGAACTTGGGTAAAAGGCAATGAAATGAGACAAGCTAAGTGATGATGATGAGTGATGAGCAAGATGCGTGTTGACGAGTCAAACATTGAATCCGATAATGAAGAAAGTCCGTCTATGTCATCGCTGTCTAACCAAATAACTAAGTCAAAAACTTCTCGATTAACAAAATTTGACTGTCTCCAAAGACACTAGCATGAAATGTTTTTATTTCGTATCTAAGTCTAAGTCTTTGTTTTTAATACGTTATTGTCGCTATGTCAAACCTCCACCGAAAATAAACAAAACAAAACTTTTACGTGGCCGATTTCTTCTTGTAAACTAGCCTATAGCGTAGAGCTTGTAGAGTCTCGTACGTTGGAGGACTCTTAAGGGACGCCTGAATTTTGTTCTTACACACAGTTAGGATGAGTTTCTTTGCTGTATCAACTCTGTCAGAATACAGTGGCTTCATTTGGCGAAGATTTTCAAGATTTTCTTTGTTACGTCAAAGGACTTTTAAACCTTATTTATGCCCCGCCTGTTTCCAGGATCCTGTCTCTATTAGTAAATATACAGAAAGGCCAACCAGCGCATTGAAACCGTTGAAACAGTCTTTACGTCAAAGTCAGACCATTGCAATATTTTTTTTTTTTTTATTATTCGGTTGTCTTTTGTGGCTAATGAATCGTGACCATTAGTTTCCGTGGAGCGCGCATTGTCTGGCATTGAGTCGAATGCGGGAGACAGTCTTTGGTCACTGTCGCGGCAAGTCAGAAGCAGTTTTTTTTTTTTCGGGACACCTTACCACCCCCTTCACCAATATTCTCTTAATTTCTACGCTTTAAGTGTTAGGGTATATACTTCACCTGGTTCACAGAAAAAGGGAGACAACTATCTGCTCTGGAAAGTACATGAACAAAGGGAGACAACTATCTGCTCTATACATGTACAACATTTTGGATCCATGAGAACTCCAAACATCAAATGGCGATTAAAAAGAAACAAGAAAAAAAAAACACAACAAAATGATACATAATTTAAAACATTAAATTATGATATATATGATATATATTTATGTCTTACAATAACGATGATATATAAACGCCTATTTTCTGGTAATGTCTTTCCAATGTCTAAAATGTATTATTTAGAATAGAAATCACTATTTATATCCCAATATGATCGGCTGTACAACCTTGGTTCTACAAAATCATTTCGTTTTATTCAGTCGTATGATACCGTATAATGTCTGACTATAGCTGTTGTTGTTGTATCATACTCTAAAAATTTAACGTAAATCAGACATTGTCGTTATATTGTCATGGTCTAGAAACATGTATATACAAAAACCTAACAGTTACTTACTGGCCTGGTGTAGAGCTTATAACTACTTTTTTAATGTTCCCATTGAGTTTACACAGAACAAAAAAAAAAATCAACTAAAACTTTCTATGTTTAAAATGGCTGCCTGTTCTTGTAATATGCGCTTTGGAATGTGTCACGGTGGTCCAGAGTTCGTAACCTGCCCGTCGTCCTCCTATGTTGTCCTGCAGGAGGTTTGGGAAGGACTTAAACATTGTCATTCCTGAAGGAGTGTCCAAAACTTAAAATAAATGAAAACAAAACCAGTGACGCAATGCAATTTAAGCTTAGCAACAGACGAGGATGGAAGTAACGGCCGTAGCCGGTGGGTAAATTCTCTCTATATATAGATATTAACGAAGTCAGTGATGTATTAAAATTAATTATTTTTCTTTCTATAAGAAGGGCAAGATGTGTATACGTAATAGCGCTTCATTGCTTACAAGATGAAATAATTAACATCTTATCTTATCGTGTCTTATAAAACATCAGAATCAGAGCCTCGAGTTATGCAATACGATTAGTCAAACCGACTTAAAATTAAAGATAACAAAGGAAAGTACTCCTGCATTATACATTTTATTTATATCCCCTCTCCCCTCAAATAGCTTTTTTTTCTATCTTTTACAAATACTATTCACTGTACTTTTAAAAAAATCGATTGGACGCGTGTCAATGACGTCATGTACTATCACCGGACACGTATTGGTCGATGAACGCAAGACAAGAAAAGATCGGTAGCCCCGCCTCGAAGTGACGCTCCGCCCAAACCTATTCTAACAGCGAGCTCTTGATTAAGGGGACTCTAATAACAATCAAAGCAACCAAGCACAAATACTGTGTCAATGAGAACATAAGAATAACTAGACAAACGTTCATTAATATATGTTGTTACAAATGTAAAGTCTCAGTAATAAAGATGGACCCCGGGGGGGGGGGGGGGGGAACCTGCCATCTATTGAGGCAGACGATGTAGAGTTCATCTATTGGGGCAGACGATGTAGAGTTCATCTATTGGGGCAGACGATGTAGAGTTCATCTATTGGGGCAGACGATGTAGAGTTCATCTATTGGGGCAGACGATGTAGAGTTCATCTATTGGGGCAGACGATGTAGAGTTCATCTATTACGGCAGACGATGTAGAGTTCATCTATTGGGGCAGACGATGTAGAGTTCATCTATTGGGGGCAGACGATGTAGAGTTCATCTATTGGGGCAGACGATGTAGAGTTCATCTATTGGGGCAGACGATGTAGAGTTCATCTATTGGGGCAGACGATGTAGAGTTCATCTATTGGGGCAGACGATGTAGAGTTCATCTATTGGGGCAGACGATGTAGAGTTCATCTATTGGGGGCAGACGATGTAGAGTTCATCTATTGGGGCAGACGATGTAGAGTTCATCTATTGGGGCAGACGATGTAGAGTTCATCTGTTTCTACATGCTGACGGTTAACGGCGGTGTCACGTGGCCAGCACAACGACCAACAACCTATACGTCCCCAACATACGTCACGTGGACACAGGGGCGTCTTATTGAGTCCGACGTTCTAATTACGAGACATTACCGGGATTTGAACTCGAGACCACTAGGACCCTGCATTGACCTGTCTTTCTATCACGTTGTTCTTCAAGTGTTTGATGGTAAGCCACACATAGCTCACACACACACAGCTCTCAAATACACAGCTCTAGCACACACAGCTCAAACACACTTCTCACACATAACTCACACACCGCTCAAACACACAGGTCAAACACACAACTCAAATACACAGCTCACACAGACAACTCACACACACAACTCAAACACAGCACACATACACAGCACACATACACAGCTCACAGACAGCACACACAGCTCACACTCAGCACACACACAGCTCACACCCACATCTCACACAAAACTCATACACACAGCTCACACATACACACAACTCACACGTACACAGCTCACACACACAACTCATACACACAGCTCATACACAGCTCATACGCACAGCACGCACAAAGCTCACACAAAGCTCACATAGATCTCACATACAACTCACACACATGCTCACACAAGGCTCACAGAAAGCTCACACATTACTTACAAACACAGCTCACACACAGTTCACTCACAATTAACACACACAGCTCACACATACAACTTACACTCAAACACAGCACACATACACAGCACACATACACAGCTCACACACAGCACACACAGCTCACACTCAGCACACACACATCTCACACAAAACTCATACACACAGCTCACACCCACACACAAGTCACACGTACACAGCTCTCACACACAACTCATACACACAGCTTATACACAGCTCACACACACAACTCTTACAGACAGCTTACACACAGCTTATACACACAGCTCACACACACCTCTTACAGAAAGCTCACAAACACAACTTATACACACAGCTCACACACAACTCACACACATAACTCACAAACACAGCTCACCTGCATAGCTTACAAGCACAGCTGACACACACAACTCACACACAGCTCACACTGAACTCTTAGACAGGTCACACACACACAGTTCATACACAACTCATACACAACTCACACACAGGTCACACACAGGTCACACACAGGTCACACACACAGCTCATACGCAATTCTCACACAGACCACACACAGCTCATACACAACTCACACTCAGGTCACACACACACAGCTCACACACAACTCACACACATAACTCACAAACACAGCTCACCTGCATAGCTTACAAGCACAGCTGACACACACAACTCACACACAGCTCACACTGAACTCTTAGACAGGTCACACACACACAGTTCATACACAACTCACACACAGGTCACACACAGGTCACACACACAGCTCAAACGCAATTCTCACACAGACCACACACAGCTCATACACAACTCACACACAGGTCACACACAAAGCTAATACACAACTCATACACAGGTTACACACAAAGCTCATACACAACTCACACACATATGACACACACATATGACACACACATTTGACACACACAACTCTAACATAACTTACACATAGTTTACACACACAGCTTACGTACTGCTGACACACAGGTCACACATACAGCTCATAAAGCGATGTGAGTAAATTAATCAGATGTCATTTGAACTCGTTTATAACGGGAAAAAAACGAATAATCAGTGAACGCTTTATGAGACATTCCTAGTCGGATCAATAGCTTTTTCATTGTTGTTTTTTTATTTAAAGTAATGATTGATGAAAAAATAAATAAAAGGTGCCTCAGGGCAAATGACATTAGTGGTAATTGACATTTAAGTAGAATGACATTTGGTAGGATCGATGTTTAGTGAGGAAAAAACAGATTTTAAAGAAAATTACTTCCTTAATTTCATTTTTAAAACCCTTAATTTTTGTAAATGAATGAGCAATTATGTATCTCAATTTTTGTCGTATTCAAGAATAGCGAAATGTATTTCTGTTTCATTCAAGAACAATGCAATGTATTTCTGTCCCATTCAAGAACAGTACAGCGTATTTCTTTTTAATAATGGAGTGCTTATATCCATTACCACTTCCGGCATTGACAACCTTACGGAACCAGTGTAGTTAATATAATGCAGCGACCAACGCAGAATGACAGAGTTTATAAAAACACATGTCCCTGTTCAATTGTGAAGTTAATCATCGTTTATGGACCTTGAATTATTATCTTATTTTTATTATTTACCTTAAATTACTAAGCGTAGTGACATTCTGTAAGTCTGTCTATCTCTTTTTTTACCGCTTATAACATCTGATAAGTCTTTAGTTTAATTCATTTATTCATCCCCTGAGGCAGTATTCCATTCAGTGAATATCATGTTTCATTTAATCCTTTCTTTCCCACTAAAAAAACATCAACTCTTTGCGCAATGTTGTTAGAAAGTTTGGATTTCAATCGTGACGCTGAGTATTGCTAGTTCCCCCCATTTTATTCTTCCATTTCTCAGCTTGAAGGAACAAAACATTCAATTAATTTCAGGCACATTTCTGGTGCAGACATTAAAATAAAAAGAGACAACAACTAGATGATAGAAATCTGTTTTCTAAAGACATTGCAGGAGTTTTAACTGCTCTTCTACGCCCTGGGGCACAAAAAAACAACAACTAATCAATGAGCCTTTTTTTTAAATGAAAATTATCCCAGTATGAATGAAATAGTCGTGACATTGCTAGTCATAACAATAAGGACCAGGTAAGATAAGAAATAATTTTGTCCAAAATTTGAAGGGAAGATAGAAGAAATGAAAGTGAAGGTTAATTCCACAGTGATCTTCTGCTGCCCGTGTATTATTTTCTTCAAGGGTGGACGAAACACTCACAAAACTTTCATCGAAGTTGATAGAGCTTTGCGCTAATAATGCAAATTTCTTGGGTTCGATCCCAATGCTGACCATTTGTGTTGTCAATGACGATCTGATCCAATCTGAGTGGACCCGATCAGAAGCAATACGAAAATGTTCGACCCGATCTGTTTATACATCAGTGACTAAGTCGAGTGTTTATGTATCTGTTCCGGTTTGATCTGAACTTAAAATAGGAACTGATTACAAAAAAAAAATTTTTTGTTCCAAAGAGCATAACAAACTGAATATTTGACTCTCATAAATGTCTCTTTTAGAGAAGAAAATATGTACATTCAATCTTTTTTTTAAATTAAAAGTAAGCAGAGGCGTAGATAGGGTGGGAGAGGGAGGGGGAGAATTTTAAAATTGCCCCGTTCCCCCACTTGTGGGGGGCCCCATATGACTGCTTTTTTTTTACATTAAATATTACTCAAAATGCAAGGACCCCCAAAGAGTTCAAGCCCCCAGGGCCCTTAACTGATGACTAATTCTTAGCTACGCCGCTGAAAGTAAGTTTAAGTTTTTAAGCACTAATACCGGGCATGAATTGATTTATTTAGATGTACACTTTCTAAAGAGAATGTCTTAACCATGAGCTTTGTACTTATGACAAGAAGTGATCTTGTTCAAGAGAGTTCACTGTCTCTATAGCTACCTCTGCTTGGTTGTGTGTCAGCACTTCGAGAATACCAGGAGGGGGGGCGGGGGTTGTTTTCTGTTTTGTGTTGTACGACAATGAAACATCAAAAGGTTGCTTCGATTGAAATGCATGTTCATATCTGTCAGTGTTCGTCTGACTCCATGCAGACGTGTGCGTGTGGGACTACTTTTGAGCTGCTGTAAGAGCAAGCACCTGGCCTCTTCGTGTGAACTATCTTAATCAGGAGTGTTAAAGAATAATTTCATACCCGGGATTTATGATTCAGTATGTAAGAAATTCCTTTCAGACGGCTTTCTATGGCCAGGTGTTTGTCTCGTAACATTGTTACTCTGGGAAGGAGTGCCAGGAAAGAAATGAGTCTAGAACACGCAATACTTTAGAGTCAGACAGACAAAGATACAAAAACGAAAACAAAGCACCCCGCCCCTTACTTTATACTGACCAGCTCTACCCCTTACAAAAAATGGCGCTATTGAATTGAGTAAAGTCTGTCTGTCGTGTCTAAATTAAAAAAATATATCAATTTTTATTGAGAATCTTTTAGCATGCTAGATTTAAGTTCGACGCCTAGATTTGGTTTTCTGAAAGCGTATCCTTTTGTTTTTCTAAATTAAGTGTTAGTATTTTATTCACACACTCTTACATATTTTTAAAACAAGACAATAAAGAATGCGTGTCTTGGACGGTCTTTTAGTTACAACCTCCACGTATCACTAGATAAAGCATAGAGTAAAATTCTCTTTATAAAAAAAATTATCTTTATCTTTCTCTCTCTCTCTCTCTCTCTCTGTTATTTTTTCTCTTTCTTTCATCAAATAAAAAACAGCCAAAGCACAAAATTCTAAACAGAAACCTGTCGTCTCGACTCGTGCATGTAGCCGAAGGCTATTCCAAGACAATAATTCATGCATTTTATTTTCTAAGACAATTAATGAAGGTTTTAACTTTCTTCACGACACGCCTCTGACACCCAACCCTCCTTTCAATGATCCGCCTGCGGACAGGACGCTGTGTACCAGACGGACTCAATCACTGAAGCCCTAAGGATAGTTGAGTTTTTTTTTTCTCTTGGTTTCTTTGTTTTATCTTGATTCCTGTAGTTGTCGTTCTTGTTCAAACGTTTTAATTATCTGTATTTATTATTTTTATACAATCTATTTTTAATGTCTTTTTAGTTTCCTTTAATCAAAAGTTGTGTAGGGATCTGGTATAAACAAACATTAAGAGTGTTCACTAATTCGACATATAGATTTGAGTTATTCTTATAGTTAAGGTGCTTACAGATAGTTTATCTATAATACGTATATATATCATGGGCGTAGCCAGGTTTTTTTTCAAGGGGGGGTGTTTAAGGGGGATTTTTTTCTCCCCCCCCCACCTCCTCCCCTTATGTGTGTACATAATCTTTATTACATTCTGACCCTTCATTCTTTCAGAAGACGTTTATTGTGCCCTAGAATAGGTTCTTCCTGGAGTTAGTGGGAAAATCGTTGACTCCTCGCCATTGTCAGAAAAGGTGTTTGGTGGAGCGCTAGGAACTCCCCCAGCGCGGGGCGAAGCCCCACCGCCAAGCACTATTTCTGGTTTTGAAAGCCAATAAATACATATTCTGAGGTATCTACGGTGCATTATCTTGCTATTAAAAAGTTTTATTTCAAAAACATAATGTGCTATTCTTACTGACTTAGACCCTTCCGCGCCGTTCGGCGCATTTGCCGTCAAGCAGTTTCCACAAAAATCTGTCACTGGTAATGTCTGAAGCCTCTTCCCACCTGCTCTGAGGATCTCCATGAATGTGTGGCATCAAGTTGTACTAGGATGTCATCGCAACTCTTATTATGCGTAATTCATTTTGTCGGAAAACATGTCCCGCAAACCTCATGTGACGCTCTGTCACAATCTTACTATGGGGTCGACTTCCAGTTCGGCATAGGATTTCCTTGATTTAGACCCGATCTCTAAAACTGACTCCCATCTTAGCCATCTTTGTTGAGCCACATTTATTATTTTTCAATTTCGGCACATGACTATTCACTGCACTCTATTAATGGAGCTCCGCCACTGGTAGAAATGTGTAACCTCTCTTGAATACCCTCTTGGAATTAGGTGACTGTAGTTTGCATTAGATTTTATATCGAAAAGGGAAGTTTTATCGTCAAAATCATCTGTTTGGGGTTTAAAACTAAAAAATCTCTGGAGATGTTGTTTTTTTTTAATTAAAAACCCCATTTAGCTTCGGTAATAGAATTTAGTAACTGTATTTTGCTTTAGAATAATATTGAAGATAGAAGTTTTCCACCTCAAAATGCTCTGTAAAGGGAATCTTAAACTCAAAACCATCTGGAGGGGTTTTAAACTTTAAAAAAAGCCATCTGTAGGAGAGGGATTTAAACTCAAAACCCCCAATTGGATTGACTATGCTCAAATAATTTTAGTGTGTAATTTGCTTTTTTTTATATTAAAGAGGTATTTTTTAGCACTGGAGGGGAGTTTAAACTCAAAACCCCTTTGACTACACTCATAGAATTTCGAGTGTATAATTTGCTTTGTTTTTAATATTAAAGAGATATTTTTTACCTTAAAAAACACTGAAGGGGGATTTAAACTCAAAACTGAGTCAAAATCCATTTACCTAAGCTCCTAACATTTTGAGTGCGTAATTTGTGTTTTTTTTACACAGGGTATTGAAGACGTATTTTTAAGCTTCAAACCCTACTGAAGAGGGGGTGGGGGTTAACTCAAAACTCTTTTGGCCACGCTCATAGAATTTTGTGTGTGTAATTTTCTTTTTTCATATTGAAGAGGGGTTTATCGTAAATTTTGGAGGGGGTTTAAATATCAAAATCTTTCTTTACTGTGCTCGTGAAATTTGGGGGATTGTCGTTTGCATTTTTTTTTGTTTTGTGTTATAGAAGAGGGGAATTTAACTGCGAAAACCCCTGGTAGGGGGGTTTTAAACTCAAACCCCGTGGTAGGGGGTTTTAAACTCAAACCCCGTGGTAGGGGGTTTTAAACTCGAACCCCCCTGGTAGGGGGTTTTAAACTTAAAACCCCCCCTGGTAGGGGTTTTAAACTCAAAAACCCCTGGTAGGGGGTTTTAAACTCAAAACCTCCTTTGCTGTGCTAGGGAAAGTGATTTCATTTCGGAGGGGGGGGGGTTTGAACCCCTACCCCCTCCCGGGCTACGCCCATGATATATACATATATTTTATGCTAGTGTTAGTATGTATAGATCTAGACCCCTGCCTGTTGCCATCCTTTGTCAAGAATTGTCAATGAATTGTGGTTCAAAGACAACTAGGTCTACGACAATGCCTACCCGATAAATGGTTCCTTAATTTAACCATTGGTTCAGTGACTCATGGATCACAGACAACTGGTGAACAAATATTTGATTAACTGTCAACTGGTTCACCTACACTTTGTTCACCATAACTAGTTCACACTACAACTCTCTGACGCTGACATTTGGTTCTCTAACTATTAATTTACAAAATATTACCATAACATATTGTTAATATGTTTCTCGCGAGTCTAGTATGCTAACATTGAAAGTAGATCTACTTATAGGGGACTATTATTATAAATTTAAACTTTTTTTGTTGTTGTAATTGTCGAATGCTTGATCGACACGGGATTACGGCCAATCCGAATTTAATTGTGCATTTATCTAAAACCTGGAAACAGTCGGCAAGTAAAATAGAAATACAAAACCAACAGGCGACAACATCTGAGATGAACTCCGACTGCGAACAGAGCAGGAAGGACTAGTCCATCCGTAGTGCTCTGGCAAGAAGCTTGGCCGTCCGGCGTAATGCCTCGTAGACACCAGGGGCCCTATCGGATTCCTTCCAAGATTTAAACCACTTATCACAAATGAGTGCTTAGATTTCTACCTTTGCATCTAGATACTTACGTGGTGCTTCAAGATTCGTAACTACCAAGGCGCCCTCTCTTGCGAGGACGTCTGCCCCACGCCGTAATGCGAGGACATCTGCCCCTACGCCGTAATGCGAGGACGTCTGCCCCTACGCCGTAATGCGAGGGCATCCACTGTATAAAAACGACAGCGCCAATAAATGGCGACAATATCAGACTTGTCAGTTTAATGAACATAAATAGAGTATAGCTTATTCTTTCTCTCACATGACTTATTGACACTGTGACAGAGACTTCTGGCAGTGACATCAAACCAGCTATCCATTTATGAACACATCTAAGTGGATGAACTGGGGCGCAGTTGGAGAGGGCTGGGGCTAATGTTTCATTCAGTTCAAGTTTATAAAACCTAGATGAACTAAAAACTAGGACAAAATAACGTCTAACTGTGCAGTTTTATCTCCAAAATATTTATCAATGTCTCTGAGTTAAAGTTATATCTGAAAGAGGACTATTACTTATATACAATTCAAATAACAAAATCAAAGCGAATGACAAAGAGAGAGAGAGAGAGAGAGAGAGAGAGAGAGAGAGAGAGAGAGAGAGAGAGAACTACACGAAGAAAGAAAAAAAAATAATTCTGAAACTGTCTAGTAACTTATCTCAAAAATAAAAAATGGCGGGCTTCATTTGCGAAGTCCGAAACATAACTTCTGCTATAATAATACTAAACCCAGTGGGGCCACATTTCCCCCGAGGGAGATAACCCAGGCAACAAGAGCCAGAGATTCTGGAAGTGAGGACAGTCTATCTCCGCAGGACAGACTTTTAGGAAATAGATTGAATTTACGAGCGAGATTTCAACAAGGCGGGACGAGAGTTTAACGAGGCGGGGCGAGATTTCAACAAGGCGGGAACGAAAATCCGTTTTTTTTTAATACGACTCATGTCTAATTCTCCCGTCATAATTTCCCAGCGTCTTTTCTTTATCTCTCTACTCCCCCGCTTCTACAGTTCCAGATACACCCATTCACAAATACATCTTTTTATTTTTGGAGACCCCCATGCTAGTTTAGACTTTCTCGATGTTCTTGTTTGTAACTCTCTCTTTGTACGTAATCGTCTGTAGCTTCAGTATCACTTACCGCCCTTGACTACCAAGTTTGTATTCTACGTCGCACACCAAATTGTCTGCATTGCTCCAAAACTTCTTGAGGATATCAACATAGCGCATGACTGCACATCTCTATTGTAGATGATCAGTCCTAGAGCCAGAAGTAAGATCAGCGTGGCAGTCTTTACTTTTCATAACAAATGTCTGACAATTGTGGACCCTCCTTACTCTGATATAGCCTCTGACATGATCTTGGACGTAGTCTCAGACAGAGTCTTTGACAGAGTCTTTGAAATAGTCTCTAAGTCTTTGATATAAGCTGTGAGTCTTTGAAATAGTCTTTGACATAGTCTTTAGCAATCTTTGAAATAGTATTTGACATAGTCTTTAGCAGTCTTTGAAATAGTCTCGGTCATCACTTGTTTGCCTCTCCCCAGCCACCAGGCTTTGATGGGTAAACTAGAGTCCAACTAGTTTAATAGCAAGGTATTCACCGGGATTCCAGATTGACAGCCATGAAATCGATGTCCGCTGCTTGGAAGTAGAGACTATTGTTTCTTGTAGTCATCGCGAGCTATAGAGAATGATGTTTGGGAGGCGTTCATCCTTCATCCGGCGGACCAAGTCACGTGACATTTGTCTGAGGATGGTCCTGGAGGCTGGAAAGATCCGTGCTACAATGTATTTAGGTGTTACACACTTTCTTGTCGAAATTTTAGGATCTGTGGGAGGAATTAATTGAGCTTATAAAAAACGATGTCACTTTGATGTCAGTATGATGTCAGTACTCTGCCCGCCCTTATTTATTTATTTATGTTTAATCCATTTATCAGCTGAAATGTCTGCCTCACTGTCTGTCTAGTACGTGTCTCTCTTGGACCGCATGTCCATTAATTTTATTTAAACGGATTAAAAATGACTCATCCCTCTTTATCTTGCACAGTGTATGTACACATATGAATGTGCATGAAATATCATTTAATTAAAACAAATCTGTAACATCAACATCAAACATTTAAACAAATTATCTTATGACTTAAAATGTTACATGTTCAGGTCGACAATATCTAATTTGTTGGTCTTCAGTGAGTTTGTTGTTGTTGGACTTTGGATGTCCATGTCTATATTGGTATGAACTCCGTGTACCCCCTTTACCTCGCGCTGCTTATAGTAGTGACCCTATGCTAGCTGATGATGTGAATGATGAGAGATGTCCCTTACCACGACAACCTTTTAAGCTTCGTCTTACTGCGCTGTTCAGACTTGGAGAAAATGTTAGGATATTAATCCTAATAAAATTAGTCTGATATAGTTTTAGATTACACGAGTTCTAATAAATAAACAGGGGGGAGAGGCGGTCAGGTTCTTGTGAGAGGAAAGGAAGAGATTGAGAGAGAGAGGGAGGGAGAGGGAGGGAGGGACTAAAGAGAAAAGAAAACAGAGACGGCAAACATGGGAGAAGGGGGCGGTACATACAACTAGTGTAAAGAAAATTTTCTTTACATGTGAAAATTAATTTATGAATTAAAAGAGAAATTGGAGAGAGGGGAGGGGGATAAGGAGGGAGGGTGGAGAAATGGTTAGAAGAGATAGGACATAGGGAGGATGACGAGATTGAGAGAAACAGTGGAACGAGAATAGGGGTTAGTGAGCGAGCAAGCAAGAGAGAGAGAGATAGAGAGAAGGAAAGAGAGAATGAAAGTTTGGGTGGATAGAGCAATAGAGGGAGAGAGCCGCAGGAAGAGTGTAAAGAGAGAGAGAGAGAAGGCCAAGTTTAAAACAAGAAAAGAAAGAAGAGTGTCTCTAACTTCTCTAACTGGGAGATTACACAGCCACATAAACGTGATAAGGGCGCCAAGAAAGAGATGTATATTTCTTTTTTCCTCCCCGCCGAGTGGAAATATACAAATAACGAAACTCCTTACTACGGCGCGTGGGAGAGCGTTTCATTTCCACCACTCACACAAACTTTTCAACTCTTAAGCCCCCCCCCCCCTTTCCCAATCTTGTGCCTTCTCTTTTTCTCTCTTACACCACATTTAAAAAAAAATATTTTTTTTTAAATTCGGTGGTTACAAAAAGAAAATCTCTTCACTACTTATTATCGATGTGAACGTAGGGAAAAGAAGGGGGTGGGGGTGGGTGGGTGGAGGGACCAGACATACCGAAGGACAAAACGTACTGCTCTATATTTAATGGTAGGCCGGGCGGGGGGGGGGGGGGGTGTCGATAAGATGGCACCCGTGTTATTTCAGTGCCTATGGGTAAAGAGGAGTCAGGAGGAGGGGGAGGGGGGGGCTAAGAGACGTAGGTTTGTAATGTGCGCGTGCGACTGGATGGATGGGGGAGGGTGCAGCACGTGGAGGTGGGTACAGGTAGTAACGTTTACCAGTGTGAATGTGTGTGCATGAGTGTGAGTAGATATCTCTCAATGACGTGTGGCCAGAGTTCAAAAAAGATTGACACTCACAACACCACAGCATTCACTTGAACAAGACTTACGCACGCGCTAACTCTAACTATACAAATAAAATAAATAATCCTAAAAATTACTCACCAAATTTCTGTTCCACATTGAGATTGCTAGCGGAGTATTCACGCTTCTAAATATCTTCATTCGCGAGTGTTTTAATTAATCTTTAAGTTATTTGGAGATAGATTTTCGAGATCTATATTTTGTTGTATAAATCTATATATATTAGAGTCTGTGATTTAGGGGACAATTTGGCAGGAGATTTTTAATGTAGCTAAAATATCTGTTATAAGCTCTAAACTATTTTTACTGTAATTTAAATTTTTTTTTTTCCAAAAGTAAATAAATTATTGGTATAAAAAACAACAACACATTAGAATAGAACAGCAATTTGCTTAGTGATAAAAAATCTGTTGAAAAATCATTCTGATACTTTAAAAATAATTGAGTGTTTATAAGTTTTATATAATAGTTCCCATGTATTTGCATTATAAATAACGTCGTATTTAACGACAACAGGAGGAGGTGTTTTACACTATTGACAAAATAACCGATTCATTGATTCAAAGTGACATTTCAGTGATAAGTATTTATGCTAATGTGTACGCTGTCATGTGCACCTCATTCTCTGATGGCGGCCGTAACGTAATAAATTGTGGGCATGACGTAATCACAAAGAGTCCGACTTTCTTGACTAGTGTGTCGATTGGGACGATTCCTGTTCATTGTTTGTATGGATTGGTTGATATGCACTATAAGATTAAGTCCAAGTCTCTCTCTGCCTGTAAGAATGATTATTAATGTTTTTGTTAAAGATTATAATAATGTAATCATAACTAGACATGAAACAATAACATTGAGCTTTCAAATATGTTATAAACAGATCAATGTGTTTAATGTATATATAGTCTTTTTTTTTTTGTACACTCTAGATCGAAATAAAGATAAACATGAACTTGGCGCCAAAAATTATTTTTTTTTGCAAATCTTAAATGAACTCATTCTGTTTGTCTGTCTGGGTGTTTTCTTTTCGCAGTCCTTTTTTTCCACTTTCCATTCTCGGATCAAGTTGAAATTCTGATCAATTATTCATTGTCGAAGACAATGCATGAATCAATAACAGAATTAAGTAATCAACTAACCATTTAGTGATAATCAGTTTGTTTTATTTAGAAAAAGGGGATATAAGCATTGAAATACTGAGAGATATTCCGGTGATTTAACACAACAGTGCCTTCCATTTAATCAATATAAGTTTTTTTTTAAGTATTTTTTTTTTTTAGATTCTGTTTGTTTTAAATTATAAATAGAAATGTTTCAAATAACTGGATACGTTTTCTTGAGGTGTGCATATCAAGTACTGCCATCTTTGTCTTAGACATAACAGGTTTAGTCCGGAAGGTTTTATCTGGCAAGTGACGCGGTGCTATGAGGCTACTCAAAACTCCTGACCACAGATACAAAGATTCGATTACATTTACTTGGTTACATTTACTCCATTACATTTACCTGATTACAATTACTCGGTTTCGATTTACTACATTACATTACTGGTTACGCTGGTTACATTTACTAGATTACATTTACTAGATTACATTACTGCTTACATTTACGCGGTTACGTGTATTAGGTTACAATACTAGTTTCATTTACGCGGTTACATTTACTAAGTTACATTACTGGTTTCATTTCCTCGGTTCCATTGAGCTTGCCAACATTTTGAGGTAATGCTGCCGGTGCATGAATGTCGTAAAAAGATTGACCACAAAACTGCTTTGTTCTCTTTGATATTTTGTTGGCAGGCACCATGACACTTGTATCTACCCGTCTCACTAGTGGCTTCAATGTTTTCCGTCAAGTTTTTCTATCTAGCTGCGTCCTATATTCTAGTGTCCTCTTATAATCCTGTGACGTCTTATAATCTAGTGACGTCTGTTATGATCCAACGACTTCCTAATCTAGCAATGTCCCTGTTACTTTATAAGCACTCTTCACATTTACTTATTTGTATATACTATACCGCTTCTCCTTCTTTATTTTTTACTTTTGCCTGGCTCTATGTTGTTAGTTTCGTACTAAGTATGACTGTCACTTCCTGTCCCCAGACGCCATGGAGGAAGGATGGGATTTTAGACAACTGAACGATGAAGAGTTTGAAGAGTTTTGTGTTTACATTGTGCAGGACAGGCCTTGCGAGCCCGTGTGTCACAATAGGGCCCAGGCCTCGCTGCCTAGAAATTTGACATTTCGACCATCTATCATATGCCAGAATGTGAGTAGTATCAACCTATCAATCCTAAGTATCTATCTATCTATCTATCTATCTATCTATCTATCTATCTATCTATCTATCTATCTATCTATCTATCTATCTATCTATCTATCTATCTGTCTGTCTTTCTGTCTATCTATCTATCAATCTATCTATCTATCTGTCAGTCAGTGTGTCTGTCTGTCTGTCTATCCAACTATCCATCTAACTATATGTTTATTTGTCTGGCTAAATACTAATTAAGTGAATCCCATTATTGAGGCTTCAACACTTTCATTATAATTAACACTGAAGCCATTTTTATTTTTGTATAATTTTAATTGTACATTTTCCATGGACCTCCCTCTGTCTCTCCCTCTCTCTCTTAATGTATTATTTTAATAATTATTATTATTACAAAATCTTGTGGAAATCGATAAAGCTTGCTATTGATCTGGAGACTCATGAAATCATAGATCCAATCTCCGACAACCGATAGGATGGTCCACACTCCCAGTCTATTGTCACACCTTGGCGCGAAGAAAAGCACTGCAGGACAAAGGGGAGATTACCCGATGCTGGGAAGTCAAATGAATAACGGCCCATTTTTCCCAGGCTGATTTGGTTACCTCAGCCAGTTTCATCCCAGAGCGATCTTAATTTTCCTGTCATGTTTAGATTGTATATTGAACTCTCCCGTGCTCTTCTTACTAGTCTAGTTTTAGGAATGTGTGTATGGGAGTGTAGTTTTATGTGTGTGTGGGAGTGTAGTTTTATGGGTGAGTGTGTGTTCGTGTGGAAATTCAAAGCTTCTGCACGTGCTTATCAACTCGGCACGTGGGTTCGCACGCCGTGAAACTGCCCAGGGTCATTTTTTGTGAGGGGACTTGGACAACCACTG
This sequence comes from Biomphalaria pfeifferi, assembly GCA_030265305.1. Classification (NCBI taxonomy): domain Eukaryota; kingdom Metazoa; phylum Mollusca; class Gastropoda; family Planorbidae; genus Biomphalaria; species Biomphalaria pfeifferi. The sequence continues at coordinate 38,018 of JASAOG010000318.1, read as the reverse complement.
TCGTATATTAAAAGTGAACGATTTTATATCCAAGCCGAGAACCGTCGCAAACTGCATTCACGGTCGAAACACATTAAAGCACTTAAGTTGACTTTTTGAGCTTGACGCCGGAAACAGATGAACACTTTGCAGACGTAAAATGAAAATAAATTTTCGGTTATTTCCCTTGATGGCGGCTGAAGAAACTGTTTAGAATGTAAAAAAACCAAGGTGTCTCAAATTGCGGCTTATTTCTGAAAAACTGTCCCTCAGTCTTACAAGAACGCAAGGATATCTGAAAAGGGCATAAGAACCACTCTGACACACGTACAACACAATTCACCATTTGAGACGTGGTGACTGAATGATATAGTGCTTGGCTTCCAAACTGAGGGGTTTGAACCTCGGTGATAGTTAGGTTGTCGCTGGGTCTACTCAGCTCTAATGGCTACCTGACATTCATTGGGGCAAATCAAAGCGGTTGGTCTTTATGCTAACCACTTGACACCCCTGTTAACCTTCGGCCATGGAAACAGATGACCTTTACATCATCTCTACAGATCGCCAGGTTCTTATAAGTGATCAAAACCAGTTCAAGTTGTCTTAGCACCCTATGTTTTGCTTATTACTCAATTTGTTAGAGTGATCACGTGACTCGATATTGGCGTTTTTATTGGACGCTTCATGAAGATTTATGACATGTATGTTCTATCGTAATGAATCCGGCGTGTGAGTTTCACCTCATTGCAGCCCTCCCCTTTGCTGCTTCCACTTTTAAAATCAACTGTCTACCATAAAAAGTGCCACCGCTGAATACGTGCTTCTTTTTTCTTGTTTTTTTTTTTCTCCTCATGTTCATTTACGTAAACTGAAAACAAAATGTCGAAGACTGCGTTCAGCAGCTACGCCCCTGGAAGTTAATTCTACATCGAGTACTACGTCACATCTCTCCAGGAAACACTACCTGCTACTCAATGTTAGCTCCAGGTCAACACGCTATTAAAGCTTTTTTTTTTCTCTCTTTGTTATTTCACTCGTACGCAAGGTAAAATCGCGGGGTATATTTCACGCATTAGGCCACCCCATTAAAACAATATCACAACCCCACAGGTCCCATCGTTCCTCGGCCTCCCCTCCCCCTTCCCTCCCTTTTCAGCCGCCCTCATGTAGATAAGACAATTGACTCGCCCGTTTTCATTTGATAATCTCTTCAGCAAACTTCATTTGGACACGAAATTGATATTGAAAAACACACACACACAATAACAACGGAAAACAAGATAATCACATGACGTATCTTAGTGCCCGAGGAAACAGTGAGTGCTGAATGGAAGGGCGTTGTTCAATGACGGTAGACCCAGTGAGGGAGAAAGGGGGGACTCGGGAATAGGATAAAGTGAAATGCATTAAAGGTATTCAAACAAATATGTCATTAAATTTAGAAGAATCGAGACCGAAAATTGGATGCACTTATTTTGTGCTGAAAATATAACCCGGGCTTTAAAAAAAAATTGTCGTGATTGTCGTAAATACAGAAAGTGGGTTTAACTCATCCAGTATGAAATCAAAACAAAAGAAAGGTGATTGGAGGATTCAATCCACAGACAAATGCACTACAGATCTAGTCGAGCTTACTCGAACACAGCCTCGTTTTAGTGTTACTTTATGTTTATAGTTATGATATTAATGAAAAGAACAGCCTAAACCTCTTGATGGACGGGATAGAGCCAGGAGGGAGTGAGGGATGGTGAGACAAATAAAACGGTCTGTGTGTGTGTTTGTGGCTGCCAAAGAGGTGTTTTCAAATTATTATATATGAGATTGTATGTGATTAGCTTTAAGGTGAAGTTCTGTATTCAATGTCAATGGTATGCGATGAAGTTGTGTGACCAGAGCAACGCTTGGTCAACACCAGCTGACAAAGCAGAAATCCCGCTCCTGAATGGCCAGGAGTTAAGACCACAGGCCGCTGTTTGAGTCTCTGGCGAAACGCGATTGTCCTCTTCTTTAATCTACGTTCAAAAGTAAATACTGAAATTATTTTATTTTGACCCACCTTTTGTACTTTGAGGCCACATTATAGTGACGTAGTTGTTTGGTCAAAATGACCACAGAACTATTTTAGTCATCTTGAGCTTCGCCAAGTCACAGCATCACCGAACCAAGTGTTTACAATGTGTGAAGAAATTAGTACCAGGTGACCGAACATCGCTCGGTAGAATTATCTGTAAGAGACGCGTAGTAGTTGATACTTTTCTACGCTCATTTCCGAAACGAGGATGTGTGTCTATTCCTTGACTCAAACTCGCTGAGGTCCTAAGGGCGGGAATTCCATTTTCATGTCATTTATTGAAGCACTTCTAGGAGAAATTGAGAGGCAAAATTAATTTTACGATAATAAAATATTTTTAAACCTATACAACGGTTGACCTCGAGTTTTCCCAAAGTGGCGAAAAGGTGACAGTTTTTTTCCTCATAAATCTACAATTTACATAAACCTTGATATTTTCACCAAAAAAATAATAATTTTGTTATCAATACAACTTTTTAGTCTATATTGAACTATGCACTGCTGTACCGCAAGAGTCCTGTTCCCTAATTACATCCGATAAGTGGCGATTACATAAATGTTTTCTAAAGTAATGACAGAAAAAAACTTAATTATTCTAGCCAGAATGTTCATTTTAATGACATGAACATTTTGTGTCTAGGGTCAAATAGACTCCATGGTTGCGTTGAAGTAATTTTATTTCCATAGTCTCACAACAGTTTGGAAACTGAAACATTGACGCATGGACCGGGACCTTCATTAAAACCATCCATTTTCCTAGCATATTGCTTATAATCGACCACGGCCACCATTCACACCCTGAAATACACTGGAATAGTATCCAGCTCTTGTATTATCTTATCCATTTCCGCACTTGAAGGTTGTCAACAAAAACGTGAAGTGACTACAAGAGTGAAGGAGACCATTGGAAGAGATCTGAGAGAAGCAGAGAGTGAGAGGGAGAGAGAGAGTAGAAGATAAAATAAGAAGGGGAGGGAGCATTATTTCAAATCCCCCAACAATCAAACAAATGCCAATCTATGCACTTTTTTTTTTTACAAACCTGGCTTCCCACAGTTGACAGTTTGCTGAGAAATGAAGTTGGCAGGTGAAAAACAACAGTACTTCACAAGGTGCGCTCTTCAGGAAAGGAAACATTATGATCAACATATCTGATAATCATCCCATTCTTTTTATTTTTTCTTTAAAACACAGAAAAACTTGACTGATATCTCAATGGGAAAGAAAAACGCCATTTCGTTAACTAGCTTCCTTGCTCAATACTTCTGCATTTGTATTTTCAAAGTACTCGCATATTTTTTAACATATAAAAGAAATAAAAATAAAGAAAAAATACTTTTCTATGACATTCCCCCCCCCCCCCCCCCATATTCTTTTATTGCCCCCCCCCTCACCTTTTCCTGCCTTGTCCATTCTCAGTGATTTGTCAATTTGATGTCGCTGGGGGTGTCACGATGGGAGATAACTGGAGGGGTCGTTACTAATCCGCCAATATTCGCTCTGGTGCGAGCCGAAGTAAACCCAGTTTAATACCTATATTTCCACGAGTGCTGTGTCCAATTTTTGTTACCAACGCCAATCTGTCGAGTGACAAGTTTGCAGGACATGGACAGGGTGGGGGTGCTAGTAGTGTGCATACAAGGCAGTAGGGTGAGGTGAGGGTGCCCAAATTGAAAGTAAGAAGAGCGACAGGTGGAGTGTCTAGAGAAGCAGAGCACTAAACTCAAGTTACTTGGAGTTCGGATTTTATTCATTTTAAACAGACCAAATTGTAACCCTGTTTATTCCTTGGCTCTTTTATTCTGTAGTCTTGAATAGACAGTGTCAGACACAGGGAATACAAAGATAAATATTTAAATTAAAATTGTAAATAAGTATAAATATCAATGACACACAAAACAAGATTGAAACTTTGAACTTTTTTTTAAAAGTGATTCACTTATCCTCAATCCCTCTTAGAGCCAGCACTACAACTTTAAAGAGTCTTGTGTTGTTTTTTTAATTATATATAGAAAGAGTTAGAATGTTGTTTTCTAATCGCAATAATTTTACACAAATACAAAAATACCAATTTTAAAAAAACAACATGCCATTTATTTGTATAGTCCGATTAATTTCAACTTATTGGAACTTATTGGAATAGACTGTGATCTTTCTTTAGTTCATCTAGAAGTAGGCCTGGTCAAAAGAACGTAATCCAATTTTTATGATAGTCACTTAATTAAATACGTTTAGTAGTTTCTGGTTCACCATTGACCATAACAGACTAATAACATGCACGCGAGCCTCGTTAATGTTATTAATTATCTGACATTTGATCATGTAAAGCCAATGTTTGACTTTTTTTTTTAATTTCCTTAAATAATTGTAAACTCCTGCAAGTCAGGTGCGTATGACTATGTGACAGGGGGGGGGGGGGGCTGATGGAGGTCCCAACTTAAAGGGTTGTGGGTATAAAGAGATTAAATCGTATCTCAGAAGGAAGTCTTGACTATCTCTTCAAGTGCGAAGTATATAGGGCAGTGCGGCCTAAAAGAGAGGGAGAAAAAAAACCCAACTCTTTGACGTTTAAGAGTCAGGAAAAAGTTCTATGACTTTCCTATCAAACTTCCGGTGTACATCGGCGATTTGAAAGTAGCTACTAGCGTTTTAGTTTAAGTTTCTCTAGTATACAACAAAAAACAAAAATAAATTGATCGTAATCTCAGAAACTTCATCTTGTAACAACAGGCAAATTTAATTAGTTTTTAAGTGAGAGTGACAATGTTGTCTCTGTTTGATATAGAAGTTTAGCATTGTAATATATAAAAGAGACTTAATCTCTGATGATTGATATTTAATAAAACAATACTCTCGGTACGCCTGTTATCAGTAGCATATAGATATATACTTGTATACGCACACACACACATATATATATATACATAGGCCAATATCAGGATATGACCCGCGGCCTATTTGCCTATATTACGGATCTAGTGGATTTAATTTATCTATGTCAAATTAAGATAATTGTATTTCAAGTTTTTCTCTTTCGCCACGAAAATAGAAGTAGTTTCGCGAAAATGGGTTTACCCGTTAAACCGATACATCCATATCTATTAAAAACGAAAGAAGCGCGAGATTAATGAAATATAAAGTACAATTAAAACGGGTTTACCCGATTTGTAAAATGGGATTCTTAAGTACGTCAGGACTTCTAAATTCACACAGATAAGGAACGAATTTATGTAAAAGTGCTTTTGAAACACAAATTTGAAGATTAATTTTATTACATTATGAAATCAATAGATTATATTTTGTATTTTCATGTTTCAAAGTAAAAAACTATTTGTGCAAAGTGAAGTTCTTAAAATTAGATCTAGATCTAGATTCTTTTCATCTTTTCTCTTGTAAACATGGTCAACATGGCCTAGATCCATGAAAGAGTAATACTTTCATAGAGTAGGGCAACTTTTTTTTTTATTGAGGGTCTTAACTTTATTTTAGGGTACTTTTTATACGTCACGGTTCCAGGAAGTACCCAAGGAACATTTATGCCTAGTTTTATCAACATTGGTTGAACGGTTTTGATTTCTATGCGGGACATACACACATACATACATACATATGCCAAACATTCTACTTTATAGTATAGATATATTAGCTGGAGTGGATTTAAAAAGTAAGTAAAATTGTTGCCTTCAATAATATATCCTAAGTGATCGATGTCCTAATGTTTCTAAGTACCCCCCCTCCCTACTGAGCCGTGTAGGGATGCTGACACCCGTGTATAGGTCTTCATCGGCTGATTGGGTTAGGCTTAGGTTTTGATTGTGTTAGGCTTGAGTTTTTTAAAGCTTGTAACTAGCCAGGTTCTCTTTAGTTGCCTTCACTAAATATACACGTACCCCCTAAATGTCGGGTTCTTACAGGGACGACTTAAACATCCCATAATTCTAATTTCAGTCGTCACCCGGACCGATCTCGAGATCGCATAGTCTGCATTCAGAACATGTGTTGTTTTTTTTTTTTCGAAACTTTGTTTGGAAAACGTTCATTTCAGGTTACCATTTTGACGTTATGCAGTGCAATGCCTTTCTAGCATCTTCCAAGCTAACATACACACATACACATATACACTCATGTACACTACTATAATCAATGAAAGACATTTCCAGTACAAACACACACACACACACACATATCATTGACTTATTCCCTTTAGCTTCCAAACAAAAGGAACACAACACAAATCGAGACTGTGGTTACCAGTTGGTTGTCCCACTATCTTATCAAGCTAGAAAGAAAATTTAAAAAAAAAGTTTCCGTTGCCGCAGGGGGGCTCAAGATTCCTGTTTACCGTTTTCCTATCCTGGTTTTGTCATGGCCTCGACGGTATGTCACTTTTACCCTCGGTAAATTAGTTGTTTGTTTGGTTGTTGTTTTTTTTTAAAAATATATTTTATAGATAAGAAAAAAAAGGTGACAATACATGAAAGGTGTATTTAGGACTGGGATGTGAAGGCTTACTCCGCTGTTGGAATTAGTTAAGTGACAGGTACCAGTATGTACAAGCTGACATGAAGGATACTTTTGTTTGCGCATCCACTGGTCTCAAAAGATGATGACCGCCCTCCCCCCCCCCCCCCTTCCGCTTTTTCCACTCACACCAGGGGTCAGGGGTGAGGTAGAAAGCACATGTCGTTGAAGGAGTTTCGTTGACAGGGAGGGTAGGCGTCCTGGACATTTGCAGTTCTATCTCTCTGTATCTCTGTCTGTCTCTCTGTCTGTCTCTCTGTCTGTCTCTCTGTCTGTCTGTCTCTCTCTTTCCTGGACCAACAGAAGAGCTAATAATAGCTTAAAGCGGGACACGCGTTGTTGCCTCGCGGCCTGTCGGGAAGGTATTCCTATTGAAGAGATTACGAGCAGAGATAGTTGACAAAACGGCGTGAACTCGAGACCTGTGCAAATAGAATTTGTAGTTTCAGTTGTACGGAAGGTTAAAAGGAAAACAGGTAAACTAGAAGTAGGGGTGGGGGAGGGGGATTCTTAAAATCTATGCAAAATATGAGAACCTACAAGAAAGGTATGCACTAAACAGTGAATGAATAATAACAAAATAATATAGTGTATGTTGTTTTGTTTTTTTTATTTGAATCTTTATTATTATTATTTTTACAATTTTAACGATTTCCAGCGACGTGTTTATTGTCTCGAGGTGTTAGTTGCTCGCTTTTTTTAGCGGCCCCCGAAAGGGGAAAAGACGCTATTAGTTTTGTGTGAAATGTCTGTCCGTCTGTCCGTCCGTCCCGTTTAGATCTCGTAAACTAGAAAAGATATTGAAAATCCGACTTCACAATATTTTAGACCATTCAAAGTTCTGATGCAACGGCTACTTTTTTTTTCCTGAAAGCGAAAATTCTAATTTTTAAAATCAATTATGCAAGCAGTTTTTTAAAGAGAAAAAGCTAATTAGTATGCATTATAAGTTAGACCTAATTTAAAACGAATAGTAATCTTATAAAGTTTATTTTTGTGAACATTCTTTTTGAAATGGAAATTTTTATTTTTTTTTGAGGATTCGAATATGTGATTGAGCCTTTCAAAACAATTACTTTATTTATTCCGAACCGAGGGTCCCGGGTTCGAATCCTGGTGAAGACTGGGATTTTGAACTTCTGAGTCTACCCAGCTCTAATGGGTACCTGACATTAGTTGGGGAAAAGTAAAGGCGGTTGGTCGTTGTGCTGGCTACGTTAGCCGTAGCCCACAAAAACAGATGAACTTTACATCATCTGCCCTATAGAACACAAGGTCTGAAAGGGAAACTAGTTAGGCCAGGTTCACATCTAACTTAACATTCACTTTCACCTATCCTTTGATCTGCGAGACCGTTGGGGCACTACACAAGATCTGTTAACCTTCTATCTCCATTCTTATCTCTCATTTGTCTTTGATATAATTTCATTCGGATGTTCTTTCTGAAAATATTGAAGCCTACCTGGGTGGACCACTGGTCGTGCGGTTTGCGCGCTGGACTGTCGTTCGGATTTATCGACGGTTGAAGGTTCAAACCCTGCCTGCTCTCATCCCCCGTCGTCCTGCGGGAGGTTTGGACTAGGAAGTAAAGTATCTTCAACTCTGAAGGATTATTCGAATTATGTAAAACATTTTACTTCGGGAGCCGATTTTGAGTTTGTGTTTCCACACAAACTGTCTTTTGTAACCTTGTTTTATTTTGCAGTCTAGATCTTGCAGAGCTGCTAGAGCCTAAACAAGTTGGAAGTTTAAAAGTAGAAAATTGAATTTTGTTTTCAAGCTATAATTTCGCATGGAGTCGCGGTATCTGAGTTGCTTCCGAACCGGTGGTCATGGGGTTCGAATCTCGGTGAAGACTATAATTATGAATTTTTGGATCTTGAGGGAGCCTCTAAGTCCACCAAGCTATCATGGGTACCTAAAGGGTACCTAACATTAGTAAAGGAAAAATAAAGGCTGTTGGTCGTTGTGCTGGCCACATGACACTCTCGTTAACCTTGGGTCACAGAAATAGATGACCTTCACATTACTTCTCAAGATCTGAAAGGGGAACGTATACTATTTCGCATAAAATAGTTGTGCTCTTTAGCTCAGTGGATAGATCGTCGCTCCAGTAAAGCGTGTGTCGTGAGTTCGTTCCACATCTTAGCCATTTTATTTTTTCTTTAGCGCTGACCACTAAAATAGGATTGTTTACCTGACCATCTTATTAAAACATAAGTAGAAATTAATTTTTATTATTTGTTTGTACTTTGTTCTCAAGATGTCATGCCGATGACAAATTTGTGAAGTGAACCTTTCAATAGAGGTAGAAAGGAAAAGTAACATATTTAAGAAATATTTGGATATTTTGGATATCTCTCTTCAGATTCTTTACTTGAAACGAAAGAAGCGCCATTCTCAAAACTCCCTTATTAAAACACAGCCTATGGTCTGTAAAGTCCTGGACACTTATTCAAAAAAACATATTGATTAACTCACAAGGGGACATTCCAGATAGCAAAACCAAGCAGACGGCTTTTTTTTTTCATGTGTCCATTTTTTTTTCCATAGCGATCCAATATTGTTTCACTCCTTCCTACGCTATCTTTCTCGGCTTACTTGTGATAACTCCCAGCCAGAATGGGGGTCTGATAACTAGGCCCGTATTGTTACCGCCCCTCCCCTTCTCTGGTAACCTCTCCACCCCTCCTACACTCGCTCTTTTTTTTTATTTTCTCTCCATCTCTTCCTCCCCCCTCTCTCTCTCTCTCTCTCTCCGTATAGAGTATTAGCTTCCATTGTGTCGTTTGGTCTGTTAATGTGTTAACCCCTGTGCGCCCCTGTTATCAGTTGGCCAATAACTGTAATCCTTCTGCGTTAGCCCAGCCCCACCACCATGGCCCGCGCCCTCTCTCCTTGTCCATCAAACTAGCACTTCCTCTCGCCCCCTCTAAATCAGCGTTTTCCTCCCTTTTTTTTTTTCAATATCCAAAAGTCTAAGAATAATAGTGTGTTATGAGGGAGGGGTGCTGTGTGGAAAAGGGAGGGGGGAGTGGAGATCTCTAATCGTGCGACAGATGGAGTGACCCATAAAAAGAAAAACCAAACACCTTCAATCAAACAATTGAACTTTGTTCAGCTCAGAGTGTGGTATCTCACAGAACAAGTCAAACTAAAAACACCTCTCTATTACCTTCAGTCTGCATCGAAAATATTGGATGGCTGTGGAGGCGACAGCCAGCAAGCTCTCAACAGCTCTCTCCTGTGTTAGGGGCTCCTGTAATAAGTGTGCAGATACAATTGACAAACTAAATGCTTTGGGTTTGTTTTTCAATTAAGTGCCCTTTCGGTCTTGGTTTATTAAAGAGTATCTTTTTTTTTTTTTTTTCACGCCTATATTTTCGAGCGTTATTTCTGTGTCGTTCAAAGAGTGAGTATTACATTATGATGAGGGTAGTCTTAAACTGTAGCATGGTTTTAAGCCTTTAAGTTTACGGAATCACCTTCAGTAGAACGGCAAACCTGAACATTCAAACGTAAAAATTAATCTATAATCAGAGATGGGCAGATACAATGTGTCCCTGAAACTAACTCTGTACATTTCAATAGTTTGTTTCATGTTCCGGTTGGAGAGTACAATGATAACGAGACTATTGTTATTATTTATGTTTTTATCTTTTCTTTCTTCTTTTATAAAGGCTTATATTATCTTTATCTGTTTGTCCGTCCGTCTGTCTGTCTGGTGGAATATTAAGGAGGCAAATCTTGCAATACTGAGATATATGGACGTACATGTGCAGTTCTTTCCCTTTTATAAGCTTTGTTTTTTTTAAAAGTATGTTGTATATTTTTGTATGTGACTCGAAATGCATCAAAAAGCGATGTAAATATGCTTGTTTCTTTAGATACATCCTTAAAGGCATGCTTTGGTACTTCCATGAAGAGTATTCAGCTTTTGAGGAGATGGTCGTCCTTTTCTGGTGATGACTAGTTCCTATTTTTTAGCAGGTTTTGTCTCATTCTGTTGTGTCCGGTTCTGAGACGAAACATTATCTATTGGTCATGTTGGAACAATGTTCTTGAAATTTGGGTGAGAGCTTGTCTGGTTTATTGTATTCAATAGAGAGGGATGTTTGTTTGATTGTTTGTTTGTTTGTTTGATTGATTGTTTGTTTGAACTTTCATTCAACTGCAATGTGTATGCGTATTTCATATTTTCAATTAATGAGTAATCGAAAAAAGAAATGTCTGGGAATGATAGTAACAACTGCATTAAGACTCTCTCTCTCTCTCTGTGTGTAGGGAGAGGTGTTTAATAGACTTTTAGTTGTGAAAGTGAATGTATGTTCGTGTGTAAACGTGTCAGCTTTTGTTAAGGAGATACCTCCCCATCTCTCCCTCCCTCCCTCATAATCTCTATCTCTCTCTTTCTAAATCCCTCTCTCTCTCTCTAAATCCAGATAAGAACAGTACATAATTATGACTTGCAAGAAAGGAAGACGCCAACTTGACAACACAAAAAATATTTCTAAAAAATTAAATTGTGCGAATCAAAAGATAGGTGCAAAGGGAGAGAATTTCTATGTTATTTTCTCACACAGAGTTCCCCCCCTTTGTTATTTATGAAATTTAAATGTGCACGTGTGTGTGTGTGAAGTCTTTTTTTTTCTTTAGACGTATTGACAAAGAACAAAAAGAAAAGGAAGGAGGGGGGGGGCGGCGAGACAGTTTTATAGGGAGGGGGAGGAGGGAGGGTAATTTTCAAGTACGAATCTGATGGTGTTATAAGGTAGTAGACTTGAGATGGGTGAAAGTAACTGATGATTTTACTCCTTACTTATGTGTCCTGATTTACTTACAAAACAACAACATATGTACAATACAGAAAAGAAAGCGGGGACATATGACGTGGAGGGTGGCAACTGGGCGGGATAGACTTAGCGTTTGTGTATCCTACAATGTGATAAGCTAGCTGGTGTAGAAATGGGCTGTGATAGAAGAGGCTAGTTGTGATAGAAATGGGTAGCTGGAGCTGTGATAGAAGAGGCTAGCTGTGATAGAACTGCGTAGCTGGGCTGTGATATAACGTTGGGGGGGGGGGGGGATGTGGCTGTGATGAAAGTAGAGAGCTGGGACTGTGATAGAACTGGGTAACTGGGACTGTGATAGAAGAAGCTAGATGGGACTGTGATAGAACTGGGTAACTGGGACTGTGATAGAACTAACTGGGACTGTGCTAGAATAAGCTAGCTGGGACTGTGATAGAACTGGGTAACTGGGACTGTAATAGAAGTAGATAGCTGGGACTGTGGTAGAAGTAGATAGCTGGGTCTGTGGTAGAAGTAGATAGCTGGAGCTGTGATAGAACTGCGTAGCTGGGCTGTGATAGAATCTCGTAGCTGGGCTGTGATATAACGTGGGGGGGGGGGGCTGTGGCTGTGATAGAAGTAGATAGCTGGGACTGTGATAGAACTGGGTAACTGGGACTATGATAGAAGTAGATAGCTGGGACTGTGATAGAAGTAGATAGCTGGAGCTGTGATAGAACTGCGTAGCTGGGCTGTAATAGAACCTCGTAGCTGGGCTGTGATATAACGGGGGAGGGGGCTGTGATGGAAGTAGAGAGCTGGGACTGTGATAGAACTGGGTAACTGGGACTGTGATAGAAGTAGATAGCTGGGACTGTGATAGAAGTATATAGCTGGGACTGTGATAGAAGTGGATAGCTGGGACTGTGATAGAAGTAGATAGCTGGAGCTGTGATAGAACTGCGTAGCTTGGCTGTGATAGAACATAGTAGCTGGGCTTTGATAGAACGATGGGGGGGGGGGGGGGGCTTTGGCTGTAATAGTAGATAGCTGTGATAAAACAGCGTAGATGTGTCTGTTCAAAGTCAGCAAGTCAACTAAAGAACACAAAACAATGTCTTTCTTTTACAAGAGGGTATGTCTTGTTCATCGCGACCAAGTTACGACGCCCGATCCTGTAATTATCGAGAAAGTGAGAAATCTTTTTAGGGTACTGTTTCAAATTCTTAGGGCTTCCCCCCCCCCCCGCCACGTTTGTTCTGCACCTTCCACACCCCACCCCCTTCTTTGCAGCGAACTGTTTCCTTGTTATCTTCCTATCTTTCTGATGTCCTTGGAAAAGAAAAAACCAGTGGCAAGAAAAGGAAAGGTCTTGTTGAATGTCTGCTTTCTAATAACACGGTAGCTCATGAGTTAGGGCTTTGGGTACAACGTGGAAGCACCTATTCCCTCCCCATCCTATTTTTTTTGGTTTGCTTTTCTCAAAATATGGTGCTGTGACTAGATTGCTTGTTACTTTAAGCGAAGCATCCAAATCAAATGTCTAGATTTTTCATCGCACTCTTTGCCTAGTGACACTTATTGACTAGATTAAGTATCTAAGGCGGGGGAAGAAGGGGTCTAGTTTAATTACTGGCAGACTTTTTGTTTTTGGAATGCAAATAAAAAAATATGGATTTTTAAGAAATAATGTTTTTTTAAATATTTTTTTTTACCTCCATCCTGGTGCAACTTTTATTGAAAAAAAGAATTACAAAGTGCATTAAAAGCCTTTGTTAAATGTAGCGAAATTTTATTCCTCCTGCATATGTCTTGTCTAATACGATTGAACACCACATTCGCTTAGATGGACCTCCACTTATGTAATTGTTTTCTTACTTCTATAACTGGTTATCAAAACTATGAATAAATATCTTGATTTTCTGCTGTAAGTGACTGAATCTTAACCAAACTCTGGATAGACCACACTATAGATCCAAATTACAGCAATAAAAAACTATTTCTATAGCGCTAAAATAATAATTAATCTGTGTGTCAAAGCATAAAACTTAAAAAAAAAAACAAAAAAAAAAACAATTTTCACTTTTTTTTCTTAATACTTCACAAAGCAGACCAATAAATAAATATTAAATTGACTCGTATCGATACATTGCCACATATGATCTAAAAAGTTTTATCTGACATCGATCTACGTTCATCCATCAAATCTTTCAATTCTTTGGCATTGTGTCTTTGATCAATGCTTTCTTGCTTTTCAAATAAATCGATTTTTCCCAAAAAATCTATCGTCAGCAATTAGTGTCAATTTCAACTGAGATTTTCTCTTTCTATCCGATGCATTCAATTGAAAAGAAATTCAAACACATTTCACACAATGGATATAAGTAACGGCTATTCTTACACGGCAGGGGATAAAATCTATTCTCACCCGACTGGAGATAAAAGTCTTTTCTTACGCGACTGGAGATAGACGTGTGATTAGTAGAATGAAATGAAACCCTAACTTATTTGATCTCAGCTTTTAATCTTGACTTTCTGAAGTTTTCCTGTTCACTTATTTCCCTTTCATTGGATGACAATCGATTATTGATTAACGTGTTTCTTTATTGATATATTTATGTGAGAATAAACGGATTGGGGAGGGGGGGGGGGATGGCGCGGCGGTGAAAGGATTGTTAGAGCTATAAGGTGTATATTTATTGGGATTCGATCAAAGTATTGATAGTATTGATATTAACTTTCATGATTGATTTTCTCTCTCGCGTTATGTCTTTCAAGAAATGTTTGTTTACATCGACAACTATTTAATATACTCTGTCAGCTTTTGTGTTTTCTCTCCGTTATTTTATCTTGTTGACAATCATAGAAGATATTTTTAAACAGTTCAATTACAATTTTTCTTTAAAAATACTTTAACTAGACAAAAACTATAAGGAAGCTACAGAATATATGTAGAATTCTGTTCTAGGATTTGGACGTTGGATGCAGCTATGTAATCAAAATAGGATGATATGATAATTGAAAATAAAAAAGTAGAGTATTATTATAGATAGTATATACATAACATTAAAGACAACCCCAAACCTATTTAAATGATATTATTAACTGGCTTGTCTGTTTGACAGAAAGAAAAAGCAAGGGGGAATACTATTATTATTTGTTTAGTTTATGGAAAGAAAGACTTAAGTTTTGAGGCGTGGGCAAAGAAACAATAAAAGTCTCTCCGAAGAAGGTAAACACATTTAAATATCTATCAAAGAAATGCAAACGCATATTTAGTTTTCATTTTTCATAAATGGTGGGACAATTATAATAGCAAGCAATTTGGTGTATCCGGCGTGCAAATAAAAGACTAAACTATACTCTTTTCTTTAATTGTATGTAATTATTATTATTATTATTTTGCACTTTTTAGATCTGCAAAACTTAAGTACCATTTGTAGCTTTTATTTAGTTGGAAGTCCAAATTAGCGTATTTGGCATTGTTTAGTTTTTCGTGAAAATCTTCAATTGAAATTCGGAAATCAAAAGCTGCTCATTACAATCGCATTAAAAACTAAAGTCTTGAACCAACTTTTTAGTTCACAGTGTTCCGTACTGTATAACTGTATGCTTCATAATGTCGTAGGCCTACTCTCACTGCCTCGTTCTGAAACAGGACAATAGTTGAACTTTTTAGGAAAGTCATAGTAGATCCACTAAAAAATAATGAGCCAAAGTTTTTTTTTGTTAAGAAAGTCGGTATAAAATTTTCTTCCCCTAAATCCTTTTTTTTTCCCTTAAACTAAAATATTTTTAATATGCATGAAAATTTAAAAGTCTTTAGGGGGATTCGTCTGTTTTGTCAAACTTTCTTTTATGACGGCTAGATGCTAATCTGTAGTAATGGCGGCTTGTCGGCATTCACAATGGCAAGGGAAGTAATGATCTGCTGGAAAGATACAGGCATTCACGAGTTATCTTTCTCCACGCGGAGTCTTTCTGTGTAGGTAACTGTCTCCTCGTGCGTTTCTTTTAAGCACTGACTGAAAACTGAAAGGACACACGATGAATAACTCTATACGACTGACTTAAAAAACATTTTGTTGAAATGTGCAAATTGGCTGTAAAGTGCACCCGAAAATAGATCCAACGATTACAAAGTCTGGAACTAGAGCTCAACAAATATTTTCGAAAGTTAATATTATGATCTTATACGACACCATAAATTAGATATGGCCAATATAAAGCCAAAAATATACACGTACATTTGTAAAAGTTTAAAATAAAGAAATACAGTCTCTGTCAGAACTAGCGGTCTAATGGACAGATAGTGTAAAGGTTATGTATCTGTAGCCCACGGTTTACGAGGGTGTCATGTGATCAGCCCAACGACCAACCGCCTTTACGTTCCCAAACTACTGTTGAAATGGATGGACACGGAGGCGCCCTTCAAATCCCGAAATAAAAATCCCATTCTTGACTAGGAATCGAACCCTGGACTAATCGGTTTAGAAACAAAGAGCATTACCACTCAGCCACCGCGCCTTAATTCCTACTATTAGCTTACGTAATCTTCATGGGTGGAAACTGGGCAGAAGGTATTCCAATAACGTCTACAACGCTTTCCTTAGAAATTCGAGAGTGAAATCTCTGATTTGAACTTTCTAATTGTACAAAATTTAATTATCTTAAAATTAAATTTTTTCCTTTTTTTTTTAACCCGGCCTCGTCGGGTTTTACGCGTACTTGGCTCTTATGTTTCATTGTATTCACTAAAGAGTTGAATATAGTGACACACATGAACACATGAAACAGGGAGAAAGAAAGGGAGATTGAGAGACCGGGATAGAGAAAAAGAGATTGAGAGACTGGGGAGAGAGAAAGAGAGATTTGGAGAGACTGGGAGAGAGAGAGAGAGATCGAGAAACAGGGAGAGAGAAAGGGAGATTGAGAGACCGGGATAGAGAAAGAGAGATTTGGAGAGACTGAGAGAGAGAGAGATCGAGAGACAGGGAGAGAGAAATGGAGATTGAGAGACTGGGGAGAGAGAAAGAGAGATTTGGAGAGACTGAGAGAGAAAGAGAGATTGGGAGACTGGGAGAAAGAAAGAGAGATTGGGAGACTGGGAGAGAGAAAGAGAGATTGAGAGACTGGGAGAAAGAGAGATTGAGAGACTGGGACAGAGAGAGATTGGGAGACAGGGAGAGGGAAAGAGAGATTGAGAGACAGAGAGAGAGAAAGAGAGATTGAGAGACTGGGAGAAAGAGAGATTGAGAGACTGGGACAGAGAGAGATTGGGAGACAGGGAGAGGGAAAGAGAGATTGAGAGACAGAGAGAGAGAAAGAGAGATTGAGAGACTGGGAGAAAGAGAGATTGAGAGACTGGGACAGAGAGAGATTGGGAGACAGGGAGAGGGAAAGAGAGATTGAGAGACAGAGAGAGAGAAAGAGAGATTGAGAGACTGGGAGAAAGAGAGATTGAGAGACTGGGACAGAGAGAGATTGGGAGACAGGGAGAGGGAAAGAGAGATTGAGAGACAGAGAGAGAGAAAGAGAGATTGAGAGACTGGGAGAAAGAGAGATTGAGAGACTGGGATAGAGAGAGATTGGGAGACAGGGACAGAGAGAGAGAAAGAGAAATTGAGAGACTGGGAGAAAGAGAGATTGAGAGACTGGGACAGAGAGAGATTGGGAGACAGGGAGAGGGAAAGAGAGATTGAGAGACAGAGAGAGAGAAAGAGAGATTGAGAGACTGGGAGAAAGAGAGATTGAGAGACTGGGACAGAGAGAGATTGGGAGACAGGGAGAGGGAAAGAGAGATTGAGAGACAGAGAGAAAGAAAGAGAGATTGAGAGACTGGGAGAAAGAGAGATTGAGAGACTGGGATAGAGAGAGATTGGGAGACAGGGAGAGGGAAAGAGAGATTGAGAGACAGAGAGAGAGAAAGAGAGATTGAGAGACTGGGAGAGAGAGAGATTGAGAGACTGGGAGAGAGAGAGATTGAGAGACTGGGATAGAGAGAGATTGGGAGACTGGGAGAGAGAGAGATTGAGAGACTGGGAGAGAGAAAGAGAGATTGAGAGACTGGGAGAGAGAGAGATTGAGAGACTGGGAGAGAGAGAGATTGAGAGACTGGGAGAGAGAAAGAGAGATTGAGAGACGGAGAAAGAAAGAGAAATCGGGAGACTGGGAGAGAGAGAGCTATGTAAAAGCTCCAGTCCACAAGTGCTTTTAAAGTCATTAGATCATTAATTGATCATGCAGTGCTGACTGGATGAATCATTACAAGAAAAAACTAGAATGAGCAATTATAGACCACCATTAGCTTCATAAAGAAAGAATTGAATTTCAAAATAAACACTTTTTGTTTTTTTTATGCTATGTATTCATTTGATTTGATAAGTCTGAAGTAGTGCATACGCAATATTATATGGTTTTAAAAATGTTTAGTTTATCAATACCAACGTATTCTGATGTACACTGGATGCATCTAAAAGCTTGCTATTTATGGTTACGTCTCCTTTATCGTATCTTCAGTTCTGCCAATCAGCAAGTACAAACTAATTCAAATAGTCAATAGTAGACTTTTGAGGCAACGATAACAAGAAGATCTAGTTAGTTTATTTATATTGCTATGACTTTGCCATGCGCACCGCCATCCAAGATAGTGCAGAAAGAAGGTGCGCACTATCAGTGACTAAACAAGTCGGATGTTGACATGAGAGAGAACGATTTCCGCCCAAGTAGAGAACCAATATGGAGATGATGTACTCAAGGCAGATGCCCCTTTGTGTTTGTCATGTCTCCGTGTAAATAAATGTCTATGTCTCGTTGAATTGCCTCCCTTCAGTTATTACATTGGTGTCAGAAGTGGGATCTAGGTAGCTCAACGAAAGGCAAGAATGACAACGCTGAGGAAGCTAGACGAACTGAGCTCAACGCCGAGGAAGCTAGACGAACTGAGCTACAAACAGTTAAAGGAGGAGCTCCGAGCCAGAGAGCTAAAGATCGTTGGGGCCAAAGAAAAAGATAGGACTTGGTTGATGAAGGTGAGGATCCCGAGACCTACCTGTTTGAGGTAGAACCAGATATTGGTGAGGTGCTGCACATCTGGTTACGTGAACTTTGTACCTTCCAGGATTCGATGAATCATTCTATGGACAAACTGATAAGTAACGTGCAAGGCCAGATCAATTCAGTAAGAGAGAGGAGTCCAACATCATTCAACAACAATGAACCGTTACTCATTCAGGACTGTGGCTGTCCTGACAGTTACAAAGAATGCGCCAATCTTAACAAGAAGCACACAGATGAACAGAAAGAGACAGTCGAAGCAATAGAAGACGTCTGCTACGCGACTGAAACTTTTGCTGTTCCAGCTTTAAGTGCCACAACGACCCAGACAGAGCAGGACAACTTTGAGCCTGCATTAGAGCCTGTCACATTGGACCTTAAGGACCCCTGTCGATCTGCCAGTGCCTACGAGGGGATTTTGAATTTTGATTGTTGCATTCAGGCGGTAAGTAACAACTGTACATGCGGTGCTTCACGAGGGGAAGGCAACTGTCAGGAAACTCATCAACAGGGTCTGAAACAAGTGGACTTCGATACTTCTGTTTTCACCAGCGAGAGAGGCCTGAAGGTGGTCAGAAGATCCCTGCAGCTGATGAACTTTTGCACCTTAAAAGCTGTAAGGGTGTCTTACAAACAATTCTCCCGGAGACGGCTGAGGCTGACAGTTTGTTAAACAGCTTGGCTTCATGTGGGTCTACAGCTCTTTCACAAGTCATCCTTAGAAAGGGCATGATGAAGTGCAGTTCTGAATCAACTGCATTAACAACAACAAGAGCTGTCACTACTACTCTATGTGTCAGGTGGCTGACGCCAGCGACGACCGTCAAGATGGAGAGGCCACGTTTGCGACATCGTGTATAGAGAAACTTGGTCAACTGGAGAAGAGAAAGCGGCATCTGCAGAGAACAGTGCAGATGACTTTGTGGGAAGCACGCTCCATGCAATCTGTGACTCCCACTGACCGATCTCCACCTGCACTGATCAACCGTGAACGTGTTTCTTTTCGGGACGAAAAGACTAAGGTGGGGGTAGTGTTGTAACCCAGCCTTGCACCAGTGCTTGAGGTACGCACCACTAGTAAACAAGAAGGACTGTTGGAGAGCCGGCTAGAAGTCATGGAAGTCAGAACAGTCTGGTGCTGAGTGTTGTCCTGTGTGATACTAGGAAACTGTTTGGGAGACCTGGAGCGACACTGGGAAGTATGTCGGTGGTCTGTTCTGTGTTCTGGTATAAAGTAGGACTCTTAGAACTTAGACATATTACACCCAGTGACTTTAAAGCAGAAGTCCAAGTCAAACTAGTTACTATTACCCGTACCATTTGTCGATGCTTATCATAAATAAATACATCGTTTACTCTTGTCATCCTGTCTTTCGTTTAGTGCCTGCCTTAGAGAGTTACAACTATTGGTGTCAGAAGTGGGATTATAGGCGACTCAACGAGAGGAGGTAGGATTCTAGCACAATGGCATCTTTGAAAATCCTAGACTAACTCTTAATTAAAGAGCTAAGGCAGGAACTTCGTTATAGACGCCTGAAGCTTGGTGGTAGCAAGGAGGTGCTTACAGCTCGTCTCCGGCAAGCCCTAATTGATGAAGACGAAGATCCGGAGACCTACCTATTTGAAATTGAACCGGAGATTTATGAGCTTATAGGCAAGATAAATGGAGGTATTGATGCATTGTGTGATCAAATTAACAGTATGGGGAACAAGGTAGATAAAATGGTGTCTCAAGTGAAAGAAGGAGTAGACTCGTTGGTAAAGGAGCAGTTGCCTGTAGACTCGTTGGTAAAGAAGTTGCGTGGTCAAGACAGTGGTTGCACATACAGTGGTGACGGAGACGCTGGGGATTGGAGCGCCGTCTGTGACTGTGTTGTGGGCAAGTCTTGTGGTTGTGACTTTCAAGACGAGAAACGTGACAATGATTGCTATGACGATCTCAACGTGATGTACCGAATCGAAGGGAAAGAGACAAATGAAGAAACTGAAGTCTGTTATGTGCCAGAAGCGTTTGTTCCTGTTGTACCTGTTACCAATACCTTAATGAGCTGGACAGATCAAGACAACGTTGGGTCTGCGTTCAAGCCTGTTGCTATGGATGTTAAAGACCTCTGCCTATCTGCCGGTGCTCACGAGGGAAATTCGAAGCTTGACAACTGCATCCAGAAGTTTAGCATGAACTGTACGTGCGGCGCATCACATATAGAGGTTAGATGCCAAGAAAACCACCAACAGGGCATATAAACTTCTACCATCATCATAGACATTGGCATAGATGAATGTCAATCAAACCACTCTAAATCTGAGCTGTCAAGAGGAAGACATTTTCCACTTGAACCTGAGGAGACTTATCTTCTGGACGTGAGACTGTTATCTGAGGATCACTGCTGTGCATTGGACTTTGTTTGCAACGTGGCTACATGTGAACCTGCAGCTCCCTTGAGAGGCGTCTGTCGGGAAGGTCTTCTGAGACAGCGTGTCCGATCAACGGCTGTGCTGAAGAAAACAGTGCTCGACTATATCTCTTTGTGTGTCAAACGGCCACGTCATCGTCGCAACAACAGCCTGGTCAACTGGAGAAAGAGAAAGAGAAATATTATGACTTTGCCATGCGCACCGCCATCCAAGATAGTGCAGAAAGAAGGTGCGCACTATCAGTGACTAAACAAGTCGGATGTTGACATGAGAGAGAACGATTTCCGCCCAAGTAGAGAACCAATATGGGGATTATGTATTCAAGGCAGATGCCCCTTTGTGTTTGTCATGTCTCCGTGTAAATAAATATCTATGTCTCGTTGAGTGCCTCCCTTCAGTTATTACAATATATAAAGTCAGACACAAACTAATTCAAGTACTATACATTTATGTAGGAAGCTGTAATTTCCCCGATTGATAATGAACAACAAACTATTTAGTGGCTTTAAATCATGATTGAGTTGTGAATGTAAACGAATAGACAACAAATCAACAAACAACGACAACAACAACGATTATATGTATAAATGGAAAAAGGTCTTTATTTAATCATTCTTCTAATCTTTTTTTCCCCCTTAAAACCGAAATAGGACAGAATTTAGAGATTTCTCTATTAGATGGTATTTTCATTGGTTATTGAAATTGAACTCGAGACTGATTAATTATTTACCCCAGCGTTTAAAGATTGTTAGCAGATAATGATCCTAGAGCGTTTGAAAAAAAACTGATTTTAATACGAGTTCATATAACGAGATGAGAGAGTTTGTAAAGTAGAATGGACAGCAATAGAACTTCTGCCTCGTATTTGTTCATAACATTTAAAGCCTTATCTTCAATTCCGATGTTTTGTAAAAGATTGCAGAGGATTTATATCGCGATCTTAAAAACAAAATCACCACATTTAAAGTCAATGAAGATTTAATGTTTTGTAGTGGGACTACATTTTGATTCAGGGTCTGGGAGTACAATTAAGAAAAGGGAGGTAAATAAAAGAATTGGCAACATAATAATAAAAAAAAAAGAAAATAAATTTTGAAAGTGTTGTTAGTGTTGGCCCCAAATCTTTGTGGCGCCCAGCCACACAAATAGCCCCCACAACCGCTCCCCACGAACATCCAACCACATACACATGAAAATAGAAAGAGATAATAACATGATAACTCTATCTATGTGCTAAAGTGCATATCGACTATGGGTGGATACCCACGATTAACCCGCCAAAGAGAAACATAGCGTCCTGATCAGGTAGATAGGCGAAGACGTCTGCGGCGGAAGGTGTATGGATAATAAGAGAGCACCATCTGCCCCTCCATCTTCCCTAGAAATGATTTGGTTTTAAAAAAAACTTTCATTTAAGGCCTAGCCGTAGCTCAGCTGCTAGGAATTTCAGGTGGGGGTCCTGCTCGCGTATCACGCGGGCCCATCTCCGGAGGTGTTAGCGGCTCAGGTTAAATGGAGTGGCTCCGTCGCTGTATTGTCACGCTAAACCTTTTAACTGCGCGTGTGTGACTCTTTGATCTTCCGGATTACTCTATCACAATTCACATTTCCCTCCAGATTTTTATGGAAAAAAAGGGGAGCTAATTATATCCTCCAGAATTTCACTTTCTTACGCTAAACTTAGATTTTGAATAATTAATTTAAAAAAAATATTTTTTTTTAAAATCTAATAAGGAAATGCACTTTTTATTTCATTTTAAAATTGCATTAAAAAAAAATTAAGCATAACCTAATTTCGTAAACAAAGCTTCATCTTAATGGACATGCACCCGACATACGATGGCTATAGAGATATATAATATTTCAATTCTCTCTGCCATTATGTAGTGTGCTGCTACACAACAGCCTCCTGTGTGTTGAAGAGTACTGTAGCCTGCTATGTGTTGACCGATCTAGATCTATCTGAAAATGTTATGTTCACGTGAATTCGTAAATGACAAAACTGAGCTAAGTGAACCTGGTGTGAACAAACGATAACTACACGATAAATACACATTGACACACACAGACTCACTCGCTCACATGGACCTGAACACTCAAGTTCGCTTCGCAGTATTGACCCACGTGTTGATCAAAGACAAACTCTGTCGAATAATACAATTTCATTAATATATTTCGTGGTGGTTGGGGAGGCGATCGCCGCCCCAGTCACCACTCGAGATTCTAAGAACTAAAGCCTGGACAGAAAAAAAAGGAAAGACTCATCCACCCCCACCCTATATCATTCGAGAAACGACTTCCCCCTCTCCATCGCCCCTTTTCCATCCTTCTACTACAATGAAACTCGACAATAAGGCAATCTGGTGTCAGCGGAAGTAAGGTTCAGAACTGCCATGAACTTAAAGATCGAAATACAAGTCGGACGAGAATAAGAAAATAATATCAAATAGAAAGCGAATCTTTTTTATCCCTTAGTTCATTCTTTTCACTGCTTTCATTTTCCACCATTTGGGCCTTTCAACAAGTGTGGGGTCTGAATGAAAGTGTGTCTGCATTCTCTGGTCTAGAGGAAATACACACATTGCGGCCCCTACAAATCTATACATCTTGACGAGTTAAGTAAAACAAGCCTAGGGCAAGAGGGAGAGAAAAAAATTGTCCCAACAGAGAAAAATATTCCCAATAGGCAGCACAAAATGCTGTTCTATGATGCTGTTGTACTGAGCTGTTTGACAGCTTCACTAGAAAGTTAACCAATGGAAATGAACATAAACGAAAGGGGGGAAAGTGTTTGAAAAGACTTTGATCAAACAAATCATATTAAAGAGAGGGAAAGGGAGAGATAGAGGGGGACGGGAAAATCCATTTATGGCTTTCTTCGATAACTATTGGTATTATTTGTACAAACTAGACTCGCAGCCGTGGGATCGGATCCCGTTTATTTGCGACTAGCAGTGTGAATTCAAACTCTACATTGGTACAGTTTAATTTTTTGTTTCAAAAGATCTCTCTCAGGAGAAGAAAAAAAGATGTCATAACCATCTTTTAAATTGCTTGGCAATAAAAACATTGTCCTATTAGAGAGAAAATGTGTGTTAGTTTATAAAGTTAAACAGACGAAGGAAACAATGAACTGATCAGAGCGACATCTTTTGTTGTTTTTTTTTAAATGAAAGAGTACGGAGTTTTCATGTATTAATTACATTGAGTGTTCAAGCAATGGTCATTTACTTCGAAGATAATTGTGCACATTTATGATTTGTTTGGAAATCTGAATGTGTCATTCTGTAGGTAAGTGATTCAGTTCTTTCTTGCATAGCACTTCTAACGATGATTCAAAAATGTCTGCATAAGTCTGGATATTTGGACAATGATCCTTTCTTCTTTTGTACAAGTGTTACAGTCACATAACTGAAATGCTACGTATTTCTATAGTCAGAAAAACATATTCTAAAAGTACCATTGCCTCAAAATTTCCTGGTCGTATAGGCATCAGTTTCAGAATTTCGTGTTGTTGAGTTTGAGTTCGAACCCTGCCAACGTCCTTCCACTTTCGTCCTGCAAGAGCTCTGGGCGATGAAGTAATAATCTTTATTTGTGAAAGACCGTATGAAACCTAATAAATAAACAAACGAACAAACCAACCAACTTCAATGTTTATGGTTACTGAAATTGCAATGAAAAACAAGTTTTATTGAGATTACCAACGACAAGCATTGTTTAATCTTTATAGCTTTTGTAATGTAAGGGAGTGGTGGCTCAGTGATAAAGCGCTTGGCTTCCGAACCGAGTTTTCTTGGGTTCGAATCTCGCTGAAGGCTGGGATTTTAACCGTTGAGATTCTTAGGTTTCCCCGAAGTCAACCAACTCTAATGGATATCTGTCAATAGTGGGTGAAAGTAAAGGCTGTTGGTCGTTAACCATCGGCTATAGATTCGGATGACCTATACTATACAACATCCGGTAGGTGACGGTTTGGCGTCGCCGTTTTGGCGCTGACGTTTTGGCGCTGCCGTTTTGGCCCCGCCGTTTTGGCGACGGGACTTTTTGGCGCGAGCCGTTTTGGCGACGGGACGTTTTGGCGCGAGATATCATTTGACGATAATTTACTACCATACAGTCATTAAATAAACCAATGTTAATGTAAACAAATAATTGCATCAATTTTAAGTCTATCATCGTTTCATTTTGTTTTTAATTTTAAAGTAATATCTTAAAAAACTTTTTTGAAACTAAAAGTGTGCCTCTTAATAAAGACACATACACAAGCCAAAATGTTTATTAAAGAAAATGATGTGAAACACAAACACACATTTACATTTAGTACGTGAAAAATATGTCTTAACACAAACATTCATGCAGATATGAATAATTCTTTTAAAAGAAATAATACAATAAACATACATAATGTATTTCGCGCCAAAACGTCCGGTCGCCAAAACGACCTTCGCGCCAAAACCGTAGGGCCAAAACGGCGGCGCCAAAACGTCCTGCTTCGACAACATCTGCCTCATAGGTTACAAGATCTGAAAGGTGTACTTTACTTGACTTTTCTCTTTTAATGTATATATATATATATATGTTAAAATGACACGTACGTAATAGAACTGTAATGAACTACTTCAGCCTAGGACTTGTCTACTGCCATTATACACAGTCAAGGTTAAACCAAGGACAAGAAAGTCAAGCAGATTCGGCTTGTTTTCTTTTTTTACGTATGTCTAGAGTGTCGCCCAGTCCTGCTGAGAAAAAAGTTGATCTGTAATCATTGGGCTGGTCACATGACACCCTCTTAGAGAAAAAGTTTAGTATATATATATTAACAGATCCAAAGCTAACCATTTCGAAACTTCAATTAAAGGCTCCATCAATTTAATCATTTGATGCCGAACATGATAAAAATGTACGTCGACTTTTGAAGTGCCAAAACAGAGACTAGAACATTCTCTCAGAGAATTGGAAATTTGATGTGGAGTTGGGACGTGATATAATATGCAAAGATTTGATCAAAGAAATATTTATTTAAAACAATTAGATTCTACAGGTAACAAAAGAGAATATATACGTTTGTCTATTTGGTTCTAGAAGTTCAAAGGCTTCTCATACCGTTGTTATGTGCAGTAGTCATTAAGTAATATGACCTCATAGGCTCATAGACCATCGACCTAATGCTCTACGTATAACTAAGTCTAACGACCTCATAGCCCATAAGACCTAATGCTCTACATATAGCTAAGTCTAACGACCTCATAGCCCATAAGACCTAATGCTCTACATATAGCTAAGTCTAACGACCTCATAGCCCATAAGACCTAGTGCTCTACTTACAAAAGATAAGAATCACCTCTATATGAACGTTAACCTACGCCACTATGATAAAAGTCTCATCAAGGATAACTCGTTACTAACAGTTTTTTTCAAGTTATGGGTGTTTTGTTTCTGTTATTAATTCGGAGACCCTCCCCCCCCCCCCCCCCCCCACTTACTAAAACATTTCCACATTGCTGAAACCCAAGTCATCCTAGACTGCTAAAATAAAACTGTACAGTCTAGATCAGATTTTGACTCAGTAGAAAGACAAAAAAAAAGTTCCCGCCAAACTTTCTACTGAAAACTGAAACGCAGACGTCATGACTTTTCTGATGGGTTTTGTCTAGACACGAGTCTCCTAAAGTCTTCAAATTGCAAATGTCGCCAGACAGGACCGTGACGCTCAGCTCGTGATAATGTTTCATTGCGCTTCTTCCTTTTGTTCTTTCTCTCTGTAATATTTAGAATCTTTCTTGGTGAAACAATATTGTTTGACCTTTGAACTGGGGAAATGATCACGGATTATAATACGTAATAATATCATGGTGCATGTTCATTTGAAAGACATTTCCTAAATAGATAATATTTCTAAGTTAACTTTGTTCTGTCAGATAAAGCCAGTAAGCTAGAAATCCTTAACAAATTTGCTTTACTATTTTACAGTCTGTTGGTGTCTGGAGTTCTGAGCACATACCTAGAGGGACACGGTTCGGACCTCTGTTTGGAGAAAAACTGGATCGCCGCTCAACGACTGAGCAGTTTCACCCCAAATATATATGGCAGGTGAGCTTAGGAAGTAGATCAAGGGTGTCAAGTTAAAAGATCATAAAGATCATATATCGAACGGTTTGACCAATTATCTATCTGTCAGTCTGTCTTCTCTGTCATTCCTATTTTCGTCTATATTCAAACAATAATTTTGAGCTTTATCTTTTCTTAGCTATATTTTATTTTTGTTTCGTCTGCAACTAAAACCTGAGTCCGATGACCATTCAGTAACTTAAGCTCCAGTACCATGAACTGAGCGCCAGTACCAAGAGTTGAGCTCCAGTACCATGAGTTGAGCTTCAATTCCATGAGCCCCAGTTCCATAATCTCAGTCCCAGTACCATGAGCTGAGCACCAGTACCATGAGTTGAGCTCAATTGCCATGAGCTGAGCTCCAGAACTATGAGTTGAGCTCCAGTTCTATAAGCTGAGTTCCCAGTACCATGAGTGGAGTTCTAGTCTGCCAGACATTAAAGAAGAAGAAGAAACCACAAACTTTCAATAGTGTTGATTGAATCTGACAGTAAGATCTCTAAGACAAGCCTCTAGTCTTCTACACAAATAACTCCCTATGTCTATCGCAGTATGTAACCCGCCTCTCTCTCTTTTCATATTTAAAAAAATAAACATGTTTTTCTTTTTTTTTTTTGGGCGCTTTGCTATTCTCTTGCCACAAAGACCTGTAGTGACAGTGCGAGCGTTTCAGTATTTCTGTCAGACTTGTTAAATTGTACGCTCATGAATAGAGGCCCAACATAGAGAACTTGTTTCAACTCCACCTTTTAATGTCTATCAAACAAGTTCCTTATAGTTCGGGCTCTATTCCCATTCCATTCTTCTTTCATTGGATACGAGAAGAGACAAACACCAAGGAGGAGAGAACAAAGGGGTGGGTGAAGGAGTACAACCAAAACAAGAATGATTTCACAACTTTTTTCCCCCCTCTCTTTTAAATTCCTATAATTTCGTTTTGTCCATTGAAAGTTGCTGAGATTATTCTTCAATGTCACGGGCGTGACAACTTCATTGTCGTGGGCTTACATGAAATATTTTTGTGTTTTTTTTTCTCTTTAAAGAAGAACTGAAAGGAAAATGTATTGTTATTATGTATTGTACTATGTGCAGACGACTAAGTTATGTATGGAAGAAAGAAATCATTTGAACTGAGTGGGTTTTTTGTTTCGTACTAAAGAAGGGTTAGGGTTATTTTGCTAAACATATCAACGTTTGTATTGTATGTAGGAGGGTCTAGTAGACAACTATGAGGCGGTTATCACTCTTCTTCTTCTTCTGGAATGAAGTGGTCGTGTACGTGAACTGAGCCAAATTTAATAAAATAAGACAGAAAGACACAAAGATAAAGGCACATTCCTCGTTCCATATGCTAGGACAAATTTGTACAAATGCTCCTTCTTCCCTAGTGCTATAAGAACATGGAATGGGTTGCCTGAGCTAGCCAGGAAAACCAGTGACTTATCAGAATTTAGGTCATTGGTTAATATGCATGACTGAATGACGCGTAGGACGTAATCATTATCTTCTTTGAAGTAACGTCTGTATTATATAAGATTAGATGAAGCCAATGTGGATGTTATGAAAGTCCTGAGTTCGTATCCTGGAAGGCTTAAAGAATGTAGTCTGTTCAATATGTCAGAACGATGGGATTGAGCTGAAACTCGTCGTGGCAGTTAATAATTTAAAACAATGATTATTATAAAGCAGAAATACGGGCTAGTGAAAGTGACTTAGAATTGTATGTATAGAAAAAAAAAAGGAAATGGAACAATAATAATTTGGCAATAATTTTTTTTAAAGTTTATCACAATGTAATTTGTGTTAGGAAAAAAAAGAGACCGTGTGGGGAGTTTGTTTAAGAGTGAATAAAATGGCTGAGAGAGAGAGAAAGAGAGAGAGGAGAGGAAAGATGTAATGTAGTGTTAATACAATAATCTAATATATATATATTCACATAGAGAATGTATCGAAGTGTAAACATAGTGATCTAACAGACACTGAGAGGGAGAGAGTGAAAAAGAGAGAGAGAGACAATGTTTTATAATGGAATAATGTATTCATTAAAGAGTTACTGGAAGGGAAACACAGAGAGAGAGAGAGAGAGAAAGAATGTCTTTGAGTTTGAATACAATGTCGTAAGAGAGACAGAGAAAGAGAGTTAAAGAGATAATTGTAAGGAAATGAGAGAGAGAGAGAGAGAGAGATTGAGGGAATAATTGAGATATAAGGCCCAAAAAATATCAAAATGTCATTCACTTAGGATTGTTGGAATCTGTTTGTAGTTTATTTCGATTTGAAGAAACTTTTTGATTTGATTAATAACAACATCTCGCCTACCATTTTGTTTAACAAAAAATAGATTTTAAAAATGTCAATAAAAAACGAATCAAATAAAGTTGTTTAATACCTAAAACATGTTTGTATGAAAAAAAAAGTCATTTTTATTGTATTTGACCTAACCCACAGTTAACAAACATGCTATGGTTCTAAAAATAACTTTCTAAATATTTCTACACAAAGGCATTAAGTCTATTTCTCCCTTGTTCGATATTTTCATTCTTTGGTTATCTATGCTTTCTTTCTCTTTCTTTGTTTTTGGTAATTAGAGGCAAATAGAATGAAATTCAAAAACAAAGTTTATATTAAATGTTCTTGTATCAATTAGTTTGTATCACTCATGTAATTAAATTTGTAATAGATCTAGACTAACAATTAAAAAGCATTTCTAAAAATAAAAAAAAGGAGGAAGCACCTGAATTCGAACTTATGGCTCAAGCCTTCTCAGGCCTCTCAAGCCAACACGGTAACCACTCTGCTAGTGGAGAGCTTATGAACATGGAAGATTGTAAAGTTATCTATTGTTTCTATAGTCTCGTCCTATTTCATATTTATGTTCACAAACACTCTAAAGGGGACTAATTCAGCTTATACCACTACTTCAGTCAAGTACAATTTCTTTACTTTGTTGAATACAAAACAAAATAATGAATTACCAATAGTTAATTAACTCATTGGTTAATTTTCTTTTATTGATTCTTGTGTTGTCAGGTAAAAGAAATATTTGTGCCAAATTTCTGCTCTATATAACTTTAAGGTATCTGTATAGGTTGAGGGCTAAATGATATAAATTACTTAAATAGTAGAGTCCTTAAGGGATGCCTCTTTCTTCAGGGTTCTCGAAGCACTTCTTAATATAATTTTTCTTCTTTTTCGCCTTTTTCCTCAGGTCTACAAAGAAGGTGTTTTGGATTACATGATCCAGATTACAGACCCAGATCGCAGCAGTTGGCAACTCTTTATGAATTTGGCACCCTCAGACAGGGAACAGAACGTGGTGGCCTGTCAACATGGAACACACATCTATTTTTACACTGTCAAGCCCATTGAGGCCAACACGGAACTACTTTTTTGGTTCTCGCAAGAATACTCAGAGAGAGTGAAATGTCCTTCGTCTGTGGGAGAAAATAGTAAGTAAAAAATTGTTATTGTGGGATTTCGTTTTTCTTTTATCCTCCTTTTTATATCAAATACAGTATAGTAAAGATAGCATTATATTTATTATAGTCAAGTTTATGCAAATTAACATTTACCGAATTTATTCCAAAAAATGTTTGTTAAAAATAAGTATAACGATCATCACATGGTGTAGACAATAGTACAATATGTAAAAAAACACTTAGAGATCTACTAGGAGACTGCACATTTTGTTGTTGGCGAAGGATACACAATGTAAGACTGAAACAACGTTCTCCACATTTTCTGAAATCATTCCGCACCATGACATGTCAAGGATTCTTATAATACTTCAAAAGAAAATACTATCAAACCACTAAAACATATTTTGGATCTAAGCTTGTCTTTTTTTGATCCAAGAAAAGAAGAAGCTCCGTTTCAAACACTCCCCCCCCCCCCCCCCCCCCCCCAGGGATGAGCTTAATTTTAGTTTCTATCTACACGAAGACAGTTTTGGAGTCTAATCTTTGTCAGGAAAAGCCGATTACTTTGGAGCATGAATTCGTTTAATCCGACTTAGAATGACTTATTTCAGCTTAAATCTTCTTTGCTTTTTCAATATTCGTGCATCTCTCTAGATCTATTACGTCAAGTGCACTATTCATCATTATCGTCTGTCCCTTGACTTTCGTCTTAGGGGTGCTGTGACAGTTCGCATAGCAAATCCCTCCACTTTTCCAGGTCACCAGCTG
Source organism: Biomphalaria pfeifferi (assembly GCA_030265305.1). Taxonomy (NCBI): domain Eukaryota; kingdom Metazoa; phylum Mollusca; class Gastropoda; family Planorbidae; genus Biomphalaria; species Biomphalaria pfeifferi. The sequence continues at coordinate 6,888 of JASAOG010000318.1, read as the reverse complement.
TTCTTAGCAGAGTATCTAGGGAGAGGCCAGTCCATTCTTTTAAACCCTTCAAGAGTTTCGAAACAACTGTGTTCCCAGATTCACTGACATTCATGGTCATTACTTTGTGACTTATACATTCAATACTTTAAACGACTGACAATATTGTCAGACTTGTAGACTAGGGGAGAATACCCTCCATGGGAAGGGTCCTAATGATGGGCAAAGTAGAGGGCGCCATCGGGTAGCAGCTGACGCCCACAAATCGTCTTTTTCGGCATTCCCGCTGTTCCGAATTGATGATCTTTTAACTAGACAAGATCCTAGATCCTAGGGGGCCGGAGGCAAAGCCTCAGCTAATTGATTGAAGAAAAAAAAAACTTTAAGAAGAGAACACCGCGCAGACGCAAGCCATTGGGTTAAAGAAAGGCTGGCCAATGAAATTCTCGTCTGCTGCCATACGTCACATGGCGGGAGGCTGGCTTCTCATGGAAAGCGGCGCGATACGGAAAGTGATAGTACGGTCAACATTAAAACTGACAGAGAAGAATACAGCATTTGGTTATGGCGAGTGCGTGCTGGTCACGTACATATAGATCTAGCTAGTCACGTTCCGAGTTAAAGCCAAAAGAAGTACAATCTGTTCATTTGTACTAAGTAACCGTAAAACATTGTTACATTTTTAAAAAAATTACTTGCATTATGTCTACTTTAATTTGATATTGAAAGTAATTTCTACCATATAAAGCTTTATTTCATCCATTTTTTAATGTGTAGGACCAGTTTAAGACTGGACCAGGTTAGCCTAGCTTTAGAATTCAAACGCATGAATATATTCATTACTTTGAAGTCTATAATTTACTATTCAATTATGTTTTAATAATGTTCTGGAGGATTTTTTCTGAGATCTGATTGCATCCGCCTCTAATAAATGCGAAAGTAAATACGTCTTTCGTATTGTCTGGCCCCAGCACCAATGATAAGTTATAGATGTGATCTATCGATGCTGTCACTATCAGTATACTACCTTTATGGTATTGTTAAAGTACGGCCCCTTTCAGTCGTTGCAATCTATGCGACAGATGATACAAAGTTAAAAAGGCTGTCATGTAGTCAGCTCAACAAATAACCAACCACCTTCCTCAACTCATGTCAGGTACCCCCCCCCCCCCCCCACATATGTCATGACCCCCAACTCATGCGAGGTATCCGCACTTATGTCAGGAACCCTCACTGATGTCAGGAACCCCAACTCATGTCAGGTACCCTCACTTATGTCAGGTACCCCCACATGAACGTCCACACATCGTGGAGAATGCTCACTGTCATGTTGCTGAAGGTATAACCACGTAAATAGAGTAATTCAACTCCGGCCACCGGGCCAGCTTTTCAAACGTAGCCCACGGCTTATCACTGAAAGGCTACTAAATAACACGTTAGTACACAGTCTCAGACATTGTCAGTAAAATGTGAGGACACAATGTCATGTAGACTTCAGAGAGAGCAAGAAAGACGTTATGGGTAATCTCCCCCTTCCTGCACATTAACTACACCAGAGGGCGTCCTTATACATGGATATTAACTACTAGCCAGCCTACGCGAGGATGACAAGCTCAACATGACGAGATTAGGGAAGAAAATAAAAATATTATAAACTAGATAGCAAAGAATATACTCTACTCGCAGAGAGATCTTCACATAATCTAGTTCTATTTAATTGTTTGTTTTTACTGTGCAGACTGCTGTAAATATTTTAGCATCGACCAGTCTCTACGAACACGTAAAGGGGAGAAAATACAGGCATCCAAATCATTAGGCTAAATTAGGAGTCCTATCTGCCACCACCCAGCCTCTCTACTATTGCACTCCCCCCCCCCCCCCACTTCTTCCCTTTTCTATCTCCCGCTAGGCTCTATCTAGTGATGGCTTTTACAGTTCAGTTCCTGGTAGCGCCCATGGCCTCCATCCACAGTGTCGGCTGTCAAAACTTTTTCTCTCCAGGTAGCAGTGGCCCCGCGCAGGTGATGGAGATAAGGTCTCTTATCCTTTCTATACTGGTCAGCGCCCCTACCTTTCTCTAGGTGAACCGGGTGACGATGTGTGTTTGTGTATACTAGACAAAAAAAAATGGTGGGGGGGGGGGGGGGGGAGGTAAATTAAGGTTTAAATGGTGAAAGGAATTTTGCGAAGCAATGGGAGACGGAGAGAGTGATAGAGAAAAAGATAAAATAAAGAGAGAGATGAATGATACTAGAGTGGACAGAGTTGGCCAAAATAAAGTGCTATGTCCGGGGTGTTAAAAGGTAGAGGCCAGCCACCGGGATTGCTTTGGGTGTGAGAGACAGACAAGTTGAATGCGGACAATTGTAATATATATCTCTCTCTCTCTATCTCTCTTTATTCCCTCTTCTATGTCTCTTTTTATGCCTCTATGTCTATCCCTGACTCTTTATGCGATTCTCTATTTATTTATTTGTCTGTATCTATTCCTCTATCACTCTGTATGCGTCTCTTGATGTCACTCCGTGCTCCTTATTTCTTCATTTCTTTAAGGGCGTGCTTGAGAATGTAGCAACAAACAATACTCAATGATACTCAATGATACTCAATGATACCAGTCTATAACATTTCAAAGGTTAATAAATCATTGAAATGACGTCATCAAGACATGGTCTGACTAGACACTTAGCACAGAAACGCACCATGGTGGACAGACTTTGAACGCGACATTTAGTGACGTCACGGTTAAGTGGGGTCTAGTTTATTTATGTTATTATTAGTCAGTTGGTGTTTGGAATTCTGAAGGATAACCTCGTATTACGGAGACTCGACTGTGGCCTTGTCAGTATTAAACTTCATTCAAGTATATCACGGTCTGGACTTAGTTCTTTAACCTTGTTACATGTGTAGGCATTGTTCTGTAGTAGTTTAAACGCATTTAATACACCCGTACAAGAAACCCAGACATTTCCAGAGTAATCTGTCGAAGTCAGACAGCCATCAATAATAACAAGACCAAGGTCTACCGCCTACTGAATGTACAAAACTAAAACAAACTTTGTTTCGGTTCTTATCAAACGTTTTTTTATTTTTTTTAAATTTATTTTGACCATGATCTACCTATACTTTAAAATATTGACTTAAAAGTAAAAAAGTAAAGTTCCCCTTTCAGACCTTGTGGTCTAAAGGCAGATGATGTAAATCTGATTCTGTGGCCCACGGTTAACGAGTGTGCCATGTGGCCAGCAAAACGGCCTTTACTTTTCCCCAACTAATGTCAGGTACCCATTAGCGCTGGGTGGACTCAAAGGCGCCCAAAGATACCGAAATTAAAAATCCCAGTCTACACCAGGACTCTACCCCGGTAGAGCGCTTTACCACTCTGCCACCCGCGTCCTGACTTATTTGCTTTTAAATCGTCTGCCTTCATTAGTCTTTAATTTAAAATCTGTCATTTTGGAGAACCCTAACAATTTAGGACTTTCTCAATACCTGTTCTACCCCTGCCCAATCAGAGTAGAAGTAACTACTGATGCAGTGAAGTAGATCTAGATCATTGCTAAGTCAGTCTGTAACTTGACGTCTATATTTGTCTCCCCCTTTCCTTTCTGTGACATGGGGTTGAAGCCGAGGACAAACTAGATGCAGAAATAAGGACAAGTTGGCACTCTCTGTTGTACGCACCTAATAAAGAAAAGATGTGCGTTTTATGAATGGACATCTCTGTCCAATATCTATCCAATATAAGCACGGCTATCAGTCTTGTATCTGTTGGCAGAGAGTGATGATGTTACACTTTTAGATTAACTAACATGTAAGATGTACATTTTATAATCTTGAACTCTGCAAACAAGTTTATTTTATTGCGTAATTAAATTGATACACTATAGAAAGAAAATAATGGTGTGCAAATCCTCGCAAAGCGACACCCACCAGAACAATAAAACAATCACCCCATTTCTATATGATTCTGTTAGCCCTGATAAGAATACAATTATTGTGAGTTACATGCTCCAGTGGTACTCGGAACTTAAAGCATAAATAGCATTATGTCTTTTCTTATTATGCAACTTAAAGATAATTGAATCAATGGTACCTACATCGAGTTCAAAGCTAATCATCCTCTGACACAGCTGTTGCTCGATTGTTGTTGTGTCATTGGAAATGTGTAGTACAATTAAGGAGATGTAGTAAATACCTAATGAAATAAACTTGAAAAAATCTCCTTTTAAGAAAAAACTTGAATATAACTTTTATTACATTTATAGATTCAGCTTGAACTGAAGTCTAGTAGTGACACAAATCAAAAGATAATATAAATAAAATGTAACTCACTTAAACATGACACAACTTTACTTTAACAATCAAACCCGTGGCTTATATTAATTTGAAATATGTCAGATCATGGTCAGTGCATCTCGTTACAATCTCGTGGTTTCATCAACCAAAACCATCCGCCCTTCTATCTTCAAGATTACCTTAGAAACACACATATGTACTTCATAACAAGGGAATAGGATGTTAAAAAAAATTTTCTTACAAGAATTAACACAAGTAATCTATTACATTTCTTTTGTTTTGTATTCATAGCTCCTTCTCTCATCGCGTTTATGTTATTGACTGTCTTATAATCTACTAACTAACCCTAGTGTTCCGTGGGGGCCTAAATAAGTGTTCCACGAACTACTGTAATAATTAACTAGTAGGCCAGCCATGAATTAAACTCTCAAAAAAAATAAGTGTTCCGATAAATTCTCAGAATGTGCGAAGTTTTCCCTTAAGGAAAAAGTTTTGGTAAACATTGGTCTAGTTAAAATTTCAAATTCGATTACACTTGCCGCATCTAAAGAAAATAAATGAAAGGAATCAAAAAATAAAACATTTCAAGAGTGCGTTCTACAAGAAATAATAAAACAAATAAATGTGTGAGTGTACATGTCTGTGTATATATAGTATAAATGTGTGTGTATGTGAGTGGATGAATGTGTTTGTGTGTTGTGTTTGATTGTCCTCATGGGAGTTCACTAATAGACGTGTGTGGGTAAGACCCTAAACCATGCAAGAACAGAAGCATTGACATATTTGTGTGACATCAAGCACATGCTTCGCCCCATCCACCAACAGTCCCCAGACCCGTATTTCGCCTACTAAAACATTAGAAGTATTTCAATGTTCTAATGTTGACCTGATGATAGGGCAAGTTTCATCAGTCCGTCTGAGCAGATAACTGAACCAATGGCCTTCTGGGTTATCAATTGATGGTATGCTTTGATTAAACCACTTGCTGAAGACATTCTTGACACTTATAATGGACTGTTGCATTTTTTAAAACAATTTTAGCTTTAAGATGCACTCGCATACATATACTGAAATTTAGATAGATAGTTAGACAGACAGATAGAGAGATAGATAGATAGATAGATAGATAGATCTTGGACTGGTGGAATAGAAAAAAAAACACACTTAGATTAAATATATTGTTTAATTCAGAACAAATCAAAACAAAACCAAGCAATACAAAATTGTCTAAATGAAAATCTTTCAAATCTACAGCACCATCGAGATTACCTAAAAGACTATATACCGACAGCCTGATCTATATACCGACAGCCTGATCTATATACCGACAGCCCTGACATATATCCCCGATAGCCTGACCTATATACCGGCAGCCTGATCTATATACCGACAGCCTGATCTATATACCGACAGCCTGACCTATATACCGACAGCCTGACCTTATACCGACAGCCTGACCTAAATACCGACAGCCTGACCTATAAAACGTGTATAAAATACTACCAAATAATTCCCATTGTCGGCCTCTACAGACCTACTAGCACTACATCTATTGAAATGATAAAGCATCATTTAGAACAACAACATAACATAAAATATACAAATACAGAATTTAAAAAAATACTTCAACAAATATTGACACAAAGACTAGTAGGATTGAACAACGATAGAATAGAAACAGCGCGGATAGAGCAAGAACGCAATAGAAACGGCGCGGATAGAGCGAGAACGCAATAGAAACAGCGCGGATAGAGCGATAACGCAATAGTAACAGCGCGGATAGAGCGATAACGCAATAGAACGCAATAGAAACAGCGCGGATAGAGCGGAGAACGCAATAAAAACAGCGCGGATAGAGCGAGAACGCAATAGAACGCAATAGAAACAGCGCGGATAGAGCAGCGCAGATTTCTAAGTTATCTACATCGTGAAAGCAGTGAAAAGGGGACCTCTGGTACAAACACTCAGGACGCGAACGTTTATTCCCAAAGATAGACCCCGCCCACTTGTCTGTCAGCGATTATGACTGGCTGAACCCGAGTATGGTAATCTACAGGGTGTCGGCGTACTCCAGCGAACTGTAGGCCGGGTTCACACCATTGACGTGATGGTGGATATAAATTGTCTCCCCTAGTTAAACTATCGACTTTCTTATTTTCTCTCGCGGGTGAAATCTGTCTCTACGTCCATGTGAGGCCGAAAATGAAGGGATTTGCTCTTTCCTGTGATTTTAGAAGGGGGTAAGCGACGAACATTTCGTTCAAATCTGTTGTTCTTTTAGCTCATTGTTCTTGTTTGTTATGTAGATTTGGTATGTAGATTTGTTGCTTAATTCAAAATGTTATTAATAGAATATCTCTCTCTCTCTTTTTTCTCTCTCTCTTTTTTCTCTCTCTCTTTCTCTTCTCTCTCACTCTTTCTCTCTCACTCTTTCTCTCTCTTTCTCTCTCTCTTTCTCTATCTCTCTCATTCTTTCTCTCACTCTTTCTCTCTCTTTCTCTCATCTTCTCTTTCTCTTTCTTTTCTCTCTCACTCTTCTCTCTCACTCTTTCTCTCTCATTCTCTCTCTCTCTTTCTCTCTCTCTCTCTCTCTTTCTCTCTCTTCTCTCT